>CAMZMU010000043.1:71364975-71863130 GCA_947311845.1 Poa pratensis
ATTAACTAGTGATGTGTATATGGGATGGAATCCGACTCTACTTCGGAGCCAGGACGTAATCCAATTGTGCATGTGTGCGTGACCATCTCGATCGGACACAGGCTGCGTATGGTACTCCGTGCTGCATTTAGACTCAGAATCCGATCAAACATAGGAGAAGTCTCGTCTGGTCCATGAGATTTTCAGCAAAAAACCCACACATGGAGAAAACACAAATAAGAACCAAAGAAGATGATGCAAGGATGTAAAGGTTTGATTACAACGAACGATACAATCAAGTTACTTATTCAAGAGATAGTACGGTGTCTATTCTATAACCATGTCTCCCACTATATATATGTCTAGTAATTTTTCTAATGTCATCCTCATTGTGGTGAGCATATTGTATGGTCAAGGGTCTGTCACCGTGATTTGACGGAAGCAGATGACGAAGGTCGATGTCACGCTTCAAGTCCCACTTCATTTGACCACACGTCTCGTCGAGAAACCAAACCTAGGCAGCGCGAGGGGAATGAGAAGGAGGGGGAGGAGGAGGAGGAGGAGGCGAGGGGCAGCAAGTGGAGCAAGAGGAGGAGCGACGGAGACGGCATCCAGCCGGAGGAATTGCCGGAGACGAAGGCGGCGCCGGTGACGGGGGAGACTAGCGGGTGCGGGAAACCATCTTAGTAACGGAGGGAGTATAAGATATTTTCGATATTCTTAGATGCGGACTAAAATAAGATAGATACATATGAATCTAGAAAAACTAAAACACCTTATATTTAGAAACGGAGGGAATAGGTGATTTGCAGGGTTACGTATTCAAATAAATAATTTCGAAATAACTACGCTCTTAATTTCAAATCTTAAAAACTGCAAAATGTCTTGACTTGAGTAGGTTTGATTTTTGTCGGTTCGGAGTTTGAGAGGACGTCGAGATGCCAAAGGGGGTCAACTGTACACAAAACCTCCATTAATATTTAAAAATATTATAAACACTTATGAAATGCATGATTTTTTTTCAAATATCACCTACAGACACGCACCATCCGAGGTGTTAAAATTAGTCAGTGTCCTTTTCAATTTACTTGGCTATATAGCTAACTAGGGAAATATCTTCATAGTTTGTAGCCAAGACGGTAGATCGATCTCCAACAATGTGTAATATTCCCACTTTTGTCTATGCATCTCCTTTGTCTCTAAGTCAAAGACAAAGAGCGCATCACCATGACGTCGCCTACGTGCCTCTAACAACACCACATCGCCTGTCGTCTTACCGGAGCCCTCAAACACAATAGTTTCATCATGACCGTTGGTGATATTAGGGTCCAGCGACCGCATCTTCTCGTCCATGTCAATCACAGTATGCAGTGACCAACCACTACCACCTGCTATTGAGACTGCTGAAGCTCTGTCGTGGCCGAGGTGATTATGCACCAGCCACCATCTTGGATCATATATACGTACACCGCGGCCTTTGTTATCTCGTCGTTAGACTCCACAAAGACATAGAAGTAGGACAAACGGTCACCTCCTTCTTTGATGAGGAGATAGGGAAATGCAAAGTTATTGAGGTCGGAGCGTTGGTGCCATGGTGGTTCTGGGGCGACGACCATGCCTCTCTCAGGGAATAGCGGTTTGTGCACTACCTGAACGGGTCCTTCTGAACCATCGTAGTGGACCAAGCTGATTAAGACGTTGTTCTTCCAGCTGTACCTGACGAAGGGCCGTCCAGTCTTGTATGCATCCAAGCCGAAGCGTGCATGGCGCAAGACGGAGGCGAGCTCGGGAGGCTGAGGCAGCATGGGCACAAAGCGTGCGCGGTCATAGTCCAGCTTGTGGTGTCGACATATAAGCGGAGGACGCGAGGCGGGTGGAGCTTGCGGAAGCGGCGGAGGAAGGCAAGGTCGGAAGCGTGGCGAAATCAGCGCTTGCAGACGAGGGCCACCCGGACTAGGCTGGTGGGGAAGCCGAGGCGTACTATGATCACGATGAGGAGATCGTCGTTGTCGAGCACCTTCGATACGGAGTAGGGCGGCATCACGGAACATGGCAGCCTGTTGGCATCCACACGGAAAACTGATCAATGTACTAATTTCTTCAACGTGTTTGCGAAAACATTACAGCACAAAACAAAGTACAAACAGTATGCATTCATGCAACAAAGCAATACACAACCCAGCTGCGAAACATGAGGAGAAATCAATGTATTAAGGGTCTCTCTAGGGCTCAGTCGACTGAGAATTAGCTTAATTCTCAGTCGAGTGACGTCAGCAATCACAGTTGCAAGTCAAGTTGCAACTCATGATTAGCACGAATCATGAAGCAAATCAAATGGTCCAGAGCAGTTGCAAATCCACTTGCAACCCGCATGACGTCATCAAATCCTAGTTGCAAGTTGCAACTTACGCACGAATCTCAACGCACGATCAAATGGTTAGGGAGTTGACTGAGCACTAATTTAATTCTCAGCTAGCTGGGAATTAGCAAAACCGATGTATTAATCTGTTCAACGTGGTTGCGAAAACATTCCAACGCACAACAAAGTGCAAACAGCAAACACGTATCCAGCACGGCAATACACAACATAGCTACAACGCAAGATGAGGAGAAATTAGAGCGTACCCTTCAGGAGCCTCGGCAGGAGCCATCATCTATCCTGTCTCTCTCTCAGCTGCCGTGGCAAGGGGGTGTTAAAATTAGGGTTTTATGAGGCGGAATCAAGCTAGGGTTTCCCGCCAGAAAAGAAGCGAATTGAAACAAATTAGTAGGAGGTAGAGAAGGAGGGGAAGGAGGGAGACCTCGAATCGTCTGCGCCGGGCTTAGGTTGGTGGCTGCCGGCGGGCTTAGGTCGCCGGCGCGCCGCTCCTTCCTTTCTCTGTCTCGCTCGGTGGCTCGGGTGGAGAGTTTTTTCTTTTTCTTTGAGAGAGAGCAGGAGGCATGCGTGCCGTTCAGGGCCTGTTAACAATATGGCCCAACATGAGTATGAAAGCCTAACTATCTAATTTTTTTTTTTAAAGTCCCATGAGGTTTCCGACTCATACTCCACGTATGCACGTAGTAGTAGGAGTTCCTTACGAAAGGAACTTCACAGCATGAGCTCTCCAGTAAACTCATTTCTTCTGTCTCCAGTAAGCAAGTTTGGACTTTGTTCAACTTACGCACTAGCTAGTAGGAATTTCCAACTCTTTCTTATTCAACTTTCTTTGGATTTTGTACTTGTTATTCCATTTCCTCGCCGGTAAGCAAGTTTATGACCGGTGCTTGTTTACATTTCTGGCCAGGAACCAGTTATAAGCACAATGTCAGCATTTGTCAGGTTCACTATACCTCTGAGAAGTTGCAGAGAATGAGGATGTCCGTTATTTGCGTGTTGTGGTTTTCCAGATTAGTTGGAGAAATGGGAGTAAAATTTCCTTGTTGGATTTGCTTGCTTCATGTCTGCTGCAATATACTAGGCCTCCGAGTGAAACGGGACGCAACTGTTATTTAATAGCAGAGCACAACCATTGACATAGCACCGAACAAACCAAGATTCAGAGGGAGTGTTATTCTCATATTGGACGGCAGCCATAAGATCCTCAAATTGTATGTATATTTGCAACACTGTGAGTATTCTTTTTGAATGAATTGAAACGTTTTCAGTGAGGTCATAAGTGACAATAGGTGATACATGATTGAGAAATTCTACACAAAACCCAGGCCAAGACATTTGTTTCTTCAGCAATTATGAATGACACGGCCATACATATGGATGCCCTTAGCCACTAGAACTATGCACACAACCCATATTTACTGCAAAATTTCAAAGTTTTTTCTGCAACCAAATGGGATTTGTTAAAAAAATTGTCTACATCGGAGGGTGCTCCAATTGTGGCAACATTGTTACACAATTTTTTCAAACCAGAAAAAAATGTTAGAAATGATGGTGACTGCATACATAAAAATACCATGTGAGAAGGTATGTCGCATTGATCGGAGGGCCCAGATCTCTCTCTTTAAGTGAGATCTGACAAGCTCTAGAGGCAGAAAGCCTAGCACGGGACTAAATTTTTTTAGCTTAACAGGAAAACCAAACATAATATTTTTCTTGCAATGAGCCAAAAAAATCATGACTCTTTTTACAGGTTTCTTCCGCATAAACCACGTTATGGTAATGCAACATGTCATGGGAACATGGACGAGACAGAAACAAAGCATTGCCTGTCACCTTCAATGCACTTAGAAGAACCAAAGTAACTTTACCCAACTGCGGCGAATCCATTGCCTGTTCAAGTTGTGATCTACGAGTCGATGTAGCACTATCACAGTTTAGTCATAAAAGCTAACTAGCTTTAGATGTTACAAAGCGGTACTTGGAATAATACAGACAGGTAGGACTCCACATTGCTAACTATGAAAAAGTGCGCAACGACAGTAGATCAGATCAGACTGAACATACAGATAGGTCTTCCCAAACCTGAACATTCAAGGATCCTCACACACATGGCACATTACATCCTAAGCCAGTACCAGATAAAACACAGCTAGTACGGTATCTGCCACCACCAAGCTGCTAAGCAAGGGAACACACCTCGGCTGACCTGTCAATCCAAGGCCTTTCCGATCTTCACTCGCCGTCCCTGTTGACCTGTTCCAGGAAAAGGTACAGTAAAGGGTAAGCATGGCAAGATCTAGACAACCAAACAGACATCTAGTTTTTACATCGAAATTCAAGGATGGAAGTCAAAATGCTGAAGCCGTTACAATCTACCCAATAGGGCATGCAAACTGGTCACTCGATGGTGAAGCTGTTGAAGCCTAGGTATCATGTTGTTAGCTTGATTGGGTTATACACTTGGCTTATAAGAGGAAAATGGTTGGATATCTGAATTAGACAACAGTCATAACCACAAATATCATAATTAAATCAGTATGAGAGGGCATGCTCCAGCAAACAGATATGGACAATTGATTTCTTTATACAGCAGCGTTCTTAACTCCTGAGCATTAGCAATCCAAGACGTAATAATAGCTTGGGGATCAAAGTTTAACGGCCTATTCCTGTAATCTATCTTACCCCCAAATTAACCCATTTCCCTTCTCAACAATCCAACCATACAACCATGCAGAGTGGAAACCCTCATCCTCCCGTGCAACAACCATATTATAAATTTGAGATGTAAAATCAAATTATACACTTTCAAACTCTGTAATAAGCGGCTGTGTGCGTCAATCGATGCAGAGGCTGGGATTAATAAAATTCCCTTTTCTAAAAAAGAAAGAAATTATAGTAGCGTCGCTCAAAGGCCAAAAGGCAAACCTGGCAGGATTATCCTTGAGTGCAGGGAATGTAGAGCGCAGGGAATGTAGGAGGCCAGATCATCATAAAAGGATAGACTGAACTCAAACTTCTATCATTTCTTGTGATCTCGTGCACTTTACGCATCATCCTGCGTTTGATATCCCAATGAAGTACACACAGAGGTGTCTTCAGTAACACAAACTCAGCATTAGGCCCCACCATGGTTATCTCCACATAGCCAATATTTCCGTTCGCAAGACCACAGTCCGAGATCCTCAAATCAGCACAAATCAAATTCACCTTTTTTTGATGAATTTTGTCAAATTTATCACACTCAGTCGACCGTTTGAAATTTGCTATTACGAGTAGATGTATCTCCCCATTCCTCACGGTTTTTGTATTGTTACTTTTTCTTTTTGACGGATATATATGTATTTTCTGTAGTATCTATAGGAAAGCCCACGTACTATAGAGAAAATATCAATATGTCCGTCAGTACAAAAAAGTTACAACTTAAAAATTGTGGGAGAACGTGAGATGCATCTACCTTTGAAAGGAAATTTCAAACGGTTGATTGAGTACAACGAACAGTGCCCAAAATACACTGAGCAAACATGGCTCTGGAAAAACGGTCGAATCGGCCGTTCCTATAGGGCCTGGCTAAGGGGTGCTTTGGAGTTCACGCTATGTAAGAACTCCGCAGCCCAGCCCAGAAAAGGAAATGAGCAAAACTTGCATCGGCAGGGCCTGGCCGAACCGTTCACAAGAGACCAAACACGGCTTATCTAGCTAGAGCACAGTTGAAAGGAAAACACGCAAGGAATATGACAATTTTCAGCACCATCGAATCGATCAATATAAAACTTATATCTGCAAAAGTTTCAGCACTGCCCATTCAGTAATTTCCATTTTAATTTCTACCCTAGCCATATAACGGTCAAAATCTATAGCTAGGTATAGATGGTAAATTAGGTTCGCACGATCGAGGACGTGTCTCGAAACCATGTGCGCACATACTTGTAGCCGTGTGATCGAGCTGCTCGATATCCATCATTTTCACCATCGTCTTATGCTGCTTAGCGAGTGGGCTTTCTATGTGCCCCGTGTACGTACGTGCTTGCAAGAATTGTGCCGGCGTCGACGAGCAACTCGATCGTATGTCGATCGACAAGGAGCTAGCCAGAGGACGACAAGGACCAATTTGGATCGCTCAATTATTTCCAGAGATAGATAGTTAGCCAGGGAACAAATCGACCATCTAGTGTAGGTGTGATCCATCATGTACCATGCATGTACATGACATAGACGCTATGCATGCCAAGAGACAAGAGTAACGTGAGAGGTTTGTGATTGATGTGTGCATGATTGGTTTAATTTGGATGTCCTCTGCTCTCTATGTCTCTACCACTCATATATATATATATAGATCCAGTTTGAGAGGGTGAGATGTCGAAAGCATATACTCCATAGAATGTTAGGCATGCGCTGGGCGAATCTACCGCACGAATCAACGGTGAAACTTGTGCCGGTAACGACTAATTCCGTTAAAAATGCATTCGCTTGGCATCGGCCGACTATACACAGAACATGTACACGCGCGTGCACAGAGTGATAGATATTTTCCTGATAGAGAGATGAGGGCGAGAGAGCGCTGTACTCCATGATACATGCATCATGCGAACAGTAAACGTATAAATCATGCATCATCCTGAGAACGAGCGCTAGCTGCAGCGTTTTGTCTGCATACGATCTGCCACAATCAACGCACACATGTGATTCCGATTCAATTCATTTCAATTTGCGGTCGATCGAGCTAGGTTTGTCTACATATAGATCTAGAGAGATCATGCATGGATTACAATTCAAACTTAAATTATTTTCAAAAAATCAAGTTATTTAAATGTGCGAAAGTATGCTATACCTAGGTAAAACATGGACATTCATTTCCAACTGGATTTGAAACATCCTTACTCTTTATGTACACAATACAGTAGCTAGCTGCATACGCTAGCTTGCCGACATCACAGTACATACTTGGCGTATGTGTAGCTGCATGCCATGCATGCTTGCGGACCATCGTCGTCCAGAAACACACGTCTGCCCGAGAGTTGCAGCAAATTATGGTCCTATCACTGCCACTGCCATGCCACCGTATCAATTATTCTGCAGCACGATCCCAGAAGCAGATAAGTTTAGTGAAGAGGCGGTTTTTGCATATATGATGGCTAATAGGATGCCATAATTAATTGGATGTAATTGATTTGATGTGTGGCAGTATATGTAAGAGTTAATACATGAAGATTAAATCTCCCAAACTCTATGATTGCATTCGTGTCGAAAATACATTCTAACGGTAACAATATTATATCAAATCATAATCATACATTTGGACTAATTCTTGGTCTATGAAAAATCCTGGAACAGATGATGTAATTTTATGCGTGTGTATATATATAATACATTTTAACGGTAATATTGTTTTTTACAGGATATAATAATTCTTTTTTCTACGAGCTTAAATCAAATTGTCAAAGTGTAACTCAAGTTTGTGGCCATGTGGTGCTAATTGACGGAGCCCTGACTTGTAAACGAGTAAATGACTCATGTACTGCCCTGTACATGGAGTATGCTCAATCTTGGTGTCCTTGCTCTATATATATGGATGCAGCTTTGCCAGGTTATGGACACACACCAATCTCCATCGTGGATCGATCCTTAATCAGCTGAGCTCAGTCGATATGGTAGCAGCAGAGGGCAAACTTAGTCCGGGGGGGAAGGTCAACGTTAAGGAAGATATGATCAGCAGCAAGGACTACCTCGACCCTCCTCCCACGCCCCTGTTCAACGCCGGTGAGCTGGGCAAGTGGTCCCTCTACCGCGCCGTCATCGCGGAGTTCATCGCCACGCTCCTCTTCGTCTACGTCGCGGTGGCCACCGTCATCGGCCACAAGCGCCAGACCGGCGCTGCAGCGTGCAGCGGTGCCGGCGTGCTGGGCATCGCGTGGGCCTTTGGCGGCATGATCTCCGTCCTCGTTTACTGCACCGCTGGAATCTCCGGCGGCCACATCAACCCTGCCGTTACCTTCGCCCTCCTCCTCGCCCGCAAGGTATCTCTGCCGCGTGCCTACCTCTACATGGCAGCGCAGTGCCTCGGGGCCATCTGCGGCGCGGCACTCGTCAAGACCGTGCACGGCGCGCGCCACTACGCGCTCTACGGCGGTGGCGCCAACGAGTTGGCCCCCGGGTACTCCAAGTCGGCGGGGCTGGTGGCCGAGGCGCTGGGCACCACCGTCCTTGTGTACACTGTGTTCTCGGCGACCGACCCGAAGCGCATGGCCCGAGACTCCCACGTGCCCGTGCTGGCACCGCTGCTCATCGGGTTCGCCGTGATGATGGTGCACCTGGCCACCATCCCCGTCACCGGCACCGGGATCAACCCGGCTAGGAGCCTTGGCGCCGCCGTGGTGTATAGCGGCGAGAAGGCATGGAACGACCTGTGGATCTTCTGGGTCGGGCCGTTCGTCGGCGCCGCCGTCGCCATGGTGTACCACCAGTACGTCCTCAGGAACGGCGCCGCCAAGTGGTTCCGCTCCAAGTACGACATCGAAGCCTAGGCGAGCGGCATATCCGTGCTGTTCAAATGTTTATTAGCTACTAGTACTAGCTAGTAACACACTCCAACATATCGTGTGTTTACCCTTCCGAAATAATTACTGTACGGTGTAGTCCTCAAATATACGTCCAATGGGATCGGCCCATGCCCCATGGTGCATGATTATCTTGTTGTTGAACCTGATGGGATATGATCTCCACTCCAAGTTTTATTCCACAAATGTTGTCAATGTGAAACATAAACATTCACAAAAGCACGAATTAAGGTACAATCTATGGCTAGCAATTCCTTGCTTTTCTTACTTTGGATGAAAGGCAGTATATTGGTATAAAGTTGTCTCTCGGTTTTGATTTGGAAGGTGATTCACTTAGTGAAACAAAATTTTGATTTGTATTTCATATAACGGGGAATGGCCCCGAAGGGCCTAGAACTGCATTACCTGGCAGCACGTACAAAGTTACATTGTGGACCCTACAACTAGTGCAAATGACAACTAGGCCCTCTGAAGATGCAAAGGACCCTAGAAAAATTACAGAAAACACAATCTGGTCCTTGCCCATGGCCGCCACCACAATTTGACCTCAAGGCGCAGGTGGGAACAAAGACGTCACTACTTAGGGCACTGCCGCCGTTTTTTCCCATGCCGAGACCGATGAAGATCTTCTCTTAAAGGAAGAAGAACCCGTTCAAAAAAAAAAGGAAGAAGAAGTTCGGAGGATCGAAAAATCCGAGTGAGAGTGGTCTCTTTAGCCCAAGATAGCCCTGGCGCATCACAAGTCTTTATATTTTAAAGACTAGTAGGCTGGGTCTTCATCCACCGGTCCGGCTGGTATCTCTTTCGTCAGGGCTCCTCTCCTTGTGATGCCAGTTCGAAGATGGCGGAGCCACACACTGATCGTTGCGCCACGGGGCCGTGTCATGTCCTTCTGGCGCTACACCTACATTCATGCGCCAACGTTGACTCCTCCTCTCCTCCCACCTGCATCTCGACTCGCCTTCTCCTCCTCTTCTCTTGGAGTCGTGCCCTCATAGTCCAAACACGCTCTCTCACTGGAGAGGTACGAGAGATGTAAGTTGGCACGAGCGTCTCTACAAGGATCATCCAGATCAGGGAGTTTGGTCAGAGATAGCGAGGCGTGTGTAGAGTTTTTCTGAGGGCGATATATAGGGTCGCCCATTTCCAGTGTGCCACGCCGGCCACGCTTTTTTTTTGAAGCGGAAAACCGTAGGGAAAAATCCCTACGGTAATGATTTTCTATTTATAGAAAAAACCAAAGGTTTTTCCTTACACCATTCCAAGAGGTACAGAGGGGGCGAGAAAATTAAGGGGGCAGGAAATCAAACAAAGTAGAGAAAGTAGCCATCTAGGTAAAAGTATGTAACACCCAAGCCATCATGGTCTGAACCATAGAGTCTTTCATTCGGTGTTGATGCAACAGAATGTCAGCTTGAAAGAGGACCTTCCACCGGTCGAGAGTAGGTTGCATCTGCTTGAAATAAGGTCATTCCTACTCCTCCAGATATTCCACATCGCGCAGGTCATAAATTCCATGAAGTAAGGGCCGTGAAAGAGGTTCATCGCCGGCCACGCTTTTGTTTTCATCGTCGCCATTTATGCAATTGATGATAACGGAGAGGAGGAATCGACGGAAGCGCAAGATTTGAAATCCAGTCGTAATCGTTCGTTTCACTCCTGCTACCACTAGACGGGAATGTTAGAATACGTATACGAGTTGGATATAGATTGCGACTCCTACACCTTCTTGGAATCCAAGTTTATCTCCCCTTATACCACTATATATTTCCCCACGAGATCAAATCAACATGATAACAAATAGGGTTCCAATAATTTCCACATATGCGACCCATGACCGAGGATGACGGCTGTCCTTAGGGTTGCTATGTAGAATGCCAATTACGCTGGAGATCGAGACGAGAATTACCGCATTGCTGCTGCAGGTTTACAGTGTCAGTGTGTCATGGATACTAGTACATGCATGGACCAACCTAGCTTAGGTAGCTGGATCTCTTCGCTAATAATTGAATAATTTTGGAGTTTTATGGACGCATTAACGGTGTCAGATGCATATATATCGATGGCGCCAAAATGGTGCAGCTAGCGCTTCATTGTATGCTCGTTTTCAGGGTACATGATACGCCTGCCATACGTTTACTGCTGCCTCTGATCTTTGGTCCATGCAAGCACTATAGTACACGTTATCGCAGCACACATGCAGTAGTGCATTCTACTCCATCCGTATCAAAATATAAGACTTTCTAACTATTTTCCACATACATAAATCTAGACATGTTTTACTCCAAGATTCATACATGCAGTAGTGCATTCTACTCCCTCCGTATTAAAATATAAGACTTTCTAGCTACTTTCTGCACACATGTATCTAGACATCTTTTAGTCCAAGATTCACAACATGTCTAGATTCATGTGTGTGGAAAGTAGTTAGAAAGTCTTATATTTTGATACGGAGGGAGTATCTCTCACAATTCTACTGCAAGATGGACCTATTTGCTAGACTAATACAGATTTATGGCGATGGTGTTGCCGCGTCGCATGCATGCGTACGCCTGCATATAGGAAAAACTTCAAAACAAACCTTGAAATTGTCGAGCTTAACTAAATTGAACCCTGGACTTCAAATTCCGGAAGTTGGTCCACCAAACTTGTAAATCCCTCACGTGTGTTATCAACCTAGGAGATTGAACTTAAAAATCAATCGAATGACTAGGTAGCACGTATGTTGCGATAAGAAGAGCTTAAATGGTACCAGAGATCTAAGACCCAATTCATCCTGGAAGGGGACTCGAATACGAGGTACTTCCATAATGTTGCTAATGGCAAACATAGGAAGATATGTATTCCCTCTCTTAATCAGGATGAGGGCCTAATCGAAGGACAGGCTCACGGAATATATTACGGACTACTACAAAGGTCTGTTTGGGGCTCCAGAGGAAGGAAAATTTTCTCTTGATGAGTCACGAATAGATGATATTCCGCAAGTTACTCCTGAGGAAAACAACTTTCTATCGCACCCTTCACTGAAAAAGAGATAGGTAAGGCAGTTTTCCAAATGGAGGACAATAAGGCACCAAGACCGGATGGTTTTCCTGCTGGGTTTTACCAGCATTTCTAGGAGACCATCAAGTCTGATCTGCTTGAGTTATTCGGATGCTTGCATGCCGGACAACTGGAGTTGTGTCGTCTTAACTTTGGGGAAATCGTTTTGTTGCCTAAAATTCAGGAGGCCGAGAGGATACAACAGTACCGGCCTATTTGTCTCCTGAATGTTAGTTTCAAAATCTTTGCGAAATTAGCAACCATTAGATTAAATTTTGTGGCTAATCATGTGGTTAAACCTACCCAAACGACATTTATGCAAGGTAGGAATATACTTGACGGGGTTGTCGTTCTGCACGAAACCGTTCATGAGATGCACAGTAAAAGCCTTACTGGGGTAATATTCAAAATAGACTTTGAAAAGGCCTATGATAAGGTTAAGTGGTCGTTCCTCCAATAGACTATGGGAATGAAAGGTTTCTCGGAGGAGTGGAGTGCTTTAATTCCTAATTTTTTTTTTGGGTGTAGTGTGGCTATCAAAGTCAATGATGACGTCGGCCGGTACTTCCAGACAAAAAAGTGGTGGTGGATTCGCGGCCAAATCCGTCACAGTTGTAGCAGAGCTGCCGGATTCGGGGCCGAATCGATGGGAGAAGAGGCGGTAATGGTCACTGGAAGAGAGGTGTGACGCCGTGACGGCGAGATGAAAATCCTGATTGGTAATTGTCGTGCGCAAGTAGGCCTTTCTATTTTATAGCAGCAGCCAAGTCTTTAATTTTCCAGCACTTGTTGTTTTTTTGTTTCACAAAACAAACATTTGACAAAATTTACATTAAGGACAGATGTTGGAGTAAGATTTTTGGTACCAAATGACCTAATAAGGACGGGAGCCAACGGTGGCCGCGCTCGGGAGGAGAGCAACGACCGCCATCCCTCGAGGCTGAATCCCTCCCAATCTGTGGTGCCCCTGTACAATGGTGGTGGATTCGCGGCGGACTAGGTCAGAGTTATGGCGGAACTGCCGGATTCGAGGCCAAATCGATGGGAGAAGAGGCAGCGGTGGTCACCGGAAGAGAGGCGTGAGGGCGACATGAAGCTTCCGACTGGCAGTTAGCGTGCGCGTGTTGGCCTTTCTGTTATATAACAATAGCCCAAATGTTTTATATTTGCAGCATTTAGCTTTTTTGTTTGACAAAAAAGTTGGCAGAATTTACATCAAGGGCAGCTGTTGGAGCAAGATTTGGCTCCAAATGACTAAAAAGAGTTATGCCCTAAAATAGGCCAGCTATTCAAAATGCTATAGGAGAGGGGCAACACCGTACGTAATTTCGTGTGCAGTAGATAGAAAAATAAGCTGAACAGATAAATAATATTATTTCTACCTTGATCTAAACCACTGAAAGGGACACAGAGAGCAACAAGGGATCTCTATTTGTAGGGAGCTTACTTATTGAAAGGATGGTATCAGGTATTTCTGAAACACAAAGAACTTTTGGCCTTTGGTTCATCAGAGTGCCATTTAGATGAGGAACGGAAGGTGGAGAAAGCTAGCACCATATATAACAGCAAAGTCAGATCACTAGCTTTAGGTGTGGGAGAGCAATGCTCATGCTAAGGTGCCGTGGGTATTGGAGGATGCACCAAAGGCAAGGAATTTTACAGAGTGCATGCCTACTTGAATAAATGCCATGTGCGTCAAATCAGTAATAACTAGCTTTATGTGAGACAAATGGTAATGCCAAGAACTTTGGATGACAGTTGAAGAATGGTGCTACCTCCATTTAAAAACAGACAGGTGGAGTTCCACATTGCTAACAATAAATCAGTGTGCAATACAGGTCTTTCAAAACTCAACCTAAAAAGGTTCTCACAACATACTTCAGATGTCAATCTAACACGGATTTTGCTAATAACCCAGCTGCGAGCGAGGAAGTGCAGCTTGGCTCACTCGTCGATCCAAGGACTTCCTGATCTTCACTCGCCGTCTCTGTTCCAGCCAACATACAAGTAAGAGTTAGGATGGGAATAGATAAGCATGCAAAAGTCTACTCCCTCCGTATCAAAAGACTTTGTACCTACTTTCTACACACCTGTATCTAGACATGTTTTAGTGCAAGATTCACATGAACCTTGCACTAAAACATGTTTAGATACAACAACAACAACAACAACAACAACAAAGCCTTTTTTCCCAAACAAGTTGGGGTAGGCTAGAGTTGAAACCCATAAGATCTCGAAACCAGGTCATGGTTCTGGCACATGGATAGCTAACTTCCACGCAGCCCTATCCATGGCTAGTTCTTTGGTGATATTCCAATCCTTCAGATCTCTCTTAACAGACTCTCCCATGTCAAGTTTGGCCTACCACGACCCCTCTTAACATTCTCATCCCGCTTTATCCGTCCGGTATGCAATGGCGCTTCCGGAGGCCTACGTTCTATATGACCAAACCATCTTAGACGGTGTTGGACAACCTTCTCTTCAATTGGTGCTACCCCAACTCTCTCACGTATATCATCATTCCTAACCCGGTCCTTTCTTGTGTGGCCACATATCCATCTCAACATGCGCATCTCCGCTACACCTAACTGTTGGATATGTCGTCTCTTGGTCGGCCAACATTCTGCGCCATACAACATCGCAGGTCGAATCGCCGTCCTATAGAACTTGCCTTTTAGCTTTTGTGGCACTTTCCTATCACAGAGGACGCCAGAAGCTTGGCGCCACTTCATCCAACCAGCTTTGATTCGATGACTCACATCTTCATCGATATCACCATCCTTCTGGAGCATAGACCCCAAATATCGGAAGGTGTCTTTCTCAGGTACCACCTGTCCATCAAGCCTAACCTCTTCCTCCTCGTGCCTAGTAGTACTGAAACTGCACCTCATGTACTCAGTTTTGGTTCTACTAAGCCTAAAACCTTTCGATTCTAGAGTCCGCCTCCACAGCTCTAACTTTCTATTAACCCCCGCCGACTATCGTCAATTAGCACCACATCATCCGCAAAGAGCATACACCATGGGATATCTCCTTGTATATCCCCTGTGACCTCATCCATCACCAAAGTAAAGAGATAAGGGCTCAAAGCTGACCCCTGGTGCAGTCCTATTTTAATTGGAAAGTCATCGGTGTCGCCATCACTTGTTCGAACACTTGTCACAACATTATCATACATATCCTTAATGAGGGTAATGTACTTTGTTGGGACTTTGTGTTTCTCCAAGGCCCACCACATGACATTCCGTGGTATCTTATCATACGCCTTCTCCAAGTCAATGAACACCATATGAAGATCCTTCTTCTTCTCCCTGTATCTCTCCATAAGTTGTCGTACCAAGAAGATGGCTTCCATGGTAGACCTCCCAGGCATGAAACCAAATTGATTTTTGGTCACGCTTGTCAATCTTCTTAAACGGTGCTCAATGACTCTCTCCCATAGCTTCATTGTATGGCTCATCAACTTGATTCCACGGTAATTAGTGCAACTTTGAACATCCCCCTTGTTCTTGAAGATTGGCACTAATGTACTCCGCCTCCATTCTTCGGGCATCTTGTTTGACCGAAAAATGAGGTTGAAAAGTTTAGTTAGCCATACTATCGCTATGTCTCCAAGGCCTCTCCACACCTCGATGGGGATACCATCAGGGCCCATTGCCTTGCCTCCTTTCATCCTCTTCAAAGTCTCCCTAACCTCAGCCTCCTGGATACGCCGCACAAAGCGTCGGCTGGTATCATCGGAGGAATCGTCTAGCTCAATGGTAGAGCTCTCATTCTCTCCATTGAACAGGTCGTCGAAGTACTCTCGCCATCTACGCTTGATCTCTTCGTCCTTCACGAGGAGTTGATCCGCTCCGTCCTTTATGCATTTGACTTGGTTGACATCCCTCGTCTTCCTTTCTCTCGTCTTCGCCATCTTATAGATGTCTCTTTCGCCTTCCTTCGTGTTTAGACGCTGGTAGAGGTCCTCATACGCCCGACCCCTTGCCTCGCTCACCGCTCGCTTTGCGGCCTTCTTTGCCCCCTTGTATATCTCCATGTTGGTTGCGCTCCTGTCCAGGTATAGGCGTCTGAAACAGTCCTTCTTCTCCTTAATAGCCTTCTGGACCTCAACGTTCCACCACCAGGTATCCTTAGCATCCCTTCTACTTCCCCTGGTCACCCCAAACTCCTCTGATGCAATCTTCCGAATGCAAGTCGCCATCCTCATCCACATACTGTTTGCATCGCCTCCTTCCTCCCAAGGGCCCTCCTTAAAAACCCTCTCCTTAAAAGCTTGAGCTGCCTCTCCCTTTAACTTCCACCACTTTGTTCTAGCAACTTTTGGGCGCTTATCCCGCTGGACACGAATCCAAAAACGGAAGTCAGCCACCACCAGCTTATGTTGATGGACAACACTCTCTCCAGGTATCGCCTTACAATCAAGGCAAGCGCGTCTATCTTCTCTTCGAGAGAGGACAAAATCAATCTGGCTAGAGTGTTGGCCACTACTGAAAGTCACTAGGTGGGATTCTCTCTTTCTAAAGAGGGTGTTAGCTACGACCATGTCGTAGGCTAGGGCGAAGCTTAAGACATCCTCCCCTTCTTGGTTCCTGATGCCATAGCCAAAGCCCCCATGCACCCCTTCAAAACCTGTGTTAGATGTACCCACATGGCCATTGAGGTCTCCTCCTATGAAGAGCTTCTCACCAGTAGGTACTCTCCTAACCAAGTCCTCGAGACCTTCCCAGAACTCTCTCTTGGTGCTCTCGTTGTGGCCTACTTGCGGGGCATACGCGCTGATAACATTGAGAACTAAGTCCCCAACAACCAGCTTGACTAGGATAATCCGGTCTCCTTGCCTCTTGACGTCCACTACTCCATCCTTGAGGCTCTTGTTGATCAAGATGCCTACCCCATTTTTGTTTGAGGTTGTCCCCGTGTACCACAGCTTAAAGCCGGTATCCTCCACCTCCTTCGCCTTCTGTCCCTTCCATTTGGTCTCTTGGACGCATAGGACATCAACACGCCTCCTTATCGCCGTATCAACTAACTCCCGTAACTTGCCCGTCAGGGACCCTACGTTCCAGCTACCTAAGCGGATCCTCCTAGGCTCGGCTAACTTCCTTACCCTCCGCACTCGTCGAGTCAAATGCGAAGACCCTTGCTCATTTTTCACTACACCCGGGCGTCGATGCAGCGCGCCACTAAGGATGCGACGACCCGATCCTTGCTCACTTATCACCGTATCCAGATCAAGATACGGCGCGCCACCAAGGGGGTGGCGGCCCGGCCCTTGCCCATTTGACACCACACCCGGGTTCCGATATGGCGCGTCGCTAAGAGGGTTACGCCCCAACGAGTTCTTTTGGGTTTCATCTCCATAAGAGTGGCTGGGTTTTTTCCGTTGGCTTGCCAAGCCTATCACAACCCTCCTCCTTTATCCGGGCTTGGGACCGGCTATGTTGAGACAACAAGCCTATCACAACCCTCCTCCTTTAGCCATACTAAAACATGTTTAGATACATGTGTGTAAAAAGTACGTACAAAGTCTTATATTTTGATACGGAGGGAGTAGTAGACAACTAAACAGGCACCTGGTTTTCAAATCAAAATATGAATGTTACGCGGCAATCGGAAGCCAAAATGCTACAGTGTTACAGTCCACCCACGAGCATACAAACTGGTCGCAAGAGGGTAAAAACATAAGCCAGGTTCTTTAGCTAGATTGGATTATATACTTGGCTTATAAGAGGAAGATCTGATATGTGACATATATATGGGGCTAAGACAGCATTTGTAACCACGAACACCGTAATAGAATCCGTGTGAGAGATGTCATGCTTCAACAAATAGACATGGAAAATTTATTTCTTCATACAGCGGCATTTAGTTCCTAAGTATTAGCAATCTAAGACACAATAGCTTGGCAATCAAAGTTCAAAGGCTAACCCTATCCTCTAGTTTATCTTTTCTAACCCCAAATTCCTCCATTTTCTTTCTCAACTGGCCGACCATGTACCCATGCAGAGGGATACACCCTAATCCTCCTGTGCAACACCCACAGTATAAATGTTCCAGCTCTACACTTGTGCTAAGACCAAAACAAAACAAAAATTATAGTAGCGTCATTCAAAGGCCAAAAGGCAAACCTTGCAGGAGAATCCTTGAGCACAGGGAATGCAGGAGGCCAGATCATTATAAAAGGATGGATACGACTCAAACTTCTACCATTTCTTGTGATCTCGTGCACTTTATGCAGTGTCTTGTGGTTGACATCCCAGTGAAGTATGCATAGAGGTGTCTCCAGTAACACAAACTCTGCACTGGGCCCCACCATGGTTATCTCCACAGAACCATTATTTCCGTTCGCACTACAGTCTGAGATCCTCAAATCAGCACACATCTCATGCAAACAAATTGTATGTACCAGCAACCAATTGTCCACCTTGTGGAGCCAGATAAAAAGCTGAAGCTCATTCACATGGATAAGATATACGCCCAAATCATCATCGGCCCGTGATAGCATGGTTCTTCCACCACACTCGAGCCCCAGCGGATTCATTCTGAAGAAATGTTGGCCACACACCACCCCTTGTGGGAGCTGAATTCTGGATGAACTTAAGGCTCTTAAATCGAAGACAAGCATGTCGGAAGGGGAGGACAATATATATATTTTATTGTCAATGAGCAGGGGTTGTTGCAGTAGTAGTTCACAAGGAAGCTCTGTCGTAGCCGAGGTGATCATGCACCAGCGACCATCTTGGAGCATATACACAGACACCGTAGCTTTTGTTCTCTCGTTGGTAATCTCTTTAAACACATAGAAGTAGGACAAACTGTCACCTCCTTCTTTAATGAGTAGATGACCAACCCCCCTGTCCATGCCGGCTGAGAGTCGGTGCCATGGTGCGGGTGGGACGACAGCGGCCATGACTCTCTCGGGGAAGAGCGGTTTGTGCACTACCTTAACGGGTCCTTTTGAACCATCGTAGCAATCCAAGTGGATTAAGACGCTGTTCTTCCAGCAGTCTATGACGTAGGGGCATCCGTTCTTGTAGGCGTCCAAGTTGAACCTTGCGTAGCTGAAGACGGAAGCGAGCTCTGGAGGCTGTGGGAGCATCGGCAAGAAGCATGCGGGGTTAAACTCCTCCTTGGTGTTGACATAGAAGCCGAGGAGGCGAGGAGGGTGGAGCTTGCGGAAGCGACAAAGGAAGGCGTGGTCAGAAGCGTGGAAGAACCAGCGCTTGCAGACAAGGGCCGCACGGACGAGGGTGGTGGGGAAGCCGAGGCGACGATGATCTCAATGAGAAGGTTGTCGTCGTCGAGCACCTTCGACACGGGATCGGCCGGCGTTGCTGCGGAACACGGCAGCGGGCAGCCTGTGGTCGATACTGGAAAGGCAACGACAGACAAAACTCATCAACGTGGATACAGAACAAAGTGTACAAACAGCATACATAATCCAGAATAACATGCAGAACCCAACTACGCAAAATGGAGAAATGAAATGCAATCGATGTTGTTATCAACGTATTTGCATAAACATTCCAGCACAGAACGAAGTACAGACAGCATACACGCATCCAGCACAACAATACACAACCCAGCTGCGGAAAATTAAGAGGAGTTAGAGCTTACCCTTCGAGAGTCTCGGCAGGACCCGTCATCTATCCTCCCTCTCTCGTTCAGCTGACGCGGGAAGGGGAATGTTAATTAGGGTGTACGGGAGGATATCAAGCTAGGGTTTCCCGCGAGAAAAATGAGGGACAGGAAAGAAATTACTAGGAGATCAAGAAGGAAGAGGGGTGGTCTGACCTAGAATCGTCGGTTGCTGCCGGCGATCTTTGGTCGGTAGCTTCCGGCGGCGGGATTAGGTCGCCGGCGGCGCCTCTGCTTCCTCTCTCGGTCTGTCTTGCTCGGGTGGAGACTGAAGTGAAGTGGAGAAGTGGGACTGAACTGAGCAGGAGGCGTGCGTGCTTGAGTTTTTTTTCAGTGTACGGCCTATCGGTAGAATGAAAGCCCAATGAAATCCAGCCCAATCTTAGAATGAAAGCCCATCTATCTGTGTCTGCCCACACGAACCAGTCTAAATATAACAAAAACATTAGAGAAAGAAAATCCAGTGCGAAAATTGAAGGAAAAAATAGAGGTGTCTCGTGTTTATTTCTTGTCGCTGGCCCTCTGTTGTCACTGGCCATCTGTTGGCGCATTATCGAAATTAACCTATGAGTATGCATGCATGCAACGTATTTAATTCATGTTAATTAGAAGATTTTTTCATGCTAATTCGAAGATACTCTCTATATTTTTAAATATAATATGGTTTTGATATTCTAATTCGGACTACATACGGATTGAAAGCAGTAAACAAACATATTAAAGCGTGTTTATATACAATATTCTAATCAGAAAAGCTAAAACATTTTATAATTGTCAACGGAGCAACATTTTGTAGAGTACAAGGTTAATTGCCTACTATGTTTTGTAGTAGGAATAATAAAGGGATGGATTGGTTAGATTTATTCTACTCCGTGTTGCTAGTTTTGTTCCTCACGTTGTTCCTCTCGACAGATCTTTGAAATTGACGAAGTCACCACAGCGGCTTTTGACAAGGATTTAGTATCCCTTAATAAAGATGTGCTTTCGAACTCAGCTACCTCTTAGGTCTACAAATTGATAAAATGGACCCGTAACTAAGTGATGGTAGGTGCAACCCAGCTGGCAGAAAGCTAGTGAGCTTGCCTTGACGTTTTCATGTACATAAGAAATTTAGCATAATGCTTGACCTCATGTTTTGAATCCTCCAAAATCTTAAATTGATCCATTCCTATAAATATAATCACAATGCAAGGTGTGTGTATATATAACACATGACACTCTCTAGAACTGAAATTCTATGAATTAATTAAGCACTAATTTTCTCTGTTATGCTAAGTCCAAAAGAAGATTTGTTCTTGGTTGTCGATTTTCAAACCTCAACGTTGTTACAGATTCAAAGCGCCGCGCGATCATGTTTGGACAACATATCTTACTAATTGTATAAGCACAATACATGGAATAAAGCAAAAGCCCATGAACCAACAGGCCAAACAGACCAACAAGACAAGAACTGGCCACACATCGATTTAATACTAGTAGTAGTATAAAACAACATGTTGATGGTTACGTTGAAAACAAAATGTGTTGGTGGTTACGTTTTTTTTTTTTTTTGCGAGAAACTACTGGTATATTAAAGCACGAAAGTTACAGAAAGGACCCCAACAAAGCACAAAAATACAACCCGGTCCTTGAGCAACTCGATGTCGCCGGAGCAGAGGAAGACGTGCCGAAGACGCGCCGCTGCTTCTTCTCTCCTCTTGCCTTGGATCGAGAGAAATCCCCGAGCAGGCGGGAAGTCTTCAAGGCTCGGACTCCTGGGAGTCGCCACCCGCCTCCGCCGGATCCATCCACGCACTTCATCACCAGCAGCTTCAAAGACGTCGACCAGATCCGCCGCCGCACGCAGATCTGGAAGGGGAATAAGCGCCACCGACGACCCCAAGAGGTCGTGAGCGCGGGGAAGGAGACGCCTCGCCGCAGACCTCCACGGAGCTCCAACGACGAAGAGGGCAGACGCCACTAGGTAATGAATCGAGAGTAAAATAGGTGGTAATCAACACGCTAACGCAGATTAGTCGCGAGTCAGTCCGTTCCGTTAAAGACGCCACACTGACCACTCTTCTGTGCTACTAGTAATACAATATGCACGATTGCACGTTGCTTTTACTTTGTCCCATTATTGCGCGTATTATATTTGTGGAGTCTCGTACGCGTGCATTTGTGTGTGTGTGTGGACTGGGACGTGTCTGTTGCTTATGGGAAACGACGACTCTCAAGTCTCAAGTCAAGTCAAGTTGCAGAACCATAGAAGAATTCATAAATCCGTTAATTAGACACGGAAGTAGAATAGAAAAAGGCTCTCAAGTCCTCTTGTTATACTAATGGCGTATGTTCATGCCTAGCAACTCGACCACATCCTTCTCCCATAAATTAGGAGCTCCTCTCTTCAGTTGATCACCATTTTCAGCTGGAATCAGAGTTCTTCCACTGGGTGCCCATCACCGGCTCAGTCGTAAGGGATACTTGTTGGCCCAGGTGATTTTATGTTCTACCAGCTTTGATTTATGCATTGATCTCCGCCTCTCTCAAAAGTGCACATCGTAAACTTTGTTCTTTTCTTTTCATATATCAAGAAGGTGAATTTTGACAAATAGATCGGCATCGGCGAGTCCCAAGCAATGGCTGAGATAGTTGCCTCAGCGGTGGTCGGTGAGACACTTAGCAGGATATCCAGCTTCCTCATCGACAAGCCTGACCAGCAGAAACCAAGCGACGTGGAGAGGCTAGAGATGGCACACATCAAGATGGAGGCTGCACTGCAAATCTCAACGAAATGGCAGATAACTCACGTGCCGGTGCTACGCTGGCGGAGCAAGCTGAAGCGTGCTGCTGAGGAGTGTGACGTGACATTGCACCACTGCAAGCAGCGTGCCGTGGAAGATGAAGTGATCAGGCAGGGGATAAGGCAGGCCCCGTTTCCCAAAAGGATTGCTCATGCAGCCAAGTCATTTGTGTCTTCCTTCATCACTCGTGGGAAGGATGAGTCAAGCAGCTCCGCTAATGTCCGAAGGTTCGAGAGGTTCGCGGAGGGTGCAGGCGAATTCCTCAAGTTCGTCGAGTTCGGCGCAACCCCACGGCAGTACATGTTCTTCAACCCTCTCATACGCCAGCTTCTTGCTGGGGAGGCTATGAGATACCAGGCGTTGCGTGGAAGCAGATTTTACTTCCTGGGTATACGGCCCATGAGCTTTGAGGAGCGTGGAGTAGAGGCAATTGTTGCATTTGTCTTTCAGGATTTCAGGGCGCCTACCAAGAGTTTCCGCCTAGGATTCATGCTACGCCTCTCGGAGAGCAGTGATATATTTGGGATCATAATCAGTTGCATGCAATCGGTCACACCTCACTTTAGGGTTGCCGCTGAAGTTATCAAAAGAGAGCTCATTCAACTTCCCACGCAAGACTTTTACTGGCAGGCACCTTCCTACTACGAGAATTATTCATACTGGCTCGATGCTCACAACGCCTTAACTCAGTGGTTTCGTCCAAACCCACTTTGTTGCAACGAGCGAGAGCATGATCTAATCACTCATGTTTCTAGCAGCTGCAGCAGCCCAAATGTGTCGTCGCCAGCAAGGTCAAGGCTGGCTTCTACATTTATGGAACAGGTGATTGGGATTTATCTAGAGTGTCATATCTCTGCTCAGAACAGACGCCTGCAAAATTTAGTTACTGAACATGGAAGAAAAAGAAGAAGAAGTAGCACTCTGAAGCTGGAAGTTCTTTTTATCCCCCATGACTCCCCGGATGGAATAGAGCCTACAGCTGAGAGCTTTGCTTTCGAGGTGATTGATGGGAAGGAACAAGAAATGGTGCACAGGAACGCATCCCTACATGATGTAGACGAGAAGCTGCTTCCCAAGGCCATAGATTACCTCTCCCAGAACTCTGAATCCAGGATGTATCAGATGTGTCTGAGGTCCACACATGGTAGTGCACACCTTTGCATGGAGAAGACGACTACGCAGGTGCAAAGTGCTGGGATAGGTGACTCTTCTCGATCGCAGTCACAGGTTGGAAACAGGAGAGTGGATCAGATACAAGGAGAGTACAGCGTATGGCAGACGGGGCCCAGAGACCTGCTTAAGTTATGGGTTGTACGTGCTTCTGACAAGCTGCACGGTTCAATCAGGTCTTGGACTGATACTCCCCTCGGCGCAACTAATCGCTAGCTTCTCAAATGCAGCCTGTGTAACCTGTTTTGATCAAACAAGAAGAAACAAAAGTGAAATTTGGAAGTATCTTTGTTTCTGCTATGTAGTATCGTTGTATTTTACTCTTTTCTCTGTGTTCCTATAGGTTTCTTTGTATCCAGCTTTGGCTTATATAAAACCAAGTGATCCGGTGAATTTTTCTTGGAAAGGTCTATGAGGGCGCAAAGGCCCACTCAACAACTTCAATTAAGCCATTCAAACTGTAAGTAGGGACTCACACTCGTAGAAAACAGCCCATCTGTCCCGGTTCCAGAGAGCCTTTCGTCCCGGTTTTCCAACCGGGACTAAAGGGTCGGGACTAGGGGGGGGGGGGGGGGGGGGGCTTTCGTTCCGGGTGTCCACGAACCGCGACTAATGAGTATCCACGTGGCAAAGGAGGGGCACGCATGGCGGGGACGATTTAGTCCCGGTTGGTGTTACCAACCGGGACTAAAGATTTAGGGTTTTTGTTTTCTATTTATTTATTTTTTAGGGGTTTCGATTTTGTGTTTTCCATTTAATTCTTTTTGTATGGAGATCACGTTACGCAAAAAATAAGTCGTATACATAAAGTTTTACTACATCGAGATCACGTTTGATGCATATATACATACACACATACAAGTTGCTTTAATGCGATTCTCATGTCGAGATCACGTCAATTACATTGGAGGCAAAAAAAATTTATTAGGGTGATAAAATTCTCCGGTTTTCTTCAGGACCGCCGAGTTCAAAAATCTCGCCAATTCCTCTTGAATTGCTTTTAGGCGCTTCGTTGGTATGAGCTGGTCCCGCATTCGATCCATCTAGATCAATATGAATATGTAAGTTGTTCATATATATATATATGAAATCATCATAAAATAATTTATGAATGGAACTCAACACAATATGGTAATAAAAAAATTGCGAATAGTGTATACATACTTCAGTTGTTCTGACATCTCTATTCCGCTCACTGACAAAAGAGCGCATGTACTCGAAAACGTAGTATGCACATAAATTAGTCCCTTGTGGCTGCCTCAGACACCACTTTACAAAAAAATAGAATTTAATCAAATAATAATCAAGCATGATAATGGTATTGAAACTAGAATTAAAGAGTTGCGCGGACCTATATATATACTACTACTTACCTTGGTGGTATAAAAATACAGCTCCGATTTCCAATCCCCTGCAACCTTCACGATGAACCGTTTCCAAACCCTGCCCGGCAAAAGAAAATGATTAAAGGAGTTATTAATTACTTGATATCAGAAAATGAATGAAAGAGGTCCATATAGAGCGATAATGATTGAAATTACCTCTGGAGCATATCTTGCAAGCTGAGGTACTCGTCCATATCTTTCGTTAACGAGTACATGACTTGAACGACTCCTTGGTCAACTCTAATGATTAGCAGAATCCAGTGGAATCTGCGCAGGTTTTTATGTCCATGACTCATCGATTAAACTAAACATCGAGTAAGCAAAATAGAATGTGTAGAAGATACAGTAACACTCACTTGAAGGCGTAAGGAAAAAGTATTTCTGCGCAGGTATTTTGTTTCACTAACAACCGGAGCAAGTTTTTCTCTGTTTCCGCGGGATGGTTATTTACGGTCACTTCATGAATATAATATGGGTCAATGAACCCAGTGTCATAGATGCGGCGTTCTCTGCATTCGACAATCTTCATTCTGCATAACAGCGTACAAAAGAATATAGTGAGATAATTACAGGCAATGAACGAGATGAACGAGCTGAGCTTGAGACTTAATTAAATTGCAGAAATAAATCACTTACAAACAATAGCAACTGACGAGGGTTTTGTCGAGAGCGTCTTGATTGAATAACTGAAATTCTTCAGAAAACGGAACATACATCGCGTCATCCGTGAAGTAATGCTCTTTCTTACATGACACCCAGAAGACATCATGCCCGGCCTTTGCGGTTTTCTCGTACCACTGATGCAATCGACGCAATTGTGTTGTTTAAAGAATCGACCTGCTCAGGTCTGACCAGGGACCTCCCGTAGACATATGTCCATGCATACTGATACTCTATGGGGTCGCCTATGGTGCCAGTGTCGTGGTGTACTTCCTTATCGGGCATCACCTTGAGCGGGGGTATCGACTGATTTGCCTGATCTCCGAGCTGGGCCACTGATAATCCCCAAGAGCAAGGAATCACTGTAGCACAATTCGATTTGAGTGTCGAATCCACGAGGAGCTGAAGGTAAACTATCTATTCTCTAAACCCCTATAACCCTCTTATATGGCCTTTTATGCAAAGCAATAAATTTAAATATGAAAGGAACTAACTAATGGAAGCAAGTGATGTGGAATGGGTTTATCTAGTAACAAGTTTCTCAATCAAGTTTCAAACGCAAGTTTCTTTGAGCAAGTTTCTCTCAGCAGTTTTCTCAAGCAAGTTTCTCAAAGTAGCAAGTATCAAATATCTCAGGTAGCAAATATCTCAATGGAGCAAATGTTCTAGCAATTGTTATTTCATTCGTGTGGTTGTCACAATTAGTGAAGCACATGTTTCAGTCTTAATTGTTTCTTCTATGAAGGAGCCATAAATAGGTGTAGCCAAATAAATGAGAAAATTACACAACTCTTATGATGATCTCATGGCCAAGTAAATGTGCAACACAAGAATTATTAAGACATAATTGTCCCACCATAGCCTTAATTTCTAGGGTCCCCCATATATATCCCCCATAATGTAACTTCAAGTCTCAGACCACGGTTTCTGTCTTAGTACTCCGACCCGTCCTACTCAATCCATTACACTACGGTGATCACCTTACATGCATTCCCCAATATATGTGTGCACTCATACATTGTACATCAAGATAATCATAAAAGATAACAAAACTTGTATGCAACCAATCAAAGAACTATTTCACTATTGCCATGAACAAATCACTTCTCAAACATAGATGGGGAGACACAATAGATCAAGAGAATAGTATATTGCATCATATATCATGTTTACCAAGAGTTTACAGTGGAGAGATGGAGATGATCTTGCTGTAGATGTTGATGATGAACACGCCGGAGGGGGTGGAGCCCTCCGGAAGTGATTCCGGCGGCGTTTCCCCCCTCCGATCTTCTCCGGCGGCAGCCTTCTGATTCTCTGTTTCGTGGTTTTGTGTTTCTCCGCCGCCTCCTCGCGAAACTCCTCGGGGGACTATTTTTATAGACATTTTTAGCTCAAGACGAAGCCACGAAGATGAAAACGGACGGCATCGGAGCCACGAGGAATAAAAAAGGTGGTTCCACACGGCCAAGGAATCTGGCCGCGTGGGCCCATCTATTTTCTTCCTCGGACTTCCTTTTTCACGGATCCTTGGCTCGTACGTCTTCTTATTTCCAAATATTGGGCCCCGTAAAATATTAGGTCATTTGGACGTCGTTTGGTCCTTGAAAGTCAAAAACATGGAAAAAGGGATTTTCTGGTTCTCCAGGGTTAATTCCAAATAAATGGGGAAACTGTGAATTATCCCCTAAAATCATTATAAAACATAAATATAACCAATATATGATGCAAATAAGTTGGAATATCAAGTAATAAAATGTAAAGTTCATGTATGCATTTTACATGCATCAGCCACTTGTTTCCCGGATTTTGCCGTCTGCATCTGCTCCCTCTTTAGGCGACATGCCGCCTCCTTCTCCTGCTTCTCTTGACTAATTGTCTTCTGAATAACACGATCATAGTCATCTGGCAATTTAGGCAGCTGTGGCGGTGCACACGATAGATTTTTCAAAAATCTCTCAACTTTTTCCGGTGGTATTATCTCCTTTGGCGGGGGCCGTTTCGGAGCTAATTGTATTTTCACATCGGCACGCACCGACTCGTCGAGTTTCTCTAGAGTCAAGTCGTAAGGTCTCTTTGGAAGAGGCTTTAGCAACTCGCGTTCCTCTAGAGTTTCCTTATTTGCACTTCTGCTCGTCGACCGGAAGTTTAGTTTCCGCTTTAACGAGAAGGACTTAGCAGTGGGCGCAATCGACGGACGGGACGTCGCGGGTGATGGACTCGCGACGGACGGGGCGTCTAGGGATGGATCTTGAGGTGGGGGGATTGATCTTGAGGTGGGGGACTGCTACTCGGAGGAGTCGGTGACCTTGGCGCCAAGTTTGGAAGCACGATGTTTTTCTTGTTCCAGAGAGCGATACCCTTCTCGACTTCTCCCAGTGTCTTCTCGCCGTCACCTCCAGGAATGTCAAGGTCCAGATTAGCATATAACGGCACAACTTCATCCACCCCGACACGAGCATAGCCAGCTGGAATCCCGCCGAGATGGTAGCTTGCTCTAGATTGATTAGGTAAAGCATAGCCGACCGCCACCTTGAAGGACATGTTCTTCATTGACATATGTAGCTCACAGTCTGTCTTCTCCGTGATTTCATCCACAGGGTAGTGAGCCGCCGGCGGTTCGAATTCAGAATTTTCTAGCTGCGTGGAACCCACGCTGCTTTTCCGCTGATCAGATGGGGCGGCTTCGATGACAGGACCTTCTAGCTGCAGCTGAGATGCCCTTTGCTGACTAATTGAGTCTAGTTGCTCCTGCTGCTGCTGCACCTTGCGTTCCAATGCTGATAACCGGTTGACTCCTGCTTCTTCTTTCTTTGACGGCTTCTATAAGTATGAGCGTCTTCCGGAAAACCTTGCTTCAAGGTGACACCGGCTCCATAGCCTCGTAATCGTCCAACGTGTTCAGGATTCCCGAGTGCGAGTGACAGCTCGTCTTTCTCTCGGTCGACCACGTACACTCCCCTTCGAACTTTATCTATTGCGTCCACAAGTTCTTTGGTTATATACTTAATTTTGTCCTTCCATTTTCCCTGAGGAACAATCAGCCCTGTCTCTGGGTCCAACCCTGCCCCATGCGCGAACAACCAAAACTTGGACCTCTCGGGCCAGTCCGCTATCTATGGAATGATCCTGTTATCAAGCAGTTTTGCTTCAAAAATTAAATATCAGCCTCACAAGTCTAATTTCTAAGCTTTTGACAACCCACTCGATCAACATGCAACAACGGGGAGGAAGAAGATGAACACAACATGAATAACAGACAAACCATTATCAGCGACATGACCCTTGAACAAGCCAAGGTTTGATATATGATCTCATTGTTTATAACTGTCGGTAACTTATCCATATGGAGATATTATTAGTTACTCCTAATACAGCCTCAAGAACTGGGTACAAGTGTTGATTGTCGATAGGAAATCTTGTGTAAACATAAGCAATGGTGTCCCTCTAAGAGCAAGGCATGTTTAGATTTAAGGTTAAAGATTTATCATGAAGCTGTCTTTTGACTACATTTTATCTTAACCAAATTTACTGATTTTCTCAATGGTTTTACATACAATGTATATTACTCCGCATCTATAATATGATAATAAGTTGGTCAAATATTTTGCTAAGGTACACCTAAACTAAAAACATAAAAAACAGCGGAGCTATTAATTTTATCGATCAAGGCCAACAGGAACAAAATAACAGAATGAGTAGACACTTCAAAGCATGATAGAGGTAGACCAGTAAACGTATATGAATAAAAAGCTAATTCATGCCACTCATGTAATGTAAAGGCAAGCAATTACCGGCAGTATAAAAGTTTGTGAACGGATAATAGGTCGGATGATAGGCCGTTTTATATAATCTTCCAGGACATTCCTTGACCTTCAATGACTCAAGTTGAACAATGATGAGGACACGGTCGTCGTCCATTGACATTAAAATCGCATCAGCATCCTCGGCGTACCCCGCTAAAGCTGCATCATCAGCCTTCCGACCAAGCAACTTGTCCATGTTAACTGTCTTCCGCGGCACCATGTGGCAACACCATGACAATCGACCATGCAGTCCCACAATTGGAAGCTTGGGCCCCACAATACGGCGAGGCCAAGACCACCATCCTCTGCCTGGATGATCTGCATTTGGCTATCAACGTGGCCAGCAGGGGGGCTACTGATCACAGTGAGGCTCTGGTTATCCAAATCAAACTTGAGTATACTATCTTCGTCAGCTCTGTCCATATCTCCATATGCCTCTATATATAAAAGTACGCATGATTCGCTTCCTCTCGCACTGTCCACGTCACCCCAAAATTCTGGCGGTCCGATCAACCGCACAGACGACCCAGATCACGCCAAAAACCGTGCTGCTACAGTATTACTGTAGCAGAGCAATTTCTTCCAATCACGCGGCGACACGTCACCCCGGCGTGATGATTTTGCAAAAAAACGCCCGCAAAGGACTTGATAGCAATTTGCGGAAAGGGCAGGGACTTTTTTGCAAAACAACCACAGAACACGGTCTCCCTCCTCTTCCTCTCTCTCGCGGGTCGCCGTCGGCGCCGGCGCGCATCGCCGCCTCCTCGCGCCTCCCCGACCAAATCCGCGGCCACGGGCGTCTCCGCCGCGCCGCCCTACACCTCCTCGCCGAGGGATGCGTGCCGGAGCGCCGCATCCGCGCGACCACCTCTGCCTGCCGCTCGCGTTCTGGTTCGTCGTAGCGCCATGTGCCGCCCTGGTGCTCCGTTCCGGCGGTTAACGCCGCCGTTCCAGTGACCATATGGCCATTTTTTGCCCCAGTTCGGCTCGCCGCAATTTCCTCTGCCGAGCGCTCCGGCCGATTCGTCCGCCTTGCTATGTACCCTCGGCTGCGTGGTCGGCAATGGAATCCGATCCATTCCCCAACCGCCGCCAGGACGCCCTGCCCACACCATCGTACTGCACCGCCGGATTCAGTCATCCCTCACGGCCCCGGCGTCCCTCTCTTTCTGTCCGCATACGCTGCAACACTGGAAAATCAAGGTTCGTTTTCTGAATCTGTACTTCACTTTTCCTAAAGTCTGTTTGTATGGAATCTAGATTAGATTCAGTTCAGGAACATAGTCTTGCAATCAAGATTTATACATGTGAGTTCATTGTATCCTCAACGCACTAGAAACATCACTATTGCCGGCTGTTTGGGAACACGATGCTACTGCCTGGTTTGGAAAACACTTTGCAATCGGAAGCGAGATGTATCTGTGGTTGCATAAAAGTAATTTATGTGTTCTAACTGAACTAGATTGGCTGCCGTTGGCAGATATGGAATTTATGCAGGCATAGGATGGATTTTGCTGAACCAGTATGCCTAAAACTTTCTAATTATTAGCTAATGTCTTCAGTAATTACACCTTTAAGTAGTTTCCATGATTTTAGTACTGCACAAATGACCTTTTATACTGAATTTTCTAAAATGTAGCCACGAAAGATGGATCGCCTTTTAAGTGCGAAAAGAAAAATGTTTTCTTCTAGATTATATTTGAACCTGTGGGGGGAGTACCCACATTTCATGGTTTTGTTTTCATTTATCTTTCTACATAATTATACTTTCCTTTGTTTTGGTAGCAGAACTAGAGTTTTTAGGCTGTGAACGCCAATTGCTGCAATTAACCAACAACTATATTGTGGCTCCAATTTACAGTGACAGTTGCCCCATTTCAGAATACACTAATGCCCATATCTGATCATATCAATTAACTAAACCATTCGTTCTGTTTAGAGAACTCCACACTTTGTTTTGCAACTCTTTCCTAAATCTACAAGTTTAGCTCTTTGCATGATTGTGTATGAAGCATTGATCTTGAAAAGTATTATGACAAAGTACAATATAATTATTACAGTTCACCAGTGTGATTAGGTAGAAAGTGAAAGATTCTCATACAAGAAAATATTATTAATTTTCCACTTCATTATGCAAAAGGAATATATACCTTACAGATATCATAGACTATTATATTAAATATTAGTTGTCTGTTTGAAGAATAGAATTGGGTGTTTTTGATACATTTTGAAGTTGTAACAAAACCACTGAAGTTACATGTCCCTTGCTTCACATGTCTGATGTATCTCGACAATGGTTTGCCTCCTTTTCATTTTGCTCTGCTCCACCTTTACTCATTTTCCAGTTTGTTTTTTTTTTGTTTTGTTTACTATGGTATTCAGCTTCCGGTAATGTCATGATGTGGTCTTTGCCAAGTTTTAGCTGTATTAGTGCATCATATTAGCCTCATTGTGACCATGACCAGGGGTTGTGTCCGTGAGGTGTCTAGGCGGAAGCCAGGGAAATGATGAATTTGCAGGCCCAAACGACCATGCTCATCGCCTGCAGGTACTGCACGTGATGGCAAGGACGAGTCTGGAGCTGCCGCTGTCCTCAACAGTGTTTTGGTCCACTCGACGTATCAGGTTAATTCAGATTCCCCAATCCAACGCCCCATATTTTCGCCACAGTTTACTTCAATCGTTATGTTGATTATTTTACGATGATCATCGGTAAATTTAAAGATGGGTTCACATCCATATTATGTAGATGTTGATTATTATACTAGATGTAGGATGAAAAGTACATATCATGCGATTGCATCCAAGATTGGTTGATTAGCAGGTTACTGGATCCAATTACCATTATTTTATCTTTTTCCTGAAATAAGAAACAACATTGCTAAGGTTGACTACTACGCAACTCCACTAGCTTATCACAGGTTTATTTCATCGTTTAAAACAACTTTTCTTCATGGATATCATTGAGTGATGAATGTATTTCTGAACTCTCAATAATCAAAATATGTTGATGTATGCAGGCTACTTTTTGTCCTGATTGTGTAGTTTCTTTCCGGCTATCCCCATGTGTTAATGTTGTTAGTTACTTCAGCTCAGCATATACACACAGCCCAGAGTATTGATTAGCTCCTATAGTTCTGTAACAATTGAAGAAGGATGAAACATATTTTTTGCTTCCGTCCAATGTAGGTTTGCATGGACCTAATAATGCAATATTGTGAAGCTAGATACTGATTGTTTTAATGTTGTCCAAACCTTGGATGATAGACAGGAGGAATGGTCCCTCTTTTTCGCTTTTACTGACCTCGGTCATCAATTGTCTCATGGAAAACACCATGGTAGTTTCATGTGATTTTTTATTTGTTATCAGTGTTTACAGCTGCTGTGGCTGTGCTCTCAAATTTCATTCCTATATATATATACACACACGTAAGCAACAAGTTCTCTTTTATGTTTCTTATAGATTGCCATTCTTTGTTCTTTGTAATTGCTTCAGTTCCACACCCTTGGTTTCATTGTTTTTGGCTTTGCAGAACTGACAAGTTTATTGTACAATGTCTTTCATGCTGGACAGGAATTCTCACCAAGGACATGGTGTGCCGCCGCGCCAAGTTCTTCCTATGTTGTGTTATGTTGCCACAAATAGTTATGCGACGTTTGCTTTTGTAAATATGTTATTATTCCACTGTGAACGATATTTTCTATCTGGTGATTAAGACATATTGCACGCCCTTTATGCCTATTGGTAGTTCAGTTCTACCGCATACAGTTTATGCGATTGTTAAACATAGGCATTAGACAATGATATGCCGTTGTTGGTACACAATGCTTCCTTTTGTCTTCCTATATTTTGTATTATGTTAGCCCTATTTTCCCTTTCCTGCATATCCCTGATGTTCACACCACAAAAAAAACAGAATGGTACCGTGGTGATTGTCTCTGACACGCCTCCGTATGTGGACGAACCTGATGGACGGAGGTACGCATGGAGAAACCCCTATGTTCATATGATCCTGCTGTTTAATTTAGCAATTCATGTAGCACAAGTAAACTTAGACCATTTACGTTTACATTTCTCTTTATTATATGTAGTTCATGTAATAGTATCCTTCATAGATTTAATAGAATAGAAAGGGTTTAAAGCCACATTTTGCCAACCGTATTTCCCCATGGTTCATTCGATGTGGATTTCTCGACTTCGTTGATGAAAATTCTTAGCCAATTATTTTCAACCTCGGCAGTGACATAATACTTCGACGGTACACTTTAACGGCAATTGTTCGCCGCAGCCCTTTGGTCTTGACCGTAATTTCCCGATGATGGTCGTTTTAAAATAGTTATTTCATGAATTGTTGGACGGTAATCACTATCGGCATTTATCACTGCTACACAAACAATAAAGTTCATCATATGAGTTGATCCACAGGGCGCAGGGTGTCGCTGCGCCGGGTTACCTAGTAGGTACCAGTAAAGAGCATCGCCGACACGGGTGCAGTGTCGAGGGCTGAAATAACCCGCACATGGTTTGGCCGTCGAGATGAGCTCTCCCCACATCCACATGCCAGTCTCTCGGGAGTAAACCTGGGCAATGGCTGGCTCTTCTTGTCTTCCGGGCCTCACCAGCACCACCTTGAATGGGCTCATGTGGCAGTCTCCGTGTACGTGGTCCTGGTCGTCGCCGGCAGCGCAGACCACCGCTGCGCTAGCGGTGGTGAATCCATCCCGGACGAACTGCGGCGGAATGGGAATGCGGTGTGTGTCTCCGGAGAAAGGCTCAAACACGAGGAGCACTTTCGACCTGGAGTTGAGGAGGAGGACGCGTCCATGGCGGCACCCGAGCACTCTCCACGAGAAATTTTGGTCGGCGCTGAGATCCAGGGAGAAGCGCTCGGAAGGGATGCGGTCGGGAGGGCCAAGGAGAGGTGTGAATTTGAGTTCCTTGGCGCACTCCTCGAAGACACCGATGATGGGGGGCTTCCGGTGGTGGGTGCGGAATCGGCGGCGGAAGGCTGCGGCGGTGGCGATGCTCCGCCAGCCCTTGCAGACAAGGGAGGCCCGGGGGAGAGAGGAAGGCTTCGGGGGCAGGCGGACGAGGATCTCGGCGAGGATATCGTCGACGTCCAGCGGTCCTGCCGCCGGCGAAGTCGCCATCACGGGAATGGTGATTTGGGGATTTTGCTTTTTTGATGAAACGAGTAGAGGAAACAGACGGCAATAAGGAAAGACGTAGGTTGGGCTTGGGCCGTAGGAAAATAATAGGCGATGAATTTAGCCCATTAATCCTTGGGTTTAGGGCCAATAAAAGCTAAGTACAACACAAAAGCGGTGGCTGTTTTTGGCCCATTAATCCTCGATTGGATGGCTGTTTTTGGCCCGGATTCTGTCGGGAAAGAATATGGAGGTGGGTACGTCCGTTTATTTTACAAGTATGGAGGGGTGGAAAAACACGGAGTGGTAAATTCCACATCATTTCCAAGCGGGTCCTAAGTAGAAATGTTGTATACACGGATCGACCAAATACGGCGACATGACTTAGCATGGGCACAAGGCAATAACCTTGAACGTCGGACTCCTACCGCACAAGGGAAGGATTCGTGCTAGATAAGGATGAAGACCATGTGGAATACAGATCTATGTCCTTGATTTAGAACAATCGCCTTGCGATATCGGATCGGGTTCAACTAAAGAATCAAGTCAAGGTGCATACATAAAAGACCTGGAGGACATGACGAAAAATCAAGTCCAAGAAGAGCCACAAAAGCAACACATCGCCTTCAACCTCTAGATGATTAAGAGTTTCTAGTTTTGGCCACCAAATATTCCATTGTAATACTATAAGAAAAAGATTGCAAGGCAGGAACTAGAGCTATTTACACATATTGTAGGCCTGAACATGAGTGCATCGTGTCTCTCTCTGCATTTTTCTTTCATTCGAGTTTGTCTAAAGATCCCTCTGTCGCGCTACTCATCCACGATATCTACTAATGTATACCATCGTATAAATGACAGAAGTAAACCATGTTTCAAAGTGACGATGATCTGGTTTGTAGGAGTAGACATAGTGCTTTTTCAATGACCAATAGAAGATGATGTCAAACTTTTTTTCGACGAAAACTTGTACGTATATTAATTTAGGTAATACTGTGCAAAACATCAATCGACCCACATTTAGCGAACAACTGCGCTAAGCAATGTGCAACATCATTCCTCACTATCTCAATCTTGCGACTACTAGCATCCGGCAGCCCTGTCATCAAGCCCTTTGCTTTCTGATAATGGATCCAGCCTATCACCGATGTTTGCTTCAATAACCTGAAACACCCTTGCACAATCTGTATCAGTTATAGCTAAAAATCTGAGCCACCTCTGTCCTGTGCTGGTACATGCTTCCAGTCCCTGTGTTTCCAGTTCGGACGCCGCAGCATTCAACTTGACCCAATCGACATCAGGTGGTCGCCACTCTGAAGCTGCATCACCTGTAGGTGAATTGTCAATAAACTTTGGAGCTTTACACTTTTGACGGCTAGCGCAACTCGAGGGAGGGTTTCAACCTAATTGTGCAGCAAAGGAACCAAGCTTTTCCATCGCCGTGCTTTTCTATAACCCAAACTTTCATGCGCCGTGCACTGCATTGTTTCGATGATGCCACGAATGTTGTAGCATGAAGAGGATTTAGTTCTTCAATCGATCGACTCAGAAATTGCAGTAGCCAGTCAACTCCAGTATTCAAGAGACGATTTGAGAATGCTTGCGCTATAGAAGCACAAGAGGTCCAAAACCAAAAAAAAAACACATAGATATATTCGAACGTGGGCCCACATTTGATTGGTAAGCCCTCCGTAGTTTAGAACTCGGATATCAGCTTCCATCTAATTCTTGCAAGTGGCCTTTCTCAAAAAGCAATTCTAATTCTTCCGGACCACATACAAGAATCTCATTTGTTACGGCTACTAAAGATGAGTGGAATGGTTCCCATGCCTCATGAGTCCTGGAGATACGGCACAGAACATGCTGACGATTCAGAGCCAAGTGCACTCTTCTTCTTTGCTGGCACAATCGCTGAAGGAGTGAGTGATTCACGCGGTAAGGGCACCTGTGCAAGAACCAAGTGTCATTAGTCATGAGTGCGCCAGCAATAGCTTAAAAGGATCAGGAAACGTGAACTTCATGGCTATGGAACTTATGACTGAAAGTTCAGAAACTGCAAGGAAGGCCAAGTGAGTGTCTGAACATGCAATTCCTTGCAAACCCATCCAAACACCGTCGATGTCTGAAATGATCTAAATACTTTTGCACAGGAAAATAACCTCGCTTCTTTGGTTGTTCTCAACTACAAGATTCACAAGCATGATCAGACGTAAAAAATAGTAAGAGTTATCTATTTGAACCTTCAGAAGCTGCAACCAAGATATTAAAGTAGCAGAGATATCATCCTCACAGCCTTGTTTTCTTTTTCCGTTATTAAACTATCATCCACGCAGAACTCTAAGACCAACATAGTACTAATTTTCGTCAACAATTGCGTGATGTCCTGGCTAATACAGGGAAATTTTGATTTGATTTTTTTTACCCGACCGATACCTACGAAGAAACAAAATATAAAGAGAAATGATAGAATAGCGACTGGCATCTCAACTTAGGGGCTCATGAGAGTTCACGCATCTAACATATTAACACATCTTAGCCATAGGAAGTGTACAATTACTTACTCCTAACACAAAATCAAGAGCTGGGTTCAACCAAACTTTTGGAATGGTAAAAGGCAGTGTAATTTGGTCTTTTCATGCAGCCAAGTGACTACACACAGACAAGCTTTTCATAAAAATGTCAAGATCATACAACACAAATTGGCATCTAAACTTAGGGGCCCATAGAAGGTTACAGCTCCTATTGACATATTGGCGATTGCAAATCACCTAAGGGACATATGATCAATTTTCTCGTTAAGAAATGGTCAAGTATGATGGCACTATCCAACAGAGGTATCCACAATCCAATCTTTTTTTTATGAAACCACAATGAGATGAGTTAAACCTTTATGGAAATTTGGCTAACTTAACAATTTAATATAAACCTGACAGCCTCACAGGTCAAATTTATGAACCTCTGGCAACCCAATTGGTCAACATGCAACAATGGGGAGGAAGTAGATGAACTCAACATGTACTTTGAGGCGTTTATCAGCAGCATGACCCTTAAACAAGAAACTTTGATGAACATGAACTTTGATGAACTCAAGCCAACTGGTTTGACATATGATCTTATTCTTTATAACTGTCAGCAGCTTAGCGATATGAAGTTATTATTAGCTACTCCTAACACAGCCTCAAGAGCTAGGTTCAAGGGTTGACTGTCCATAGGAAATCATATGTAAACAGAAGCAATGGTGTCCCCCTTGGAGCGGGGTATGATTAGATATAAGGTGCAAGATTTACCATAAAGGTGACTTTTGATCGTAACCAAATTTACTGGTTTTCACAATGGTTTTACAATGTACATTAACTCCGCAGCTATAGTATGATAGAATAAATTAGTCAATTTTTTTTGCTAAGGTATAGTAAAACTGTAACATAAAAAACAGCACAACTATTAATTTCATCGATCAAGCAAAACTGAAAAAGGTAACTGAATTACTAGACACTCTAAAGTTTAAAGCCCAACAGGTACTCCAGCAACCATATATATGAATAATAAGTGGATTCGTGTTACTCCTGTAATGTAAGGACAAGCAGTTACCAGCATCATAGAAGTTTGTGAATGGATGATAGTGCTTCTTATGAAAGCATCCGAGATGTTTCTCGACCTTCATTGACTTAAGTTGAATGATGACGAGGACATGTGCAAAGGGATCACTGTTCCGAGCTTTGTACATTGACATAGAAATCGCATCAGTATCCTCGGCATACCCCACAATATATGCAGAATCAGCGTTCGGAGCAAGCATCTGGTTCATCGTAACATCCTTCTGCGTCACCCATGTGGCAACACCATGAAAATCAACCTTGCGGTCCCACAATTGGAAGGTCGGGTACGACAATATGGCGAGGCCAAGACCACCATCCTCTGCTCGAATGATCCAGCTTTGGCTACCAACAAGGCCAACAGGAGGTTTACTGATCAGAGTTAGTGTCTGGTTATCCAAATCAAATTCGAGTATAACATCACTGTCTCTACTTGATATATGATATAGGCACCAGTAAAGAGCAGTTCCCACAAGGTTGGAGGGAGAATAACGGACATAACTGGGACATGGTTCCGCCATTGAGATGAGGTCTCCCCACATGCCAGTCTCTGAGGAGTAGACCCGAGCAAAGGCTGTCTCTTCATGGCTTCTGGTGCCTACCAAGACCACCTTAAAAGGGCTCGAATGGCAGTCTCCGTGCACGTGGTCCTGGTCGCCGCCGGCAGCGCAGAGCACCGCTGCGCTGACGGTCGTGTGCCAATCCCCGACGAACTCCGGCGGAATGAGAATGCGGAGCGTGTCGTCGTAGACAGGCTCAAAGACCAGCAGCAGATGCCGCTCCGGGTTGATGAGGAGGACGCGACCATGGCGGCACCCGAGCACTCTCCAGGAGAAAACTTTGTCAGCGCTGAGATCCAGGGATTAGCGCTCGGAAGGGATGCGGTCGGGAGGGCCAAGGAGAGGCACGAATTTGAGTTCCTTGGCGCACTCCTCGAAGACACCCAGGATGGGGGGCTTCCTGTGGTGGTGGTGGTTGCGGAATCGGCGGCGGAAGGCGGTGGCGGTGGCGATGCTCCGCCAGCCCTTGCAGACAAGGGATGCCCGGGGGAGAGCGGAGGGCTTCGGGGGCAGGCGGAGGAGGATCTCGGCCAAGAGATCGTCGTCGTACAGCGTGCGGCGGCGGCTGGCCATCTCGTCGCCGCCGTCGTTGCTCCGCCAGCGCTTGGCTGGCAATCTCGGCGCCGCCCTCGTGGCTCTGCCACGGCTGCAGACGCGAGAGGCGCGGGGGCGCCAGGAGGGCTGCGGGGGAGGACGGAAGAGGATCTCGGGGAGATCGTCTTCTTCGGCCAGGAGACCGTCGTCCAACAGCGGTTCCGCCTCCGGCGAAGTGCGGCGGCGGCTGGCCATCTCGGCGCCGTCCTCGTTGCTCTTGTGATGTGAGTCAGTGAGTGGGGAATTTTTTGGAAGGAAACGAGATACCAGTAGCACACGGAAATAAGCAAAGTAGGAAATGCATGGGTTGGGCCGGCCAAGTGAACAATATGGGATGGACTTAGCCCGCTAACCCTTGGGCTTAGGCCCAACAAATGCTAAAGCACACGAATTAGACGATAACATGAATTTTTCTCTCATGCTAAAAAGGTAAATTATGAGCGAGAAAGTACAATATGCGTGGTGAATTATCAGGTATGATTCCGGGGGAAGACCCTACCTCTTGATCTGAGAGGGGGCGGCAACAATACGAAAGGAGACGAGAAGAGGAAGACAGGGAAGAAGGGAGATGGGGTGGCGGTTAGATGGTCGGCTGATTACATTCCCAATGATGGGAACCTCTGTGTCAGGCGCGTAGACATGTTTAGGATAGGTCAGTCCGGCAGCGTTGCATCTACTCCCTCCGTTCTAAAATACTTGTCTTCCATTTGTCCAAATTCGGATGTACCTAGACATGTTTTTGTGTATAGGTATATCCAAATTTAGACAAATGGAAGACAAGTATTTTGGAACGGAGGGAGTATGTAGTTGGCAACGTCGAGCCGAATAATTACCCAAGTCTGGCTCTATCTAGGCGACGGCTAATCCGAGGGGCTTGGATATTTGTGTTCTCGCCACTACTTCTGGTGGGTGAGTCTTGTTTGTAGGGCGGGTGCTGTCTTCGGCGGTGTCTAGGGCGCACGTCCACAAATAAATCCCCCGCTTTGATCTCGTCTCATTGTCGTCCATGGCGGCGTCGAGGAGCATGTGGGCTCAATTGTCTGGTGTTCGTCGGTGGTTGTCACCCATACGGCGTCATTGATGGGGTGAGTGAAAATGGCAGTTCCATATTTGGGCTTGCAGATGGCCGACAGCGGTTCTAGGATTCGAGGAGGACGAGGATGTTCCCCAACGACAATGGCTTCACCGGCGGCAAGCTTCTTCATCGGCTCACAATGACCTTCTGGGCTAGGGTTCTTCTTCAGATCCGGCATTGTCCAACGGCGACGATTGTAGTTGCAAATTTAACTAAGGTCTCCAATGCAGTTTTTCTTGGAGGGTTTTTCTGCAAATTTCTACGACCATGTGTATAATCTCGACCCCTCTGTTCGGTTCCACTAGCATGCTTTGTTTTCACGTTGTTTGTGATTCGGTTACCCTAAAAAACGGTTGACCAATGGGAGGTTACAACAGCCCGGTTTGAGGAGAGGGGTGTGCACTCATGGTGAAAAAGTAGGGGGTAGAAAGGATTGTGTGATATAATTAGGGCACGACATGCACGCAAGTGTACATATTATAATAGTATACTAATAAATGTTTCCTCTTTGCCAAAATGTAGTGCATATTAGTTTTAGTCAAAGTCAATCTTCATAAAGTTTACTTCTAATGTAGTTGTCAAAAAAGGTTTACTTCTAATGTCATCTGAGTCATCACATAAACTTGGAATTATACTAATACTAGCCAACAGAAGTGGCTTCTACGTATTGTTTGCTTCTCATTTTCTTTCTCCGATGGATATCAAAAATCACAATCTAAGGAATGTCCTGCTTGACGAGTCTTCAATTAGCAAATGATTTTTACACAGGTGATGCAAGTGGCAGTGTCATACAAGATGACACTGACCGTTTATGCTTTGGAGACCCCAAACTTTTTTCCATCCTCTACCACTGACCGTTGATGTGAGGCAAGAAGGGTGACGACGATGTGGTGCTATTGGAAGAAGACAGGGAGAAGAGAGAGAGGGCACAGTGGCTAGCGAGGAGCATGTGCATCGTCTGCTATTAGTTGGATTGCATTTGCATGCCCATACAGTCATAGGATGTTACACGGAACATCAGTATGGGAAAGTTGATAAAGCGACAAGACTCTTTTTCATGGTAATCCAGATAAGTAATTAGGTTCAGTTAGTTTCAGTTTCAGTCTTTCTAAATAAGCTGCCGAGCAGTGTGTTTGTCCACACCTCGTCAATCATGTTTTCTGAACTTTCGTCAGTACAATAACTGAACGCTTCGACCAGGTCTCGTGGGATGACGCTAGGATATGCTCCGTAATTAGTGGATCACTCACACATCGAGCGCCATGGGATTGCATGGCCAGTAGCCTCGAGAAATCCCAGGCGGCCTGCCTGACTTCAGCCAACTATCTGCTACGACACCGGTGACGGCCCAGCCCACGCAAGAGAAGCCACGCAACAACTACTTCAGCTAAAGCATGAGCACAGAAGATCCGGGCAGTGGATCGATCTGTACTGTAGCTCGAGCTGCCTTTTCCTCTCCACTGCATCTGCCTGCGATGGGGATCGGAAAATCATTGTAATAGACAGCTTAGCTGCTCTCTCTCCTTCTTTCCCCTTGCCCATGGCTCTCCCGTGGGTTGTATCCTTGATCGACTGACCCAGCTACCTGTGCGTGACGCGAGGGCAGTGGTCTAGATCGTGTGTGTGTTTATCTAGACCGTAGCAAGTGGTATTCAGAGCCAGGTTCAATCCGGGGAATTTTTTTTTCCCGTTAGCAATCGCCGATCTGTGTCGTGTGAGCTCCAACGGCGAGATCCGGCCATCCCACCCTGACGCAGCGCGTCACCATGGCGGAGACGACCTTGGCGGATCTGCAGCGACTGCTGCAGGCCACGGCAGAGGCGAACAAGGCGACGGCCGAGGCAGGTCAACTCAACGCCACGCGCATCACCGACCTCCACACCGCGCTGGACAAGCTCACCATCTCGCAGGGCGAGCTCACCACCGCTTCTCAGCGCGTGGAAGCATCTCTGGACAGGGTGATCCGGGCCAACACGGCGCTGGATCAATCCGTCGCAGAACTGAAGCAGTCGATGGCCGACGTTGCGACCCGCGTCTCCTCCATCGAGAAGGGCGCACCTCCTCCATCGACCCCGGGCGGCGCCGACCTGTCACCGGGTTCGCTTCGGCCTCAAGGGCACCGCAATCCACTGATGAACCAGGGTGTGAATTTCAGAGAGGATCGAACCTCTGGACTCACCCTGGTAAGGGGTGATAGAAATCACCACCATACTGGTCCTCGATTGCCCAAATCTGATTTCCCTACTTTCAATGGAGATAATCCAAAGTGGTGGAAGAAGAATTGCGAGAAATATTTCCATCTCTACAATGTTCAGTCACATTTATGGGTAGATTTTGCTACTATGCATTTTAAAGGGAACGCTGCACTTTGGTTGCAAACCTATGAAGCCCTGCATAGTGTTGCTAGTTGGCCTGAACTGTGTGTAGGTGTTTTCACTAAGTTCAACAGAGATAAATATGCTAAGACTGTGGATGCACTCTTTGCTCATTCTCAAGTAGGATCAGTAGATGAGTATGCACACAAGTTTGAAGAATTGATGCATAGTGTTCTTCTGTACAATCATTCATATGATGAAACTTTCTTTGTTCGCCGTTTCATTGCTGGTCTTAAACCACATATTAGATCAGCAATCAAACTGCATAACCCGGGAACTGTTGATCTGGCTTTCTCTATGGCTCAAACGCAGGAAGCTCTGCGGGTTGAAGACACGGCTGTGCAACCCTATAAATACAGCCAGAGAGATCAATTACGTTCCAAGTACAAGCAACATGGCCAGCTGCCAGGATTTCTGGGCACCAAACCTGAGGAGAAGCATACCGCTGATCATCCTGCAACTCAAACAAAATTTGATTCACTCAAGGCTCAGCGGCGCGCAAGAGGTGAATGCTTCAAATGTGGCGAGAAGTTCTCTCCCACTCACAAGTGCCCGGCACAAGTTCAGTTGCATGTGTTGGAAGAGCTCTTGGAGGCTCTCCAAATTACAGACTCCTCTGAAACTGTCTCTGACAGTGATGATTCAGATGATGATGAGACTGATAATGGAAAAGAACATGTCATGAAGCTATCTGTGCATGCTCTCGAGGGGACAACTAGTCGTAGAAGCATGCGGTTGAGTGGACTGGTTGCTAAGCAAAATATCATCATCTTGATTGACTCAGGAAGCTCCAGCAATTTCATCAGTCAGCAACTGGCAGACAAGTTAAATCTTCCTCAGAAGGATATGCCTCCAGCTACTGTCAGTGTTGCAGGTGGAGGTACAATAGCTTGCTCCAAATACATACCTGAGGTAGTATGGTATACACAGGGACACAAATTCACCACTGATCTCAAGATTTTGCCACTGACATCTTATGATGTAATTCTGGGAATGGATTGGCTAGAAAATCAAAACGATGGCAAGATGTGGGTTAACTGGAAGAAGAAAACGATGAGGTTCAAGCATGAAGGTGTGCGCATCACCCTTCGAGGTATCCAAACCAAATCTGATTCATGTGCTGCAATCTCCTGTCACATGCTGGAAACAATGCTGCAGAAAGGAGAGGTGTGTCAGTTAATTGAATTGCATGACATGACAACCACAGACAGTGCTAGTTCAGAAGAAATGCCTTCGGCAATTAAACCAATCTTTCAGAAGTACAAAATTCTCTTTGAGGATCCACAAACACTACCTCCTCATAGGAAGTTTGATCATCACATTCCATTGATGCCTGGCACAACCCCAGTAAATATCAAGCCATATAGATATGCACCTCATCAGAAGACAGAGATCGAACGTCAGGTCAAAGCGATGATTGACAAGGGACTCATTCAAGAAAGCACTAGCCCATTTGCTTCTCCAGTGCTGTTGGTTCGCAAGAAGGATGCTACTTGGCGTTTTTGCGTCGACTACAGAGCACTGAACAACATCACAGTCAAGAACAAATACCCAATGCCAATCATTGATGAATTGTTGGATGAATTGGTGGGTGCCAAATGGTTCACTAAGCTAGACCTACGGGCTGGCTATCATCAGATCCGCGTGGTGCCTGCAGATGAGCCGAAGACAGCCTTCAAAACGCATCAGGGTCTGTATGAATTCAAAGTCATGCCATTCGGCTTGACAAATGCACCAGCGACATTTCAGTCAGCTATGAACTCTATATTTGCTTCCATGATCCGCAGGAACGTGCTTGTCTTTATGGACGACATATTGATTTATAGCAGAACATTGGAAGCACACATTGAGCATCTGACGCAGGTCTTTGAACTACTTCTGCAGAACCAACTGTCAGTCAAGCTCAGCAAATGTTCTTTTGCCAAGAACAAACTGGAATATTTGGGCCATGTTATAAGTGGTGCTGGAGTTGCTACTGATCCCAGCAAGATAAAAGCAGTCCAAAACTGGCCAGCACCGATGAATGCACAACAAGTAAGAAGAATTCTGGGTTTCACAGGATACTACAGAAAATTCATCCAACATTACAGTCTAATCACTCGAGTGTTGTCTGATTTACTGAAGAAGGACACAATGTTTCACTGGACACCTACTCATCAGCAAGCTTTTGATACTCTAAAGGAAAAGATGTTGACAGCTCCAGTTCTTGCTTTACCAGATTTTAACATACCCTTCACTGTTGAAACTGATGCATCCAAACGAGGTGTTGGCGCGTGCTGTCACAAAAAGGTCACCCAATTGCTTATCTCAGTAAAGCACTGGGCCCGACTGCTCAGACACTGTCAACATATGAAAAAGAGTGTTTGGCAATTTTGCTTGCAGTTGACAAATGGCGCCCTTACTTGCAGCAAGCCCCATTCACCATCATAACAGATCACAGAAGCTTGGTTCATCTCTCTGACCAAAAACTTACTACTGACATGCAACAGAAAGCGTTTGTGAAACTGATGGGACTGCAGTACAAACTGGTCTATCGTAAAGGTACTGATAACTCAGCTGCAGATGCACTTTCCAGGAAACCAGGTGACCATGAGCTGCATAACATTTCTTTCTGTCGACCCAGATGGCTCGAAATCATTGTGGAGGGCTATGACGCTGACCCTAGAGCTAAAGCACTGTTACAAGAACTGAGTGTACACTCTCCAAATGCTCAGGGGTACTCCTTGCATCAAGGATTGATTCGACACAAAGACAGAATCTGGCTGGGGAACAATACAGAAGCACATGCTGCTATTCTGTTATCTCTGCATGACAGTGGTGTGGGCGGCCACTCAGGATTTCTAGCTACCTATCAGCGCATCAAATCCTTGTTCTCATGGCCACATATGAAAGAATGCATTCGCAAGTATGTCAGCCAGTGCATCACTTGCCAACAGGCCAAAAGCGAGCATGTTCGTCTCCCAGGTCTGCTCAATCCCTTACCTGTCCCCACTGATGCCTGGAGTGTTATCAGTATGGACTTTGTGGAAGGTTTACCTCGCTCTGGAAGTTTTGACTGCATCCTGGTTGTCATTGACAAGTTTACAAAATATGGCCACTTTATCCCTCTTTCTCACCCATACACGGCTATGACTGTGGCCCAGAGGTTCATTGATTCAGTTTACAAATTACATGGCCTTCCCAGTGTCATTATCTCGGATCGAGATCCAGTGTTCACAAGCAAAGTATGGAAAGAGCTGTTTCGACTGTCAGACACCAAGATGAACATGAGCTCTGCCAACCACCCACAGACTGATGGGCAAACAGAGAAGCTAAATCAGTGCCTTGAGACATATTTGCGCTGTGCGGTACATGCATCTCCTAAGAAATGGGCAGCATGGCTTCCGATGGCTGAATACTGGTACAACACCAACTTCCATTCAGCTCTGGGCAAAACCCCATTCCAGGTGTTGTATGGGTATACTCCACGACATTTGGGTGTTAGCAATTTGCAGTCTGATGTTTCTCCTGATCTGGCTGGCTGGCTTCACGAGCGTGAAGAAACAAATGTCTTACTACGCCAACACCTTCTCCGAGCACAACACCGCATGAAACATCAGGAAGACAAGCATCGCAGTGAACGGGAATTTCAAGTCGGAGAGCAGGTCTTCATGAAATTGCAGCCCTATGCTCAAACTTCGCTGGCTCGCCGAAGCAATCACAAGCTCTCCTTCAAATACTTCGGGCCTTATGAAATTCTTGCTCGCATTGGCAAAATGGCTTATAAACTGAAACTTCCACCTGGGAGCATGATCCACCCAGTGCTGCACGTCTCCCAGCTCAAGAAATGGGTTCCACCCGATCAGGTGATGAACTCCGAGCTCGTTTTTCCATTCTCCACTGACCACTGCTTCGTAGTGCAGCCATTACACATTCACCAGAGCGATCGATCAAGCACGGCACAGGCTATTCCTCTCAAGTACAGGTCTCCTGGACCGGTCTACCATCGACGCTCCTATCCTGGGAATCGGAAGCTGCTCTGCGTGCTCGTTTTCCTCTTGCACCTGCTTGGGGACAAGCAGATTCTCAAGGGGAGGGACCTGCTACGACACCAGTGACGGCCCAGCCCACGCAAGAGAAGCCACGCAACAACTACTTCAGCTAAAGCATGAGCACAGAAGATCCGGGCAGTGGATCGATCTGTACTGTAGCTCGAGCTGCCTTTTCCTCTCCACGGCATCTGCCTGCGATGGGGATCGGAAAATCATTGTAATAGACAGCTTAGCTGCTCTCTCCTTCTTTCCCCTTGCCCATGGCTCTCCCGTGGGTTGTATCCTTGATCGACTGACCCAGCTACCTGTGCGTGACGCGAGGGCAGTGGTCTAGATCGTGTGTGTGTTTATCTAGACCGTAGCACTATCTCACTGCATCAACCAAGTTATCAGAATTATGTACTCACTTCGTTCATAAAAGGATGTCTTAACTTTGCTCAAAAGTTGATGTATCTATACATGAAATATGTCTAGATACATCAATTTTTTAGCAAACTTGAGACATCTTTTAATGAACGGAAGGAATAGAACATAAGAAACTATAGGGTCTGAAAGATGTATGACGATACATGGTCAAGACACTTGCTTCAGTGGCTCGATGGCTGGTGGGGCTCAATGGCTGGAGGAGTACGCCATGCTCTGACAGTACTGTTAGACTATAGAGTTAGACTCCAATCCGAGTTGTATTCTTCTAGACTTGTAGTTCAAGTTAGACTCTTAGTCTAAGTCGGTTATCTCATGTACTATATAAACACTTGTACCCACACGGAATCAATTAAGCAATATACGAGATTATCTCAGCTTTCAAGTACCTCTGAAGCAACCAACCTCATGAGTGTACGAGCTCAATTACATCGGGAAATATCAACCTCATGGTTACGGAATTTAGAGCATCTTCACCGGCGCGCCCAACTCGGCTCCTAATAGACGTTTTGGGCGCGCCGGCACAAAATCTGCCCAGCGGCGTGCCCAATAGAGAAAATGGTGCCGGCACGTCCGAATACAGCGTCCGACGACCCCGCTTCGCACCCAGGTTCTAGGGACGCAAGCGGGCGTGCCGGCAACCGCGGCAACGCGCGACTCGTCCGAACCCAACGGCCAGGGCGGATTTATTGTGGCAGATACGCCTGTTTTAATGACGCAGCGGTTCCCCTGGCGGGCGCAGACGACACGACGCGTCAAGCGCAGAACTGGAAGGTCAGGCGGTGGCGCGCACACGTCGTCGGCGTCAATGCGCGTGGCAGACGAGCCGGTGGCGGCGTTAACGCTGCGACCTGCCTCCTCCACTCCCCGCCGTCTTTAAAACGTGTCTCTCTTCTCCATACAAACACAGCTTCCTTCTCATAGAAACCCTAGCCACCATGACAGGCAGCCGCATGCCACGACCGGAGCTGAGCGCCGAGGAGGCAAGCCACCGCCAGCAAATGGCCGCGGAACGGCGAGGTCGATGCGAGCGCGCCAACGCCGCCACAAACGCGGCCATGACACCCGAGCTCCGCCACAAGCGCGACGTGCAGCAATGCCTCCTCCACGAGGACCGGATGATGAACCAGGCGTTCAACCGCGACAGGCGTCGGGAGGAGGAGGAGTTGGACGCGTCCCAGAAGCGCCGCCTCGCATCGCAGCGCGAGGCGGACATGTTCAAGCCGCATCGCGGCCCCTAGCAGGGCAGTTCGTCCCGCGCACCAGAAGGCGTGACGCTGCCTCCGACGAGGCTTTCGGAGGAGGAGGTGGAGGTGTACCACCGGCACAACATACCAGTGCCAGACGGCTTTGAGCGGCAGGCCCCGCCTCGAGTACATCTCGCGGCAGTGGAGGGATCTGCCGTTTAACCAGCGCGTGAATCCCTTCTACTCGATCTCAGCGCCGCACTGGGACGCCGTCATCGACGCAGAGCATGAGGCGCGTCGCGCTTGCTTCTTCCTCCCAAGTGGCATGACCGAGCCACCGCCGGAGTGGTTCAACCACTCCGATGAAGAGCGCGACCGCGTGTCGTCCGACCCCGAGATACCCGACCTCCCCTTGCCGGCGCCGGCACCAGCGGCACCGGCACTGGGGCCTACCGCGGCACCGGCAGAGGAGGAGGACAGCAGTGACGGCGACTGGGGTGAGCCGGAGTGGGACGGAATGCAGGAGGCCATTGAGGCCTCCCTCCGCCGCCGCTAGATCAAACCCCACCACGCTCGGCGACGGCGGCGGCACGGAGACGTTCCTCAAGGCCCGAGCCGCCGAGGGTGAAACCGGAAGCCTCAGCGACGGCGGCGCAAATGAAATTTCCTCCTCGGCGGCCAGAGATCATTGAGGCATGCAAGCCATGTCACCACCGGGAGGGTCACCTTCTTCGATGCTGCCGTGTAGCTGGTTTCACCGTCGCCGGAACTAGCTTCCTTCTCGAGTGCCCGCCGGCACCGCCTCTAGATTTAAGGTCTAGGGTTTAGTTTAAATTTAGTTAAATTCCGTTTAAGTTTGCTAAATTTCGTTTTTCAAATTTCGTTTAAGTTTGTTAAATGTCCTTCAAATTCAATGAAATATCGCCGGTTTGTCCATATTCGAGTCTCTATTTTTTTCCTCAAAAACCTATTGGGAGCGACCGGTGGGGCGTGCCGCTCCCAATAGACGGCAAGGGCTGCCAGCGCGCCCAACAGCGCCTGTCCGACAACTTTGTCGGACGCTGTATTGGACGCGCCGGTGGAAATGCTCTTGCAACTGGATCTTTGAATCGTAGGAAATAACAGATGTTAATGCATCTCGGCGGTCCCAAATCCAGTCTCAGAACACGCCTCATTGGATCATAGGAACTAAAAACATCCTGGAATTTCGACGTCCAGTTTGCCGCCTCAGGCATGGAAACCGTGGTAGCAACACAAGAAAAAGAAAAATATACTTGCAGCTAGAAGAGGGTTGTGACAACAAACCAGGATTCAACTAACTCATATGGCCACCGCAGGATTCGAGATTCTATCTCATACGTACGAGAGGCAGCCAGTGGGAAATATCACTAATATATCTTCTTTTTCAAGAAAGTAAAAACAGAAGAATACAATACACTTCATAACTCACCGACACCACGGTTGCAAGGTTGATGTGAGACCAATCATACAAAATTACATGTGACTGACATAATAAAGGGGCAATTGACAAACTGCAGAGGCTTTGTTCCACGCTTTTCCCTGGCTGCCTCATTGCATTAACCAAGTTATGAGAAATATGAATATCATAAGAGAACAGAGGGTCCCAGAGATGCATGACCATATAGGGTTAGAGGATGCTGCTTCGGTGCCTCGATGTCCCATTGGCTGGTGGAGTACTCCACCCTCTAGCAATGCATGCGAATCAACAGACCTCATTAGTTACGAGTACACAATCCATAGCTCAATATAGGTAAGGAAATGTTAACTTCACGGAAAGAGCATGAAAGACGATCATCGTTCAAGGCAACCTAACAGTTCCGATGTGTGATTTGCAACGCTCCTAAAATCATACTATATTCTTTTCCATAAAAGAAGTGCCACATTCTTTGGTTTTCTATATTCACCAGATTTCCAGGTATGATCATTTTTTTACTGTACCAGGTAATCAATCATAATAATTAAGAGTTATCTACTTGAAAACTTCAGAAGCTGCTAACATAAGTATCATACATAAATGTAGATCAAGCAGAATAGACATCTGCCTTGTGTTTTTTTCTATAGAAATAGTACCATCATGGCATCCACACTAAATTCTAACAGCAAGGCAGTATGAATGTCCGTTAGCAGTTGGTTAGTGAACAATTTAAAGTTGAAAGCACAATAGGTACTCCAACAAGGCAACAACCATGTATGAATAATAAAGGACCTGTAATGTAAGGACAAGCAATTACCGGCAGTATAGAAGTTTGTGAACGGATGACAGTCCTTATAGAGGATCACACGATGTTTCTCGACCTTCATTGACTCAAGATGAACGATGACAAGGGCAGGTCTGCAGGGGTGACTTGTCAGGAAAATCGCATCAGCATCCACGGCGTAACCTTTTATACGTGCATGATTAGCCTTCAGGTCAAGCATCTCATCCATGTTAACGTTCTTCTGCGGCACCCATGTGGAAACGCCATGACAATCGACCTTGAGGTCCCACAACTGGAAGCTCCGGTACGACAATATGACGAGGCCAAGACCGCCATCCTCTGCGCGGATGATCCGGCTTTGCTTACCACTGGGGTTAATGGGAGGCCAATTGATCACACTTAGGCTCTGGTTATCCAAATCAAATTTGAGTATAACATCCTCGTATCCAGTTAAGCGCCAGTAAAGAGCATTGCCGATAAGGGTGGAGGCGTGGTGTGGCCCCATCAGTAGAAGTTCCACACCAGTACTGTTGGAAATAGGCTTGTGTGTCCAGTCGATGATCTCTTCGAGTGTGGAGGAGGAGTCGATAAGTTAGAGAGTGCCGACTTGGGACAGACCCCGAAGTCGAGGATGTGTTCGACTCCAGGGTTTGTCCCGAGTCGAAGTAGTTGCCAGATTCCTATGGTGCGAGGGTTTTTGTCCTGTAGCCAGTTTCCTGAAGTGATGCGTCAGCATCAAGTACAGAGTAGGTAGCTAGCTAGGACGTGCTAGACGTCACCTATAGTGTATCTTAGTCAGTGACGCAGTCAACAATGGCGCGTCATGATAGACAGGGTATGGGTCTGACCGGTCACATCACAGTGATGTGACAAGATAGTTGACTTAGGTAGCCAGCCTGCACAATCCCTATTTAAAGGGAGGAATACTAAGTAGAAAATTGAGGCAAACCATTTCTTTGGAACACACTCCCCTCTCTCACTCTCTCTCTCTATCTCACGGGCAACAATTGGTATCAGAGCCTGAGTTCTTGAGAGATCTCACCGGAGATGGGCGAGGAAAAGGCGCTCATGTCGGCGGAGGTGAAGGAGGCCGCTAGCACGCTGGCAGTCCAGCAGGTTGTGCGGGAGGCCGATAGTTCGTGGCCGCTGCTCACGCGGTCAAACTACGCGGAATGGGCGTTGCTCATGCAGGTGAAGCTTGAGGCACGCCGTGTTTGGTCCGCCGTGCACGATGGCACGGAGGAGCGGGAGACGGACCGAGCAGCACTGGAATATGTGCTGCTCGCCGTCCCGCCGGAGATGATCTCCACACTGACGTCGAAGAAGACAGCCAAGGAGGCGTGGGAGGCGATCAAGACGATGCGGGTCGGAGACACCCGTGTCCGGGAGGCGAAGGCGATGGCGCTCAAGAAGCAGTACGAGGCCATCAAGTTCGGCGACGACGAGACCATCGACGACTTCGCCATGCGACTGTCGTCGCTCGTGTCGTAGCTTGGGGTGCTCGGCGTCACCATCACCGAGCCAGACACAATCCGTAAGTTTCTCTCGGTCGTTCCCACGAGGTTTTCGCAGATGGCATGCTCTATAGAGACTCTGCTCGACCTCGACAAGCTCCCCATGGAGGAGCTCATCGGGCGCCTCAAAACGGCCGAGGAGCGACATGAGGCAGAGAAGCCGGAGGCCAAGCAGGCTAGGAAACTACTCCTCACGGAGGAGGAGTGGTTCTCTCGGATGCGCCTGCAGGACGGAGGTGAATCCTCCAGCCAGGCCGGACGCGGCGGCGGCAAGCCACGCAGTCGCGGCAGGGGCAGCTCGGCTCGCGGAGCCGGGAACCGCGGCGCGTCGAAAGACACGTGCCGCTACTGCGGAGCCGCCGGCCATTGGGCGCAGGACTGCCGCAAGAAGAAGCGCGAGGAAGCACACCTCGTGCGCGCAGAGGGTGCGGAAGCACATCTTGTCCGTGGCGGAGACGACGAAGACAACAACGCACTCCTCATGATGGAGACCTGCACCATCGCGTCTGCCCCACAGCTCCCTGCTTCGACTCGCCAGGCGGAGTCGAGCACCTCGGAGGCGGCACCCTTGTCTTGACCGGTGGCAGAGTCAGCGACTCGACCGGTGGCGGAGTCGGAGGGATCATCGACTCCTCCGAAGGAACTCGCGTCGATCCAGTGGGTCACGGAGTGGGACACGTTGACTCGAGAGGAGTCGACAGAATCGTCGGGTCACGAGGACTCGACTACCTCAGCTCGGGAGGAGCTAGGCTCGGCGACTCGAGAGGAGTCGGCCGTGTTGGGTCGCAAGGACCCGACAGAATCATCGAGTCAGGAGGACTCGACAGCGTTGGCTCAGAAGGAGCTGACCATGGCGACTCAGGAGGAGTTGGCCACCCGGCTCCAGCTGCCGGGAGTGTCGGGTCGCAAGGACCCGATAGCCTCGTCGAGTGGAGAGCACTCGACTACGGTGACTCGAGAGGAGTCAACCGCGGCAGCTCGGAAGGAGCTGGCCGACCCGACTCGCAAGGAGCCGGTCCTCCTCATGCTAGAGGAGAAGGCGTAGGTCAACCTGGCGCAAGAGGGGGACGCCAAGAAGGGCGTCTGGTACCTCGACTCGGGCGCCACCAATCACATGACTGGTGACCGCGCCGCGTTCGCGGAACTCGACACAAGCGTCACCGGGACTGTCAAGTTCGGTGACGGCTCGTTAGTCGATATCTGCGGGCAGGGGACGGTGCTCTTTGTCTGCAAGTCAGGTGAGCATCGGGCCGTCACCGGGGTGTACTACATACCCCGGCTGAACACGCAGATCATCAGCCTGGGCCAGTTCGACGAGAACGGCTGCCAGGTCCTGATCGAGGATGGGATCCTTCGAGTGCGTGATAGGGAGCGGCAGCTCCTGATGAAGGTCAGGCGAGAGCCGAACCGGATGTACAAGCTGCATGCGCGAGTCGCACAGCCAGTGTGCCTAGTCGTGGGCACTGGCGACGACCCGGCATGGACTTGGCATGCGCGGTTCGGGCACCTCAACTTCGACAGCTTGCGCCGACTGGCGAAGGGCGAGATGGTGCGTGGCCTCCCTCTGGTGGAGCACGTGAACCAGCTCTGCGACGCCTGCCTAGCAGGGAAGCAGAGGCGAGCCCCATTCGCAAAGCAAGCGAAGTTCCGGGCGAAGGAGCGAGTCGAGTTGGTCCACGGCGACCTCTGCGGGCCGATCACCCCGACCACACCGAGCGGGAAGAGGTACTTCCTCCTGCTGGTGGACGACCTGTCGCGGTACATGTGGCTCGCCCTTCTCTCGACGAAGGACGAGGCCGCAGCCGCCATCATTCGACTCCAGGCGGGAGTCGAGTCGGAATCTGGTTGCAAGCTGCGCACGCTGCGCACGGATCGTGGAGGCGAATTCACCTCCGGGTCCTTCACAGCATACTGCGCGGAGCTCGGAGTGGAGCGTCACCTGACGGCTCCGTACTCCCCGCAGCAGAACGGTGTCGTGGAGCGACGCAACCAGACGATTGTGGGCATGGCCCGCAGTCTGCTGAAGGCCAAGAAGGTACCCAGAGAATTCAGGGGTGAGGCGGTGACAACGGCTGTGTTCATCTTGAACAGGTCACCCACCAAGAGCGTGGACGGCAAGACGCCGTTCGAGGCCTGGCATGGGCGTAAGCCGAATGTGAGCTTCCTGCGCACGTTCGGGTGCGTGGTGCATGTCAGAGAGACGCGCCCCGGGCTGAAGAAGCTCGATGACCGGAGCAGGCCGATGATCTTCGTCGGGTACCAACCTGGGACGAAGGGTTATCGGGCCAATGACCCGGTGACTAACCGCGTGACCATCACGCGAAATGCCGTGTTCGATGAGAACGCGCGCTGGGACTGGAGTTCGCCGGACACTCCGGTGAAGCGAACACCTTCGGAGTCGACACCTTCGCGGTCGAGCACATGGTGTTCGAGCCGCAGCCAACTCCGGGAGACGGGAGTGTGGGACCTTCACCCGACTCGCCGGCTCCAGACTCGCCAACTCCAGGAGTCAGGAGTGCATCCCCAGCTGGTTCTCCAACAACACCGGAGCACCCGACAGTCGAGACTCCGGCTGTCCCTGACGTCGAGTTCGTCACGCCGCCATCGAGGTACTCAGGTATGCTCGATGCAGAAGACGACATGAGCTTCGAGCACCGGTTCCGCACGCTGCAGAACGTGTTCGAGGCAGGTTCGGCCCTTGAGCCGGATGAGGAGCTCCACTATCTCGCCTCCGAAGAGCCAGGCTCGTTCGATGAGGCGAAGGTGCATGCCAGCTGGAGGCAGGCGATGCAGGAGGAGCTGGAGGCCATCGAGTCGAACTCGACTTGGAGGCTGGCCACCTTACCACCAGGTCACCGCGCGATCGGCCTGAAGTGGGTGTACAAGGTGAAGAAGGATGCGCACGGCGCAGTCCTTAAGCACAAGGCTCGCCTGGTGGCGAAGGGCTATGTGCAGCGGCACGGGGACGACTACGACGAGGTCTTCGCACCCGTGGCTCGACTCGAGTCCGTCAGGCTACTGCTAGCAGAGTACAACAAAGGCAAAACAGCCAACCTAGACTATAGCTTGAACCGCACGAAGCGCCTTGACATCTGTTGCACGAAGACGGCACCGATGATGTCAAAACCAACGTCCTCCTCCACACAATCATCGCCACCACCAACACGCCGTCGGGGGAGAGAACCAAGCAGGGTTTGGGAATCCGAGGGGGCTTGCAGCAACGCCTCCAAGAAGGTAAGCGGCGTGCGAAGACGTCGTCGTTGCTGGCAGAGACGAAGGCCCTGCAAAGTTTTCACCAAAGCCCCAAAGCACAAGCCGCTACGAGGAACACCAACTGAAGGAGCACCGGCGAGAGCGAGCTGGGACGGAGGGGCGGAACCCAGCGAACTGAACTGAAGAGAGGGTCTACGTGGCGACACCTTCAACAAGGGGAACGACACCCGGAGGTGTTGTCGTCACCCACAGCGGACAAAGCCGTTGCACGGTTTTCACCGAGACCCATCTTCGGCCATATGCCGGCCGCCGCCGAGAGGACGCGAAGAAGACAGAACCGACCGCCGTCGACGGCCTACACCCCATCGGTCGCGAAGTGCTCCAGCCCAACACGGAGTACTGGCGAGAGCAGGCCAGAGATCCACCTGCAGAACAGCCGGCCTGGCCCGGCCCAGCCCGGCCCAGATCCAGCTTTCTACATATTTTTCGCCTCTCTCTTTTTTTCCCGATGGAGAACAAACATCATAATGTAAGGTCCTTAATTTAGTTTTTTGAATCGAACACCATCAGCATTTATTTATTCCAAAGGCGTTTCTAATTAAACAGACTCAATCAGAAAATCAGGGATATGTTCATTAGAAGCTACAGGTAAAGAAAATCAGGGATATGTTATTAGTGGGATCATATGCTATAAGTGGGGGTTGCATATGCATGCCCATACAATATAATGATATATGGAAATTGTATAATAAGGGAAGTTTGGTAAACTGACAAGCCTCTTTTTCACGGTAATCCCTTGATACGAGTCAAACATTTCATTGCAATATTGCATCAACCAAGTCATAAGTCATGGAAAATTAGAGGGTCCGAAAGATGTGACGATAGGGTCAGAGCACACTGCTCACTGCTTCAGTGGCTGCTGCCTGCTGGCAAAATTTCTGAAGGAGTAACTTAAAGCTCTAATAGCACCTGTGCAGCCACCAATCTCTTCAGTGTCTCGAATCTTGATGGCTGGCTCAATGTCTGAAGTAAAGGAGTAACTTCACGCTCTAACAGTACCTGTGCAGCAACCAATCTTATTAGTCATGAGTGCACGACCTATATATGAAAAAGATAAGAAAAGTTAAATTCACGTTCACGAAATTTACAACTGAATATCTGAAGTTGGGCTTCATAAGAGCATGAAAGATAAAGTGAGTGTCTGAGCACGCAATTAAGTTCAAACCCGTCCAAGATTCTTTGGTTATTGTTGTAGGGGCTTAGCTGCAGGAGAGAAAAGAAAGAAGGGCTAAAATGTAAAATGAAGAGTGTATATGTAAGATGGGGAACGAATAGATCGTGTGAGTGCTTTCTAGAAAATTCTCAGCTCCCTCCTGTGCAGATTGCTCCTTGCTAGTGAGATTTCCACAACATGGTATCAGAGCCCACCGTGCCGGCGGTGCTTGATCGGGCCGTGGAGGAGAGGCAGTGAAGACGCGGACGTGCTGCTGCCCTGAATCGGAGGTTTGGTGGTAGCGGCTGGTAGTGGCGTTCGGTCAGGAGAAGTAGCGGGGCTGCAGCGGATTGGGGACCAGCAGAGGTTGGGTGCAGAGAAGTGCGTCTTTGCTCCTGTACGTGGTTGATTGGTGATTGCTGGGAAAGCTTCTTGTCAAGGAAGAGGAAGGAGCTGCGGCTCTGTTCCAGCAGGGAAGAAAAGAGAAGGAGCCTAGGAAGAAGCAGCTGCAGTCTTTTAGCTGTGATTTGCAGGGGAGGAGTTGATTGGAGGCTCACGCAGTAGTCCAAAGGTGGTTGGTAGCGATTTTTTCTACAGGGAGTTGGCTAGTTGGGTCGTGGTTGTAGCTGAGACTGGAGGAGAGAAGTTTGTGGTCGAGCTGAGGCTGCAGAAATAAGGTGGGCGAGTTAGAGCCTGTGGAGGTGAAGCAGGAGTGGGCAGAGGAGGTGTGAACGAAGCCTATTTGTTTGAGGCTCTGTTGGTGAAAGCAGCAGTGGGAGAGGCTCAGGTTGTGCTGGTGTAGGAGAACAAGATGGGTATTGGTGATTTCTATGGGTACGAAAGGGGATATCACACTGCAGCTAATATAGTCACTAGTTCAAGTGGGAGTTGCTTCAGAAAAAGACCAGTGGAAAGAGTGTGCTCTGAGGTTGCTGGGGAATTGTCACACACTGTGACAGTCCAAATGACGGTTGATGAATGGAAAAAATGGCGAAGATTTAAGGAAGTAAGCTGCGGTGGTAAATCTGATTTGCACAGCCACAATTGCTCCAATGCAAGATGGCTAATAGACTCCGGTGCATCTAAACATATGGCAGGATCTTATAAGGATTTCTATGATTATACTCCTGATTTTACAGAACAGAATGTCACACTTGCTGATGGTTCTGTCCAAAGTATTGCAGGGTCGGAAAGATTAAATGTAGTCCAAACATGACCCTATCGTCAGTGCTGCATATTCCCTCGTTCCCAATTAATCTTTTGTCAATTAGTTGCATCACCACTGAGCTTAATTGCGCTGCTATCTTTCTTCCAACCAGATGCATATTTCAGGAACTTGGAAGTGGAAGGGAATTAGGGACAGGGACTGTGCGGATGGCTTGTATTACCTGGACAAGGAGGTTTCTCCCTCAGTTGCATCTGTTCTGTCTCCCTCACCGCTAGAAGAGTTTCTACTTCAACACCGCAGGTTGGGGCACATGTCTTTTTCTACCTTGGGCCAGATCTATCCTAATCTCTATAATAAAGTTAAGAAGGAAAACCTAGTATGTGACGCATGCCAATTTGGAAAACAAACTAGGAGTTCTTATGTGTCATCTGATAACCGGAGTGATACACCACTTGAAGTTATACATTCTGATGTGTGGGGTCCTAGTGGAGTTCCCGCTTTAAATGGTTACCGCTCATTTGTTACCTTCATTGACTGTTGTACTAGAGTCACTTGGGTTTATGTATTGAGGAACAAGGATAATGTGTTCGAATGCTTCGTTGATTTTCATAATATGATCAAACACAATATAATGCATGCATGAAAGTATTCCGTACCGACAATGGCACAGAGTATGTGAACAAGGAATTTGATAAGTACTTATCCAGTTTTGGGATCATTCATCAAACAACTTGTCCAAGTACTTCTCAGCAGAATGGTTTGGCAGAAAGGAAGAACAGACATCTACTGGAGATAACTCGTTGCATAATGACAGATATGAATGTTCCAAAGTTTCTGTGGGGTGACGCTGTGATGACAGCTGCTTATTTGATAAATAGAATGCCATCCAGGGTACTTGGATATAAGAGCCCAATAGAGTGTCTAACCGGTGAGACAACATATGTGGTTCCACCGAAGGTCTTTGGGTGTGTGTGCTTTGTGAAGGACTACAGACCATCTGTTGGAAAACTCGATCCAAGGGCATTGAAGTGTGTATTTGTGGGTTATTCCGGTAAACAAAAGGGTTATAAGTGTTGGTGTCCTTCTGAAAGGAGAATGTTTGTGAGTTCAGATGTGGTATTTAGGGAGCACGTACCATTTTACGGTGAACCAACAGACTTAACAGATGTATTCCCTGATGTGCTGAGTAATGAAATCTCAAGTGAAGATTGCAAGGCAGGGGGAGATGAGGTAGAAGAAGATGATACATCAACATCAAGAGAGATGATAATCGGGGTAATTCCAGCGGGAATAGAACAGGAAGAAAGACAAGGAGAGAAAGTGACTCGTCAAATGAGGTGCTCCGATGGCCAAAACCAAATGAAGAAAATGAGATTCGAGTATATGCACGAAGACGGCGTAGTGAAGAGCTGACACAGTAGTAGAACTGAAGGTGAGGCGCATGGACAACATCAGGAGCAACAGGTTGACCAAAGAGATGATACTCAAGGTCAAACTGATGATACTAGGCTGCCCTCAGATAATGGTAACATCTCTCTCAATATGATGACCTTGATGTGCCTATAGCTCAGAGAAAGCAACCACGCCATAATGCTGGAAAATTGCCCTCCAAATTGGATCCTTATAATGTTTCTAACTATGTCTCGTATGACACTGTTGGTTCATCCTATAAGGCCTTTATTGCAGCGCTGGACTATGCAGAACCTCTACCACGGGACTGGCGGAGGCCAAACTGAACCCAAAGTGGAGGGAAGCAATGCTAGAGGAGATGGCTGCTCTTGACAAAAATAATACATGGGTAATCACTCCACTTCCCGCTAATAAGAAGGTAGTTGGCTGCAAATGGGTGTTCACCATAAAACAAACACCAGAAGGGAAAGTAGAGAGATATAAGGCGAGACTTGTGGCAAAAGGTTATAGCCAGACCTATGGGGTGGACTATGATGAAACCTTCGCCCCAGTTGCAAAGATGAGCACCATAAGGACTTTAATATCAGTGGCAGCAAATAACAAGTGGAAGTTATTCCAGCTAGATGTGAAGAATGCATTTCTTCATGGAAATCTGAATGAAGAAGTATATATGGAAATTCCACCAGGGTTCAATGGGCCTGAGACAGAGGGTAAAGTGTGCAGACTAAAGAAATCACTTTATGGACTTAAACAATCGCCAAGGGCTTGGTTTGGAGGTTTCGCAAGGAAGTCTGCTATTTGGGTTTTCAACAAAGCAATGCTGACCATACCCTCTTCTTTAAGCATCACCAAGGCAAGACTGTCATTTTGGTCGTATATGTGGATGACATTGTGATTACAGGGAATGATGACGAGGAGATTAGGAACTTGAAGAAAATGTTGGCGACGTCTTTTGAGGTCAAAGATCTTGGCTTCCTTCACTTCTTCTTGGGAATTGAGGTAGCTTACGGAGCTCAAGGTATTTATCTCTCTCAAAGGAAATATGTACTAGACCTTCTTGCTGAAACTGGGATGCTTGGAAGTAAACCTGCTGCCACGCCAATTGAACCAAATCTCCGTATCACAGCCAATTCAGGGGAACCTGTTGATAGGGGGAGATATCAAAGACTTGTGGGGCGCTTAATCTATCTATCCCACACTAGACCTGACATTGCATATGCTGTAAGCCTGGTGAGTAGATATATGCATGATCCTCGATCAAATCATCTTGATGTTGTAAACAGAATTCTGCGGTATCTCAAGGGTTGTCCTGGAAAAGGAATTCTCTTTTCAAATCATGGACATTTAGAAGTAGCGGGATATACAGATGCTGATTGGGTGGATGTTTGGATGATAGGAGATCCACTTCAGGTTACTGCACCTTTGTGGGTGGAAATCTAGTTAGTTGGAGGAGCAAGAAGCAAAGTGTTGTTGCCAGGTCCACAGCAGAAGCAGAACTGCGATCCATGGCTTCAGGTCTATGTGAGGTACTATGGCTGCGATTATTGTTAACGGAACTTCGGTTGTTCCGAGGAGGATCTCTCAAGCTCTACTGTGATAATCAGGCCACAATCAATATTGTAAACAATCCAATTCAGCATGATAGAACGAAACATATTGAAATTGACAGACATTTCATTAAGGAGAAGCTTGATGAGGGAGAACTCCAAGTAGGCTTTGTCAAAACTGGAGATCAACTCGCTGATGTATTAACAAAGGGTGTGAGTGTTGTATCCTTTTCGAAGTTGTGTGGCAAGATGGGGCTCTTAGACATTTTCGCCCCATCTTGAGGGGGAGTGTTGTAGGGGCTTAGCTGCAGGAGAGAAAAGAAAGAAGGGCTAAAATGTAAAATGAAGAGTGTATATGTAAGATGGGGAACGAATAGATCGTGTGAGTGCTTTCCAGAAAATTCTCAGCTCCCTCCTGTGCAGATTGCTCCTTGCTAGTGAGATTTCCACAACAGTTATTCTGAAATACAGGATTCAGAGGCATGATAAAACATACAGTACCCTATCAAAAAAAGATAAAACATACAGTAATAAATAAGAGTCATCTCTTTGAACCTTCAGAAGCTGCTACCCAAATTCTGAAGTACAGTAACATATCATTCTCGCAGCCTTGTTTTTTATTTCCTTTAAACGGTATCACTCACGCAGAATTCTAAGACCAACACAGTACAGATTTTCGTCAGGTAATTAATATTTATTGTGGGTCTGAATGATCGGATTCTTCCGAGCCTACCATTCTAGCCCCTGGCCGGAACAAAAGAGGTAAGGACGTGAAAGGGAAAATACAGGGAAATTTGGTCTTTTTTAGCAGCCAAATAACAATATAGAAACAAAATATGTAGAACAAATCTCAAAGTGATAGAAGCAATTGGCATCTCAACTTAGGATCATATAAGAGGATTAACACATTCGGAATTGCAAATCAGCTAGGGACATATGATCCATTCAGACATTTGATCAACTTTCTTGTTAAAAAGTCTTCAGGTATGATGGGCAATTGGGCATGTCTTCCTCACAGAAACAAAAGTGTGATGATCCAACACAGAGTATCCAAATCAAGAAAAAAAAATGAAACAATAAATAGAAGAGTAAAACCTAGATAGAAGTTTTGCCCAGCTTAACAGTTAAATATCAGCCTAACAAGTTTGTTTTCTAAGCTTTTGGCAAACCACTTTGTTCACATGAAACAGCACAGAGGAAAAAGATGAACTAGACATTAGTAACAGGCAAACAGCACCATGACCCTGAAACAAGCTAAGGTTTGACAAATATCCTATTCTTTATTACTGCCAGCAACTTAGCCATCGGAAGTGTATAATTACTTACTCCTAACACAACATCAAGAACTAGGTTCAAGCAAACTTTGGTATGATAAACTCTGTGTAAACTGAAGCAATATTGTCCCGCTTAGAGAGTTAGAGCATGTTATTTTATATTTAAGGTGCAAGATATTTACCATTATAATGGTATTAACTAGGTACCTACGCTACCTAAGCTATGAAGGGCGACTTCTCAAGTAGAATAATTCAAATAGAAAGATGGCGTGATCGCTCTACACCATCTTTCTATTTTAGATAGCGTCATGCACAATAGAATTATTCAGATGCAAATGCCAAACAAAGACACTGAACATGTTGAGTCAGGCATCAGTATATCCTTCTTTGCTGTGTGAAAACTGGCAGTGACACTCTCGAAAGTAGGAATATTAGATGAATACATCCATATATCGATGTGGTAGGATTGCATTGCACGATCAATAGAACTAAGGCATGGACAGGATATGTCAGGGTTTGCATCCCATTTTCACTGAAGTTGTGTAGCAGATAATTAACCTGTCTAGGAAAATAGTCGGCTCGACACTTGGGTCAGTTTAATTGACACCCCACACATACACACTTCAAAACCGGCTAAACAACCATGCATCAAAATATGGTTACAACTCAAGAAAAAACTGCACAGTTATATCCCCAAGAAGGGGCAGCGAGTAGCAAACAGCGCAGAATAGAGAATACACAACAAACACTGGAGATTTCAGTGAGATCACTTACAAAATATTAGTATAAGGACATAATGTCACGTTGAATTTAACTAGTGTAATAAAAGGAACAATTAACAACACTCTCTCATATACAATCCAACGGCCGTCCCGTTGTTATGAGTTGAACCAGGTTAATAACTAATAAGAATATTCAAATCATACAGAATATGGATCATTTATGTGAGCCGGAAAGTGTAGAAGTCAAGAAGAAAACAAACACATAACACAGAAAAGAACTGACTACACCACCTTCCTATTTAGACGCGTCGTGCACTATAGAATAATTCAGATTTAGAATGACAAGGATGGGACACTGAACATGTAATGTGAGTTGTTTAACTAAATGATCAGATTCGTCTGAGGAATTTGCTAGCTCCAGGCCAGAGCAAAACGGAGAAGGGAGAGGACGAAGGAACAGAGGGTAGATGGTTCTTTTGATGCAGCCAAGTGACTCTACAGAAACATGTTATGCATAAAAATGCCATGATTATAAAACAGAAATTGGCATCTCAACTTAGGGGCATATAGCAGGCTACAACTCCCATTGACACATTGGCGATTGTAAATCACCTAAGGACAAATGACTGATTTTCTCGTTAAGAAATGGTCAGGTATGATAGCCATATCCAAGTTATCCACAATCCAAACACAAAACTGAAACCATAATAAGATGGGTATGGAAATTTATCTTACTTAAATATTAAATATCAGCCTCACAAGTCTAATTTCTAAGCTTCCAACAACCCACTCGATCAACATGCAACAGCAGGGAGGAAGAAGATGAACACAGCTTGAATAACAGGCAAACCATTATCAGCGACATGACCCTAGAACAAGCCAAGGTTTGATATATGATCTCATTGTTTATAACTGTCGGTAACTTATCCATATGGTGATATTATTAGTTACTCCTAATACAGCCTCAAGAGCTGGGTACAAGTGTTGATTGTCGATAGGAAATCTTGTGTAAACAGAAGTAATGGTGTCCCCTTAATAGCAAGGTATGTTTAGATTTAAGGTGCAAGATTTATCATGAAGCGTCTTTTGACTACAGTTTATCTAATTTAATTTACTGATTTTCACAAAGGTTTTACATACAATGTATATTACTCCGCATCTATAATATGCTAATAAGCTAGTCAAAATATTTTGCTAAGGTACAGCGGAACTATAAACATAAAAGACAGCAGAGCTATTAATTTTATCGATCAAGGCCAACAGGAACAAAATAACAGAATGAGTAGACACTTCAAAGCATGATAGAGGTAGACCATATATGAATAAAAGCTAATTCATGCCACTCCTGTAATGTAAAGGCAAGCAATTACCGGCAGTATAAAAGTTTGTGAACGGATAATAGGTCGGATGATAGGCCGTCTTGTATAATCTTACAGGACATTCCTTGACCATCATTGACTCAAGTTGCACAATGATGAGGACGCGGTCGTCGTCCATTGACATTAAAATCGCATCAGCATCCTCGGCGTACCCCGCTAAAGCTGCATCATCAGCCTTCCGACCAAGCAACTGGTTCATGTTAACAGTCTTCCGCGGCACCCATGTGGCAACACCATGACAATCGACCATGCAGTCCCACAATTGGAAGCTTGGGCCCCACAATACGGCGAGGCCAAGACCGCCATCCTCCGCCTGGATGATCTGCATTTGGCTATCAACGTGGCCAGCAGGGGTCCTACTGATCACAGTGAGGCTCTGGTTATCCAAATCAAACTTGAGTATACTGTCATCCTCAGTTGTGTCGCTAGTTCCATATAGGTACCAGTAAAGAGCATCGCCGACACGGGTGCAGTGTCGAGGGCTAAAATAACCTGCACATGGTTCGGCCGTCGAGATAAGATCTCCCCACATCCACATGCCAGTCTCTCGGGAGTAAACCTGGGCAATGGCCGGCTCTTCTTGGCTTCCGGGCCTCACCAGCACCACCTTGAATGGGCTCATGTGGCAGTCTCCGTGTACGTGGTCCTGGTCGTCGCCAGCAGCGCAGACCACCGCTGCGCTAGCGGTGGTGAATCCATCCCGGACGAACTGCGGCGGAATGGGAATGCGGGGTGTGTCTCCGGAGAAAGGCTCAAACACGAGGAGCACTTTCGACCTGGAGTTGAGGAGGAGGACGCGTCCATGGCGGCACCCGAGCACTCTCCAGGAGAAATTTTGGTCGGCGCTTAGATCCAGGGAGAAGCGCTCGGAAGGGATGCGGTCGGGAGGGCCAAGGAGAGGTGTGAATTTGAGTTCCTTGGGGCACTCCTGGAAAACACCGAGGATGGGGGGCTTCCGGTGGTGGGTGCTGAAGCGGCGGCGGAAGGCGGTGTCGGTGGAGATACTCCGCCAGCGCTTGCAGACGAGGGACGCCCGGGGGAGAGACGAAGGCATCGGGGGCAAGCGGAGGAGGATCTCGGCCAGGAGATCGTCGTCGTCCAGCGGTTCTGCCGCCGGCGAAGTGCGGCGGCGGCGGGCCATGTCGGCGCCGCCCTCGTTGCTCATGTCGTGTAGATTTGGGATTTTCTTTGTGATGATTGGGAGCACAGCAGCCAAGGACAAGGTTAGATTAACCGTGAGGTTTTCGCCGGGAATCGTGTTGGAGTCCGTGTCGGTTTCCAAGTTGAAGAACCCTTTCCATGTACATGTTCGCAATCCCAGGAGAAAAAAAGGATCGATGGTAGAATTTCTTTCTGATTGGGCCTTACGTACTTTGTTGGGTTTAGGCCCAACAAAGCTAGGAGACACGTCCTAAACAATAAAAAATAATGTATTTTTTCCCTCTTGCTAAATGAAATCTAACAACTTTACTATAAACTAGCCCGTCTGTTGCCACGGACGAACACAGATATCAATCCTTGTCTTATTTCATCAATGTAAATATACGATTTTTTGAAACTTTAGTTACATTTCGTCACAAATCATACACCATTCGTACATTCAGAAACTACCGGTAGATCCAATTGCTGACTGCAAGTCTGATGATTGTGACGAAACACTTCTAGCTACGGCAAGTGTTTGGTTAATAATCTGGTAATCCCAACATACAAGTTTGGAAACTGTATCCTTTAGAAACATCCTGGTAAATTTCGCTAGATAATTTGGTCATAAAATTCCGATGAAATCGGGAGGTAGTTTCACAATTTTAACGCTTCAAATAAGTTCCAATTTTGAATAAGGAGAGCATTGTTCATGTCACTTTTTGGGATGGGCTTTATTTTGCATGATAAAAACAGTTGTTGCATCATTAGAAGAGACATTAAAATGAACAGCAATAAAGGATGCAAGAAAGCAAATGTGTGAATGACGAGTTTCATAACAAAACACATCTATTGTTGCAATAGTGGTTTCGCCACGTGGGTGTGGGGTAGAGAGCCTGATTTCTATCAGGTGCAGAAGTGGGTTTGAACAAGTCGGCAACACACATCAACATATTCATGTAAAATGCAATGTCGAAGGGATGATTTGACATGCATAGTGGGTATGGATAAGTATATAAGCCGTAGAAAGGAGAAGCACCAAAGAGGTGAAGGTGATCCCAATGAGAGGAAGCGAGTACATAGTGTTGGCTTTTGTCATGAGGCACTTAAAAAATGACGTGTGACGATCTTATTCACGAAATATTACTTAGGCTATGTTTGGATGTAAGAAAGTTTTCTTGGAATTGAATTGGACTAGCAATTCCATTTCCAAGATGGAAAGGAATGGGCTCCAATTCAAATTTTGTTGTTATTTTGTTGTAAATGAAATTTATGGTTGGAATCGCGGGTAGGACATGATTCCAATTCATGTTTGGATGTGTGAACCATGGAATTGGATGTTTTTTGAGTTTGGGGAGTTTGAACAATATAAATCGTGTGTACATGTATGAACAATATAGTATGTGTATATTTGAATATTGATATATTATTTTGCACACATAATAACATTAAAAAAAATCAAATTAAGTCACAAGGTCGAATTTTTCTAATTTTCCTGGAACTTGCACACACAAAAAATCCAAATATAAACTTGTGTCACGAGGTTCCTAATTTTCCTGGAACCTGCACAAACAAAAATTTGAGGTCGAATTAAATACATCAGTGAAGAACATCAACACATTGGTTCGGTGGGAGCAGGGAAGAAGATGCATCGGTGGAGGAGCAGGGACAGGATGGCTTGGGGATGGACAGAGAGAGACGGATGACCTAATCCCCGCCGTTCACCTCTCGCCATTCCCGCCGCCAATCTCGCCGGACGATCTAGGGTTTCTGGACAGAGATGGTAGCGCACGGACGGACGGAGGAGGAGGACAGAGAGACGGCGAGGAGAGGTAGCCGACAGTAACGAGAGGGGGAGGGGTCTATCGTCGGACACCGGTCACCGCCACCAGTTCTTCTCCAACTCGAGCAAGCGAGGTCGCGAGCAGAGAGCGAGCGAGCGAAGCGGTACGCGGGGGCGGGGTGCGCTATGATTCCAAGCCTTTCCGAGCGAACGAGCTTGGAAAGTTTGGTCGAGCGAGGTACGTGCGCGCGGGATCGCTCGGAATTGGAGCGTCTTTCCAGGGGCCAATACCAAGACCACACCAAACGGACGAATTTGGTTTGCCAATTCCAAATGGACGATTCCGAGGCCCAATTCCAACATTCAAACACAGCATTATGCTCAATGATTCTCGGTATTTTATTGTTGCTCATGTATGTAACTAATTTGTGTAATGATTGTTAAACCATTTACACCAAGATATTTAATGATATTAATATACATAACTCTATCTCTATCTCTCTCTCTTCCACACACACAGACACACATAAAATGTATATATATTCCTTATATAATCATACAAGCGCCACAAGTTAATTTGTGTAGACATGTGATATGTCCTTTTTCTCGCGTTTAAGGGTATTTGATTTGAAAGAAAAATTTAAATAGTAATGAAGAATTGTAACAAATTGCTATTTAAATGTAGAATGACATGTTTGCAATTTTCAACGCTATACATTATCATTGTACAATAAACAAATGACATAATTATTAACGTTAACCAAATAATTGTGCTGATAATTATGTTAACCAAGCAACACAAAATATAGTAATTAAAAATTTAGTTTGATAAAAATAAATTGTCAAGTAAATATAAATGTTTAGTATAAATTTCTTCTTACTACGAGAATACATGTGAAAGAGTCCGAATGGCCTCAGAGCGGCAACAATTCCTGCTGGCAAATTTAGGGTGTGTTTAGTAGCCTGTGCCAACCTAAAAAATCTCAGTTCAACCAACTTTTGATTTTTTGGTAGCCTGTATTAGCCCTCTCAGCCCTGCCCACTAGATGCAAAAAAGGCCTCTCAGCCCTACCCACCCGATGCAAAGCTCGAATCGAGCTTCTCCACTCAACCGGGGCGAGCTCATCCGGAAAAGGAGTCGCGCGTGTCTGCGAAAAAATCCACGTGCGTCGCACCTAGTAAGGATCAGCATGGATCATTATCTTTATGACATACTCCCTCCATTCCACAATACTCTACATCCTAAAAACTTTAAGACAAATTAGTATTCTCTTTAATAATACTACTCAAGTATGTGAACACCCAATCCAAGTCAGATTAGCATTAATGACACCCAATAGAAAAAGAGAGAGGCTGCTTAATTTTTTGTTGTTGCTGATTACCGAGGAGATAGTTAATGTTCAGAACCCAAAATGTAGATTGATATGGAACAAAATACTAGTCCAGAATGTAGACTATTATAGAACAGAGGAGTACAATGTTATCAGCAATCATCTTGATATTGATATTCAATGCACATCATTAACTTTATGACATACATTCTTGAATTCAACACTAAATTGGTTTCAAGGAATTACCTAGTAAGGATCATAGTTCTTCCGATGATTTTATCCTTCTAAGCCAGCTAGACTCAAAGTTTGTTGCAGTTCTGCTGGAGGAGTGTTTTATAAATTATACCCAATTTAATGAATACAGCAGTTCTCTTACTGTTAAAAAAACTTCCAATGGTTACACTGTGCTCAATCTCAAAACGTGCTGCCCATTTTAATCCTAAACTAGCATCGCAGCCAACGTACGCCAACAAACTGAACTTAGTCAAGCTGGACTAACCTATGTTTGTTGCTATTACCATATGGATAATGAATCGTGCTCGCTTGTCACGAAAAAATAATACAGCTGTCCTTGGTTGATTTAAATAAGGTTTTAAACACACATCGGTAGGTGTGCCGACAATTCAGTACAGTGAGTGCGAGTGGAAAAATATGGCAGTGAGCTAGCTAATCCGTCGTCGAAAAGAAAACCTAATTATTACTACATATATGAAAGACGGTCCGAATGCTGCACTGAGAGCGCACCTGCTACTGTTTACGTAACTGTAGCTGCTACAGTACGAACAGTAAAGAACAGTACCACGATCCGCGCCATCCGCTGGCGATCCGACGGCCACCACGTCTTCCAGTGACACTTTTACGAAAAGACCCATCGTTGCCAAAAAATAGCTCCGCAGCCCACAACAAACCGAGCAAAAGTACCACTTTGCAATTACAGAAAACTCTAGGAGCCTTTCTGAAAAACAACCACACAATTCCCCTCCCCTTTCCTCTTCTCCGCGCGACGCCGGAATCGCCGCGGCGCCGCCGGCGCGCGCCACCGTCGATACGCACCTCCCCGCACGAATCCGAGCACGCACGGAGATTCGCCGTCGTCTGCTCTCCGTCCTCGGCGGCGACGTTTCCGGCGACGCGGACGCAGAGACGACGCCGCTTGCAAGCAGCTGGCATCCGCGCGCGTCGCATGCGCTCAGGCGCACGCTCCACCTCGCGCGGGCGCGGCGTCGGCGTGGATGCGACGCCGCTGCGGTCGCCATGGCCACCGTGTCCGTCCACTGATGACGTCAGCAAGACGTCACAGTGGACCCACGACGTCAGATTTTTTTTTTCGAAATTCCTGCAGAAATTGGTAAAATCCTCAAATTGGTAAACATTTAAAAACAAACTGAATACATTTTCTCTAATTGTTAAGTTAAAATTAATATATACTCACACAATGCATTTCCTCTACCTAGGATTTCAATTAAATACTTCTGACAAAATAAATATATATTTGAACAATTCAATTAGCTAAATATTTGGAGCTACCCTAAAATACATCAAAATGGCCATAAAAATGCTTACTACTCTAGAATATATCAACATGCTCAAAAAAACAAATGTTAAAAATATATAGAGAAAACAAACATGATTTAATATTTTCAATTGGTGAATATTTGGATAAAATCTAATTGCACTTCCTCTAATTACGTTGAGTTAAATTTATTCAATGCTCACATAATGCAGTACCTCCAATTATGAACTCAAATTGAACATTTCAATATAGTAAATATTTGGAAGTAATATGCACTTCCTCTAATTATATGGAGTTGAATTTTTTTCTCTAATTATGAAATTCAATTGAATAAATGTGCATTGCCACAGATGGACTTCAAATAACTACTAATAAAAAAATAGAAACATTTTTTAACATTTCTATTTAAGATATACCAACATGGTCACTAAAAATAAATGTGAACAAATTATGCTTAATATTTGGAAAACATCCAAACGCACTTCCTCAAATTACATGGAGTTGAATTTAATGAATTTAATGCTCATATAGTGCATTTCCTCCAATTATGGACTTAAATTGAACATTTCACTTTGGTAAATATTTGCACGCAATCTACATGACCTTTCTCTAATTATGGAATTCAATTGAAAAAAAATGTGCGTTCACACCCATTATGAACATAAATTAAATATTGATTAAAAATAGAAACAGTTTTGCACATTCCAATTTGCTCAAGAATTGGAGACACACTAAAATATATCAACGTGCTCACAAAATTAAATGCCACCTATTTTTGGCAAAATACAAACATATTTCAATTTTCCAATTTGCTTAATATTTGCAAAACTTCCAAATGAACTTCCTCAAATTACATGCAATTCAATTTAATAAATGCTCATACCATGCATTCTCTAACTACGGACTTAAAATGAAAATTTATGGCAAAACACAAAAAAAAAATAAACATTCCAAAACGCTACATATTTGGAAATACTCTATACGTCAGATTTCAATGGATTTCGAACTACAACAAAATACATATTCTCTTACTATGGAGTTATTTTACAAATTTATGAAAAAATACGAACTAACAAAAGCACGGCGTGACGCCGCGCAAAATTCCACTAGTTGGACAGAATGATCAGGCTACGACATTGAGTCATTACTTGAGGAGAGCAATCAATCAATTAAGCAAGCACGCACGCACGCGGCAGACAAGAAACAGCTCGATATGGCGATGCATCATACTGACTGACTAATTTATACATCTACTACTCTATCCTTCATTCTAAATTGCAACTTGTACAATTTTTTCCTAAGATAACCTCCGTAAAGCTTCACCAAGTTTACAGAAAAAAATATGTCAACAGTTGCCATACATTTACAAAAATATTTGGTCGATGAATATAACGATGCGATTTTGATACTTCGGATTTTGATCGACATAATATATTTTTTGACACGCCACAAACAGATACACACACATGAACACACGTACACGCTAAAAATTAGCAACATAATGTTCGGTATAACTACAATGGCCCATTTTGACAACATGATTTGAATCTCTTGTCGGTGGAGTCGTGCCTTTTGCAACATTTTTATCACCCCTTCCTTCCTTTCTCATAGCTCTGCCTCCTTTCTCTTTTGTCCCGATCTCTGCACTTTTCTCATCGGGCCATCGACCCCCGTATCGGTACTCAACCTCCTAAAACATGCTGATATCGTCTTGCCCGGTCTCTCGTCTAAACTAGCCCCACCAGGGCCGCCTCTTTGACCGCAGGTGAACCTTTGGAGTGGACATCATCGTCGCCGTGGAGATAAGTCACCCTCCATCTCTCCCCCCCCCCCCCCCCCCCCCCCCCAACCTCCTCCTTACTCCACTCACCTCGTCGCGCTACTCATCCGTCTTGATCAACGAAGACATGATGTTGTGTTCGTCTAGGAGTACATGTATCCAAAATTTTCGCTGATGTGATGGCCATCTTTTTTTATCAAAGGAGACACCACCCAATTTCCATTGAAATTGACCGGTCATTAGTCATACTCATTTTCCAAACAGAACTTACATGGGCATTTGCATACTGAAACAAGCACACCTCGTGCCAACTGCCAAGTAGCAATCAATTAAGCCCGCACGCGACAGACAAGAAACAGCTCGATGCATCCATAATAAAGATGCATCATATGACGATGCATCCATAATAAAGTAAGCTGTGTTACGAAAAATTCTATTCGTCGGAAAAATGGCGACGAACGTCACAATGTACACCGCCACTACTATATACTCAATTATGAAATGCAACGTGTACAATTTTGTCCTAAGATAACATTCGTACAGCTTCGCCAAGTTTATAGAAGAAAGATGTCAAAATCTACATTTAAATATATACGTAGTTGAATTAATATGATGGTACCATTTTGATAATTTAGATTTTGGCGAACATATGTTTTATGTGTCGTAAATGGTTACATATACACCACAACAACCGTCCAAGTTAAGATCTCGCGACATGATTTTGGGGACAACTACGAATGCATAATATGACAACATATTTGAATCTCTCGCCGGGAGAGTCGTGCCTTCACAACTCTTTTATCAACCCCTTATTTCCTTTCTCATGGCTTCCTTTCTCATCGGCTCATCGGCGTCGCTAGTCAACCTCCTTAAACATGACGCCATCGGCCGATCTCATGCCACTCATATGTCTCGATCGGCGATGACATGATGTTGTGTTCTACCAGGAGTACATGAATCAACAATTTTTTGCTTACATCATGTGATGGCCATTCTTCATATTCGTTTTCCAAACAGAATTTGGATGACATTTGCATACTAAAACATGCAAGCACACCTCGTGCCAAGTGGCCACCTTTAGCTCACCCACCTGGCCACCTGACGTTCATCAGAACCATCGGTCGTTGCGTAGTCAAGGATCCAACGGTGAGGAGCCATCATCATCACGCCAGGCAAGCATCCCGTTGCCGTCGTCACGGAGCACGAGCGCGACGCGGCCTCTTCAAGTCTTCCCTTCCAAGCACAGCTGAGCAGAGCAGAGATCCCACCCGCAAATGGCAGCTCGCCTCCTCTAGTCCTCTCCCCCTCCACCCACCGACCGCCCTACCACTCCTCTAGCAACCATGCCGGGACTCGCGTCCGCCGACGCCGCCTCGCCGCCGGCCGCGGCGCCGGCCCCGCGCAGGCTCTCCTCCCCGCTCCCGCGCCGCGCACCGCCGTCCCCGTCCCCCTCCTCCGCGTCCCGCGCCGTCGGCGGCAAGCCGTCGAGGAAGTCGCTGGGTCCGGAGACGGACGAGGCGGCGCTGGACAACCCGGATCTGGGCCCTTTCTTGCTCAAGCAGGCGCGGGACGCGATGGTCTCCGGGGAGGGCGGCGGCGCGACGCGGGCGCTGGAGTTCGCGGAGCGGGCGGCGCGCGCGCTGGAGCGCCGCGGGGAGGGCGCCGAGCTCGAGCTGGCCATGAGCCTCCACGTCGCGGCCGCCATCCACTGCGGCCTCGGCAGGCACGCCGACGCCGTCCCCGTCCTCGAGCGCGCCGTCGCCGTCGTCACGCCGCCGGCCCCGCCGCCCGCTGCCGAGGGGGAGGAGCCGCAGCCGCGGCCTGAGGAGGAGGTGCGCAAGGGGGAGGAGTGGGCGCTCGCCGCCTTCTCCGGATGGATGCAGCTCGGCGACACGCACGCCATGCTCGGCCGCATGGACGAGTCCATCGCGTGCTACGGCAAGGGCTTCGAGATCCAGATGGCCGCGCTCGGCGACCGCGACCCCCGCGTCGCAGAGACCTGCAGGTCCATCTGTTCACCACTCTCGATCCAGATCTCTCTCGTAGATGCCATTTCTGTCCAACATCCAAGCTTTCTCGTGAAAAGCAAGACCCTTTTTTTCACTGCCTTTAGTTTTAGCTTTAGGTTGCTGCCGATCTCGGCAGAAATGACACTTAGATCACAGCAAACACAGACAAAATCTACTGACAAGGAGAATTGATCAAGTGTGTTTCTTTTGTACAATGAGCAGGTACTTGGCGGAAGCGCATGTGCAAGCTTTGCAGTTTGACGAGGCGGAGAAGCTGTGCCGCAAAGCTCTCGAGATCCACCGGGAGCACAGCGCCCCCGCATCGCTCGAGGAGGCCTCCGATCGCCGCCTCATGGCCCTCATCCTCGACGCCAAGGGTGACTACGACGGCGCCCTCGAGCACCTCGTGCTGGCCTCCATGACAATGGTCGCCAATGGGCGTGACGTCGAGGTTGCCACCATCGATGTCGCGATAGGCAACACCTACCTGGCCCTTGCTCGCTTCGACGAGTCTGTCTTCTCCTACCAGAAGGCCTTGACTGTTCTCAAGTCTGCCCGTGGTGACGACCACCCTTCGGTAGCATCCGTCTTCGTCCGCCTTGCGGATCTCTACCACCGGACAGGGAAGCTCCGTGAGTCCAAATCTTACTGCGAGAATGCCCTCCGTGTCTATGCCAAGCCTGCTCCTGGTGCTGCCCCCGATGAGGTTGGCGGAGGCCTGATGGAGATTGCTGCCATCTACGAGGCGCTTGGAGAACTTGATGAGGCCCTGAAGCTTCTTCAGAGAGCACTGAAGTTGCTTGAGGACTCACCAGGGCAGTGGAGCACCGTGGCTGGGATCGAAGCACAGATGGGCGTGCTGTACTACATGATAGGGAGGTATGCCGATTCAAGAAACTCGTTCGAGAGTGCGGTCGCCAAATTGAGGGCCAGCGGGGAAAGGAAGTCGGCGTTTTTCGGTGTTCTGCTGAACCAGATGGGGCTAGCTTGCGTGCAGCTGTTCAAGATTGATGAGGCTGCACAGCTGTTTGAAGAAGCGAGGACAGTTCTAGAGCAGGAGTGTGGGGCCTCCCATCCAGATACTCTTGGCGTGTACAGCAACCTGGCTGCGATCTATGATGCCATGGGCAGGTATGTGTTAAGAACACAAACTGGGTTCTTTTATGACTCGTAGCCATTTTATTTTACTATCAGATCATACATTAGCAGCAACTCTGTGTGTGTTAAATTTCAAACATTGAAAATGTGCATAGTGCATTTTAGGACCTCTAGATATCTACCAATATGCTTGTAGCCGCACCTGCCTCTCCTTGTTTACATGTGTAGGAGTAAATAGTATGCTGCCCATGCTTTTGCTGTGCCTCTCCGAAGGGATGAACGCATGGTGTCCCACTGCTAAGTTATGATGCTTTGTTAAATGTTGAACAGGCTGTTGGGTGGGGCTAGTTACTTAATTTTAATTGCAAACAACCAAGAGATTGCTTGATGAATATCTGTCGATCATTCCTGCCATGTAAGGGTCTTCCATGTTAGGTGGTCCATCATCTAGTTGCCCACATGTTGCTGCATGCCAACTAGTTGTATATACCACTGTTCATAATTCTCAATGAGTAGACTGCCCTGGAACCATTTGTTATACCCTGAATTTCCAAACTAAAATGCACTGTTCATGCTACTTGCCTGTGGAATACAATCCTAAGTATATGCCATCTACATTTTTTGCTTTGTTATTCCTATTAGAGTAGATGATCTGTTTCTGTCACTTGATTTTGTTGCCATACAAAGGAACATGCCACTGGGGACTACCAAATTACAGCCAATTGTATACACCCTAATGATGAGTAGATGACCTGAAAACGAACAACCGAACATAAACAACTACCCAACAAACAGCCAGATGCCTACCATTTACCAACCACTTCCCAGCAGCAAAAATATCAGGCAGAGCAAAACAGCATTAACCACTTGCCTATTTTCTGTTGCATGATAGTTGATTGTGTTTCCCCTCTGTGATGATCCGACCAGGGTGGAGGACGCGATCGAGATCCTGGAGCACGTGCTGAAGGTGCGCGAGGAGCAGCTGGGCACTGCAAACCCGGACGTGGAGGACGAGAAGCGGCGGCTAGCGGAGCTGCTGAAGGAGGCGGGGCGGTCCCGGAACCGGAAGCTGAAGTCGCTGGATGGTCTGTTTGGGGGCGGCACGCAGCGTACGGGTGCCAAGAAGGACGGCACCGGAGGGCGGCGCTGGTCCAACTTCGGGTTCAGGAGCTGAGGAAGATGAGCTGCGCCTGACCTGTGGCTGGTGTTGTTGGCCTTTGTAACATATGGAGAGAAGAAAAGGAGGAAGAAGAGAAGCACGTGTAAAGAAAGAAAAGGTGTTGATGGTAGAGTAGGAAGACGAGGTGATTTGTGTTTGCCGTTTGTTTGAGATTGATTCGTGTATCATCTGTAACTGGAAGTATTTATGTTGGAAGTCCTTGTTTGCGTTTGTTTTACAGTTAGTTTAACTGTATGTATCCTGTTGTATCTGGATAAGTGATATATACACGATGTTCGGTGTTCCATGAACTTTACATGTTGCAGTCTATTCTGCCCGTGGGAAAATTATCCTGATCGACCATGTATCTGATTTATTTACTGGCTTAATCCTCATGCTGGATGCATCTTTCAGAAATTGGAAGAAATTACGCCTTTTTTTGTCAGATGTAGTTTCTTAGATGAGTATTTTTATTTGCCTTTTGATTGATCTGGATTTCCAGAGCTTCACTGTTCTCGTATATCTGAAATTTCTGTGCAGTGCAAAACCTGATGCTCTCCTTAAGTCTCAACTTAAATCTGATTATTCCCTCGAGAGAAAAAAAAACTTAAATCTGAGTACATACATTGATATGAAACCTGATGCTCAGAAATATTTTATGACATATCTATTTTGCATGCATCAGGATATGCACGAACAACCGGTTTGGCTGGTTGTATGCATCAGGTGTATATGGAATGGAACCATCTATCTGCAGAGTGCCAAATGAGAAACCAAATCATGCATTTACAGGTAAACTAATGGGATGCATCTTAGTACAAAAAACACTCATGTAGAGAAAATTTAGTACTCAGAGCATCTCCAACCGGAGTTGCCAAATTTGGCCCCCAAAGTATCCGTGGACACGACCGGACGTGTCCGCGGACACTGTCCGGGTTAACCCTAAAAAGGGTCTCCTACAACCATGCCCCCCATATCCGCACCCTCAAAATCATACTAGCCATGCAACGTAAAACTAAAGAACGTAGATCGGAGCTCAAATGTATTACGGATTGCATAAGATGATAAGAGTACTTCGATCGGAGCTCATAGTTCGGATTACAGACATACGGCTAAACTATATAGACAATAATAACAAAAGGGGGCAAACCGGCGGCGCCGCCATCCTCTGTGTCCGCCGGTCCCTTCGCCTTCATGGGCGGCGCTTCGCGCCGGCCCCTTCCCCTTGTCATCACCGGAGGGGCGGTGGCGGCGCAGCAGCTCGAAGGCCGCGTACGGGTCGGCGTGGGAGGAGCCGGAGCTGTTGGAGCGAGCGGCGAGGACGGCGTGGGTCTGCTCCTCGGCGAGTCTGGCCGTGCGGTCGCTCTTCTCCGCCTCCTTCTTCGACTCGGCGATGGCGGCGTCGAGCATTGCCTTGTTCTTGCGGCGGAGGCGCCTGGCGTCCGTCTCCGCGGTCGTGTACGACCGCTCCAAGACGGCCAACAGCACCAACTCGTTCGCCGCGGCGCGCAATGCCCACTCCGCCGCAGCGGGGTCCACACTGCGGAGCTGCCGGAAGACCTTCCCCTCCGTCTCCGGCGTGCGCATCCGCTTCGAAGACGGCAGGGTCTTCGGAAGAAGCCGCCATCCGCCGGCCCCGTCCGGCAGAATCTTCCACCCAGGTGGAGCTTGGACGGGGGGGGGGGGGGGGGCGGGGAGGCGGAGATGGGGAGGCGCAGATCTCACCGGAGCGGAGCGCGGTGGAGGAGCCGATGAAGCCACAACAGACCCCGCCGGCTGTGCACGGCGCCGCGCCGACGCAATCTCGGACCAGCGGCTGCATTGGCCTCCGCTAGCCGGCGCCGCCTCGCTGGATCTGCAGACATCCTTCAAGGATTGCTCTACGGCGATGCGGTAGGCCTCCTCCTCCGCGTCTACGGGCTGCGGTGAGCGGCGCGGCGCCGCCGCGTCGGAAAGCTCGTCCTCCGAGCCCTTGTCGATGGAGGAGGAAGACATTGCGCCGGCCGGAGAGCAGAGAAGGCGAGGAGAGTGGCAGGTGCGGAGTGGAGTGAGGTTAAGGTCACGGCCGGTGGGGTATTTGTGGGGACGGAGGAGCCATGCGGCGGAAGTCAGCGGCGATGGTCGGCCTTTCAGCGGCGTCCCGTAGTGGGTCCGCCATGTCAGCGACTAAGGGGCGGACGCGTCCAGGCGCGTCCGGGCCGCCCCAAACCCGCCCCAGATATGGGCTGGGTTTGGGGTGTGCCGGACCGCCCGGTCGTTTCAGCTGCCTTTAGGGGGTGCGGTTGGGTGGGGGTTTTTGGCCCAAGAACTGTCCGGGCTATCCGCTCGGACGTTTGGGCTGGCTTTGGGGCCTCCGACTGGAGATGCTCTCAGGTACACACAGAGCATCTAGATTAATGGCATGGATAAAAAGAGGCAGTCTAGCCAAACTTCCAACACAAGCAACGGTACATGTCTTATACAGGAGCGCTGGACAATGTCAACTTGCCAACATCATATCCTGCTTACATACATATGCTTAATGCAGATATACATCAAACTACACGATGACTAGTTCCTGATAATACTAATACCAAGGTCTAATTACTACATCCGGACCGCCCCAAACCCTTCGCACATATGGGCTGGGTTTGGGGTGTGCCAGACAGTCCGATGTTTGGGCTGAATTTGAGGGGAGCCGTGGGGTGATGATTTTTAGCCTAAACCCTGTCCGGGCTGTCCGCCCGAATGTTTAAGGCGACTTTGGGAGATCCGGTTGGAAATGCTCTAACACTGACATAGCTACAGTAGATGATAGGACATGTTTGTTTTGCACCGAACAAGAAACTGCTACTCCCTCCGTTACAAATTAGATGACTTGCTATGCACCACATGCGGATGTATCTAGACATGTTATAAGTATAGATACAGTCACATGTGGACAAATGAAAGTCATCTAAGTCGTAGTATACCCAGAACTCCTCTTGTTTCATCGCACGCGCCTCTCATGGTCTTTCTCTTCTTCCCAGTCACTCGCTTCCTTGTCGTCTGGAAGGGGTATCTTTGAGCTTGGGAAGACAAACACCGGCGTGCTCTTTTGATCTTGCTCCCCGTCACTAGCTTCCTTATCCTCTGGAAGGCTCTTTGGGTTGGGTTCTAGCTGGCGTGCCGGCTTTGTTTGGCACCAACACAGACTCATCTAGTCAGTTGCTCGGTTCTCAGATGTTAAAACAGTCACGGATCACAAGGTAATGGAAAGGTTCCATACCAAAATCAAAAAAAAAAAAAAAAAAAGGAAAGGTTCCATACCTTTGAGGCAGTTCCCATGACAACCTCAAGTATGGTGGGAACACTATTTATCATGCTGAAGAGCCGTTTCCTGCAAAGCAAAATACATAAAGAAGGTAACTCTACACATTTGAACTTGCTGCCTTCGATGCTGCATTATTCAAGTAAAGATAGATGTGAATGCATCCTGTCATTAATCCTCCACAAAGTGAAAGGGCCATAGCTAACCTATTAGCTAGCTAATGCATGGTTATTGGAAAGTACAACCCATAGTGTTAGAAAAAACAGGCAAACACTTCAGGTCATTTAGATCTAGACCTTACAAAAGGTGATGCTGAAGGAGGTCAACTAAGAAAAGGGAAGTTAGTTTTCCCTAAGAAACCATACGCCCACAAATAGTTGGCTTAGAGAAAAATTATATTAGTGGCTGATTTGGAACATTTAACGTAGATACAATAAAGTGGAACTCTTACTGCAGAGTGTCAATCAGTACCACGCATCAAATCAGTACCAAATGTTATTTGAAAGAATTGCTCCCATAACCAGCCATTTACAGAGGCCAGATAACCCATCACTTGTGTTAGAATAGTTCTATCAACCAACTATCCCAAAAGTCCGAACTGATAGGAAGTGGTGATATTATATACTTAACAGTTAACACCCCCCCCCCCCCCCCTTCACACCCGACATGGGTGTGGAAAGAAGAAATCAGCCCTCCACACGTGTGGATAAATGACTGGAGAAAATGCGGGGGGTGAGACTCGACCCGAGACCTCAGGGCTCTGATACCATATTAGAATAGTTCTATCAACCAACTATCCCAAAAGTCCGAACTGATAGGAAGTGGTGATATTTTTATGAAACATCGTTCCCAGTTAAATTCTATCTATCAAGCTTTTGTTCGCATGGTTCATACTCAGTTTTCAAGTGTTATTCGTGTTTTTCGCTCTGACTCAGGGGGGAGTACCTCTCTACATCTTTTCGTGAGTTTCTCTCTTCCGAAGGTACTCTTCCTCAGCTCTCATGTCCTGGTGCTCACGCTCAGAATGGTGTTGCCGAGCGTAAGCATCGTCATTTAATTGAGACAGCTCGAACTCTTCTGATTTCCTCTTTTGTCCCCACTCATTTCTGGGGTGAAGCTATTTCCACGGCAGTGTATCTCATAAATATTCAGCCCACCTCCCGTCTCCAAGGCAAGTCTCCCGGTGAGGTTTTATTTGGTTCTCCTCCCACTTATGGTCATCTTCGTGTTTTTGGTTCTACTTGTTATGTCCTATTAGCACCTCGCGAGCGGACCAAGTTGACTGCCCAGTCTGTTGAGTGTGTTTTTCTTGGGTATAGTCTTGAGCACAAGGGGTATCGCTGCTATGATCCTTCCGCTCGTCGCATTCGCTTCTCTCGGGACGTTACTTTCAATGAGAATCAACCATTTTTCCATTCCTCTTCCATTCAACCATCATCCTCCACTTCCCTAGAGTCCACCTCTTTTCTCTCACTTCCACCGATATTTTCCTCGGATGAGTCAGTCTCTGATCAAGACACACCTTCTTCACCAGCCCACCGTGTTTGGATCCTTTTCCTTTTCATTATAGTCGTCGTCCTGTAGTTTCATCTGAGACTCCGTCATCTATTCCTCTGTCTTCTCCTCCTCCGGCCAGTACCACTGAACCTTGCACTGATGAGTCCTCTCAGACAAACAGGTATGCCCTTCGTGATCGCTCCACTCTTGAGCTTCCAGACAGATATAGAAATGGATTCTGTGCAGGGGCAGCTTGTGAGCCTAGTACTTATGAAGAGGCTGTCGTGCTACCCGAGTGGCAAATGGCTATGTCTGAGGAGCTTGCGGCCCTAGAAGGTACACATACATGGGACATGGTACCATTGCCTCCCAGATCAGTTCCTATCACTTGTAAGTGGGTATATAAAATCAAAACCAGGTCAGATGGTTCAGTGGAGCGTCATAAGGCTCGACTCGTTGCAAGAGGTTTTCAGCAGACTCATGGGAGAGATTATGATCTCAGGGCTCTGATACCATATTAGAATAGTTCTATCAACCAACTATCCCAAAAGTCCGAACTGATAGGAAGTGGTGATATTTTTATGAAACATCGTTCCTAGTTAAATTCTATCTATCAAGCTTTTGTTCGCATGGTTCGTACTCAGTTTTCAAGTGCTATTCGTGTTTTTCGCTCTGACTCAGGGGGGAGTACCTCTCTACATCTTTTCGTGAGTTTCTCTCTTCCGAAGGTACTCTTCCTCAGCTCTCATGTCCTGGTGCTCACGCTCAGAATGGTGTTGCCGAGTGATAACCCCCAAGAGCAAGGGATCACTGTAGCACCTCTCAATGTGGAAGTAAGGTATCGATCCGCAGGAGCAAGAAGGAAAAGTTATCTATTCCTTACAACTAAAGTGTCACAAGTTTTAGTTGATTATGCACTAAACAAGTTTAGAGAACAAGATGGTTGGTTTGATGGATGTAAAAGTGTCCCAATCCTCTTCTTTGCAAGGGGACAAGACAAAGGTAGTAGCAAGTGAAAGCTCTCAAAGAGAGAAAGCCCAATCCTCTATGTAGCAAGAGGACAAGCTCAAGTGTGTGTTTCTTATAGGAACAATGGACATGGTTCATGGGTTCACTTAATCCTCTCTCTCTCATCTACGGTGATCATCATGTTATAGATAAAGTACACACAATTGTCATGTTTTAATGGTAGCTTTTTATGACGGCTATATGTCCTAAAACACATAGTTGAAAGAAATACTCATTTGTGTTGCTAGGTCACCCCTCGTAAGGCTAGCGTGGTTTCTCTCACTCCCACATCATACTCTTTCTTTTTACCCCCAGATAAAGGATGTTGGGCGGTACTGTGTCACTCAATACCTATGTCGTGTCACATCGGCCATCCCGTATCCACATACATCATACTTCAAAGTATGACAAATCACAAAAGCTCCAACATAACGGTAAATGCATAACAAATCATCTCACACCACAATATTCACCACAAAGGTATTACATAGATGACCGTAATCATGTTCAGCAGCTCATACGGTACTAATTAGTGAAGCTCAAGAGAGAGGAGAGATACAAAAGTTACCACCACAAACCCTAGTCCAGGGGGTGGACTACTCCCCCTTCATCATAGTGATGACGGTGAAGAAGTTCTTGCTGTAGATGTTGATGATGAACACGCCGGAGGGGGGTGGAGCCCTCCGGAGGCGATTCCGGCGGTGTTTCCCCCCTCCGATCTTCTCCGGCGGCAGCCTTCTGTCTCTCTGTTTCGTGGTTCTGTGTTTCTCCGCCGCCTCCTTTCGCGAAACGTCATGGGACCTTTTTTATAGGCGTTTTTAGGTCAAGACGAAGGCGGTGGAGAAAGGATCGAAGGCAACGGAGCCACGAGGGCCAAACGAGTGGGCCCCACGCGGCCACAGTACCTGGCCGCGTGGGCCACCCCCGTTTGGGCCTCGGGCCTCCGCTTGCTAGCTTCCTTCGCCCACAGGTTTTCTTCCTTCCAAATATTGACGCCCGTAAATTTCCAGGTGATTTCGTTGACGTTTGGGTCCCTGAAACATTAAAATAAGAAAACGGGGTTTTCTGCCTGTGCAGGGTTAATTCCATAAAAATAGGAAATAAATGAATATTCCCAAAAATCATTATAAAATATTGATATAACCCTTATATGATGCAAATATGATTGGAATATAAGCAATTAAAGTGCAAAGTTCATGTATGCATTTTACATGCATCAACATCCCTAAGCTTAATCCATGCTCGTCCTCGAGTATGAAGATGATAAAACTAACATGGACTTTGCAATTTAATACTTAACAATGAATATCAAAGATGATTATTATTGCTACATATAGTCAAATGATTCATTCTTCAAAGGAGTAGCAATATGCAAATAGTTGATGAAGTGATATCAAGTATTCAAGACAAGGATGTTCATTGATAGTTCACAAAGTGTAACATGGTAGCAAGTAATATGGAACACATGTATGCATAATGATAAGTAGAACATCCTACAATGGTCATAGAGTGTAGATGAAAATCTGAATATGATAGGTGTACACTTTGGAAAGATGTATATGTGAGTAGAGGTAAAGCATGCATAAGTTTCATCCAACCTCCAAACTCTTCTACTTAAGTTAATGATTGCAATAAGGTATTCATTGGTGTCAAGCTCTCATTGCCCCTATCATAGCATCTTGAATGATTAAGGTTAAAGTGAAAGCAAATATGAGTAGTGTGCTTGATAAAGAATGGGTTGAATGTCTCATGCCACTTGAATACAAGTACTTACACCATGTGTTATTCAACTTGGGAAACAAAGCAAGTTCAATTAAATATCATTGTAAGCATAATAGTATCATCAAGAGCGTCAACTGGGGTACCTCTTGTCCCAAGATATGGAACAAGCCCATATCAAAATGACAAGACAAACAAACAAAATGAACAATCTCAACACCCTTTTTATTTACCATTTGGAATAGTTTTTTATTGCAAGGTGTATCACAGAAGGTTCACCATAGTATGTAAGTAAATTTCCACCATGAATGATGCATGGCTTAGATTAGCGGCCCAGGTGTCTCTCTAACCATTTACACAAACTCATTTAAACTCACTCTATTTCCACATTTATTTCAACATGATAAGCATCCATAGACAAAAGCACATGATATCAACTAAATGAGATGAAGAGCGTGTTGAAAGCTTGCCATGTGACAGCACATATGGGCTAACTTCCAACCCAAAACATACATCAAGCCACAAACATCATAATCTTAATCACAATGGGTCAAGTTTTATTATGCAAATAAAAGAACATTGTGCATCAAGTTCGTGAGAGCTATATAACCAAAAAAAAAATCATTGCAATCAATAACATAAACATTTTCATTCACAGGTAAGATAACACAAACAACATGTTAAACATACTCGGAATAGCATAAAGCCAATAGGTAGATATGGTGGACTCACTGGAATAACTTTGGTTGAAGGTGTTGGAAACAAGTTTTTGCTTGTTGGAGTTTTTGGGCTAGCAAAAGGGAGAAAGTTGATCATCTAGATGCATGCATGAGTATCCATAGAACTAACTAATCCATGTTAAACCAAGTAAAATAACAATCAGCACCAAAACATGAATAAGTGATAGCTCTACAAAAAGAATTTGCAAACTATTACTCATAAACAAGCTCATGAATCATGCAACTATATGTATCATTAAAAATCAAGTCAAACATCCCTTTTCCCAATCTTATAAAAGCATCCAACATATTTCAACTCATATTTCCAGTAGCTCTCTCATATATAATTGATAGTGTGGTGGTCTCTCAAGACTCAAACAAAAACAAAAACGACGCTCCAAGTTTATGCGATAAAGTGTTTCGATCGAAAAACAGAAGTTGGACGTGTGCAAACCGAGAGTGTGTAGGTCCAGCGGGGTTGTCTTCACATCCCCAAGCTTATGGTCTTCACCATCCTTGGATAGCTCTTGGTGCATCTCCTCCAATCCCTGTGAAAAAACTTCAAAACACCGTTTCTCCCATTCTTTTCTATGGGGTGCATTAATAGTGATAAACAAATATGTTTCTTGCTGCATATAATCCTTGAACAAAAATTCATATGAGATGTCCAGAAAGTGTATAATGTTTTATGCCTACTCATAAACTCAATTGGATAAAAAAGATTCAACTTAAAGCTCAAAGCATGCATCAAACAAAATGGGACAGAATCTGTCCAGAAAAAACAGCAGCAGCAAAACGTATTTTTCTACCCTACCAAAATTTCTCGAAAAATTCCGAAAAAATTCATGCATACAGAGGATGAAAAGTTGCAACTACATTCAAATATGAGCTCATTCGGAGTTACAGAATAAGAATAAAAAATCATGCCGTGCACTGATTCGTGCAGGAATAAAATCTCCGAACGCTATAAGCAACTTTTTCAAACCAAAAAGGGTAAAAACTTGGCACTTTATTGAAAACTCCAGAACCTAAAATAAACAAAGTCTCTTGGTACAGCAAGAGGACACAAAGAAAATCACACATAAAAATAACCGGGTTGCCTCCCGCAAAGCGCTTTCTTTATAGCCATAGCTAGGCTTGATAGTTTTAATGATGCTCACATAGGAATAAGAATTGAAATGCAAAAGAGAGCATCAAGAGAAAAATATGAAACACATTTAAGTCTAACCCACTTAATATGCATTGGGATCTTGTAAGAAAATAAATCAATAAAGCACAAAGTGACTAGCATAGGAAGGCAAAGCAAGTGCAACTTCAAAATTTTCAACAAAAAGAGAGGAGACTTAATATTATTGTGGTATATGAAGTCATGTCTCTCTCTCTCATAAAAACTTTCAGTAGCATCATTGATAAAACCCACAATATAACCATCACATAGAGCATTCTTATCATGATCCACATGCATAAAAGTATCATTACTCTCCACATAAGCATAAACAGTTTCATTAGTAATAGTGGGAGTAAAAATATCACATCCATCAATGTAATCATCATAAATAGGAGCATAGAATAATCAAAATGATTTTTATCCTCAATAGTAGATGGACTGAAAATATCATATTCATCATTGTAAACATCATATATAGGAGGCATATCATAATCAACATAAACTATATCCTCAATAGTGGGTGGCCTGAAATATCATATTCATCATCATAAATGGGAGACATAGTATCATTAAACAAGTTAAAGAACCTCCCCAAACTTAGATGATTGCAAGATATAAAAGGAACCTCCCCAAGCTTAGTCTAGTGCACACAAGAATAGAAACTTAAGCGCTACGCTCCCCGGCAACGGCGCCAGAAAAGTACTTGATAACCCCCAAGAGCAAGGGATCACTGTAGCACCTCTCAATGTGGAAGTAAGGTATCGATCCGCAGGAGCAAGAAGGAAAAGTTATCTATTCCTTACAACTAAAGTGTCACAAGTTTTAGTTGATTATGCACTAAACAAGTTTAGAGAACAAGATGGTTGGTTTGATGGATGTAAAAGTGTCCCAATCCTCTTCTTTGCAAGGGGACAAGACAAAGGTAGTAGCAAGTGAAAGCTCTCAAAGAGAGAAAGTCCAATCCTCTATGTAGCAAGAGGACAAGCTCAAGTGTGTGTTTCTTATAGGAACAATGGACATGGTTCATGGGTTCACTTAATCCTCTCTCTCTCTCTCATCTACGGTGATCATCATGTTATAGATAAAGTACACACAATTGTCATGTTTTAATGGTAACTTTTTATGACGGCTATATGTCCTAAAACACATAGTTGAAATAAATACTCATTTGTGTTGCTAGGTCACCCTCGTAAGGCTAGCGTGGTTTCTCTCACTCCCACATCATACTCTTTCTTTTTACCCCCAGATAAAGGATGTTGGGCGGTACTGTGTCACTCAATACCTATGCCGTGTCACATCGGCCATCCGTATCCACATACATCATACTTCAAAGTATGACAAATCACAAAAGCTCCAACACAACGGTAAATGCATAACAAATCATCTCACACCACAATATTCACCACAAAGGTATTACATAGATGACCGTAATCATGTTCAGCAGCTCATACGGTACTAATTAGTGAAGCTCAAGAGAGAGGAGAGATACAAAAGTTACCACCACAAACCCTAGTCCAGGGGGTGGACTACTCCCCCTTCATCATAGTGATGACGGTGAAGAAGTTCTTGCTGTAGATGTTGATGATGAACACGCCGGAGGGGGGTGGAGCCCTCCGGAGGCGATTCCGGCGGCGTTTCCCCCCTCCGATCTTTTCCGGCGGCAGCCTTCTGTCTCTCTGTTTCGTGGTTCTGTGTTTCTCCGCTGCCTCCTTTCGCGAAACGTCATGGGACCTTTTTTATAGGCGTTTTTAGGTCAAGACGAAGGCGGTGGAGAAAGGATCGAAGGCAACGGAGCACGAGGGCCAAACGAGTGGGCCCCACGTGGCCACAGTACCTGGCCGCGTGGGCCACCCCGTTTGGGCCTCGGGCCTCCGCTTGCTAGCTTCCTTCGCCCACAGGTCTTCTTCCTTCCAAATATTGACGCCCGTAAATTTCCAGATGATTACGTTGATGTTTGGGTCCTGAAACATTAAAATAAGAAAACGGGGTTTTCTGCCTGTGCAGGGTGCTAGCGCTAAGTTGACGAGGGAATATCTCCCCGGCAACAGCACCAGAAACAATGCTTGTACGTCACACGTCAGTTGGGAACCCCAAGAGGAAGGTATGATGAGTGCAGCAGCAAGTTTTCCCTCAGTATGAAACCAAGGTTTAATCGAACCAGTAGGAAAACGAGGTTTGCTTCGAAGGTGTTGGTGAAGGAGTGTAGTGCGGCGCAACACCAGGGATTCCGGTGCCAACGTGGAACCTGCACAACACAATCAAATTACTTTGCCCCAACTTAACAGTGAGGTTGTCAATCTCACCGGCTTGCTGAAAACAAAGGGTTAAACGTATCGAATGGAAATGATGTTTGTTTGCATAAAACAGTAGAGAACAATGATTGCAGTAGATTGTATTTCAGATGTAAAAGAATGGACCGGGGTCCACAGTTCACTAGTGGTGTCTCTCCAATAAGATAACTAACATGCTGGGTAAACAAATTACAGCTGGGCAATTGACAATTGATAAGTGCATATAACATGCATGTGTGAGCTGTGGTGTCTACTATGAGATTCATTTGGGCATTACGACAAAGTACATAGACCGCTATCCAGCATGCATCTATGCCTAAATAGTCCACTTTCCGGTTAACATCCGTACCCCTTCCAGTATTAAGTTGCAAGCAACAGACAATTGCATTAAGTAATGTGCGTAATGTAAACAATACATTCATCCTTGAATAAAGCATTGCTGTTTTACCCCTAGTGGCAACAACACATCTACAACCTTAGAACTTGCTGTCACTATCCCAGGTTAAATAGAGGTTGAACCCAACTATCATGCATAAATACCCCCTCTTGGAGTCACAAGTATTCACTTGGCCAAGGCTTCAACAAGTAACGGAGAGCATGCAAGATCACAAATGACATAGACATGATAATATAATATTCAGCTCCACATAGGTATCAATATAAGTCAGATCCCAGCAAACACAACATGTAGCATTACAATAAGATGATCTTGATCATGATAGGCAGCTCACAAGATCTAAACATGATGGCACAAGTGGAGAAGACAACCATCTAGCTACTGCTATGGACCCATAGTCCAAGGATGAACTACTCACGCATCACTCCGGAGGCGGGCATGGCGATGTAGAGCCCTCCGGTGATGATTCCCCTCTCCGGCAGGGTGCCGGGAAGAGCTTCAGAACCCCCCGAGTTAGGGTTGACGACGGCGGCGGCAGCGAATATGTTCTGGATGAAAGGCTCGGTGTTTTAGGGTTTTCACGTCTCGGGGAATAAATAGGCGAAGGGGCGATGTCGGCGGACCCCCGAGGGGCCCAAACCACAGGCTGGCGCGCGTGGGCCGCGCCGCCAGGTGGTTTGGCCACCTCGTGGCTCCTTCGTCTCTCCTTCGGACTCCGTGTACGTGTGGAAAAATAGGGACTTGGCCTTTTGTTTCGTGCAATTCCGAGAATATTTCCAGAAGTAACTTTCTGAAACCAAAAACAGCAGAAAACAGGGAACTGGCACTGTGGCATCTTGTTAATAGGTTAGTCCCAGAAAATGCATAAAAGTGATATGAAGTGTATATAAAACATGTAGCAAATGGTATAATATAAGCATGGAACAGCAGAAATTATGGATACGTTGGAGACGTATCAAGCATCCCCAAGCTTAGTTCTACTCGTCCTCGAGTAGGTAAAACGATAACAACAAATAATTTCTGAGGAGACATGCTTTCACACAATCTTGATCAATATATTGCAAGGCTCATGTCATGAATGAAGTGACTCAAAGCAATGATCTATAGTTTGCTAACAAATAGATAAAGAGTAAACAATGAATCATATAAGCAAAAACTTTTCATGAATAGTACTTTCAAGACAAGCATCAAAAAGTTTTGCATAAGAGGTAACTCATAAAGCAATAGATTCAAAGTAAAAGGCATTGAAGCAACACAAAGGATGATTAAGTTTCAGCATTTGCTTTCAACTTGTAACATGTATATCTCATGGATAGTTGTCAACATAAAGCAATATAACAAGTGCAATAAGTAAACATGTAAGAATCAATGCACACAAAGTTGACACAAGTGTTTGCTTCTAAGATAGAAAGGAGTAGGTAAACTGACTCAACATAAAGTAAAAGATAGGCCCTTCGCAGAGGGAAGCAGGGATTAAATCATGTGCTAGAGCTTTTTAAGTTTTCGAAAGCATATAGAGAGCACAAAATAAGTATTTGAGAGGTGTTTGTTGTTGTCAACGAATGGTAGTGGGCACTCTAACCCCCTTGTCAACCAGACTTTCAAGAGCGGCTCCCATGAAGGACGTTATCTCTACCAGCAAGGTAGATCATCCCTCTTCTCTTTTGTTTACACATGTATTTTAGTTTCTTTATAGATGACACTCCTCCCAACCTTTTGCTTACACAAGCCATGGCTAACCGAATCCTCGGGTGCCTTCCAACATTCACATACCATGGAGGAGTGTCTATTTGCAAATTAAGTTGCTTACTGATAAATCAGGGCAAAACATGTGAAGAGAATTATTAATGAAAGTTGTAATTAATTGGGGCTGGGCACCCCGTTGCCAGCTCTTTTTGCAAATTATTGGATAAGCGGATGTATATGCCACTAGTCCATTGGTGAAAGTCTGTCAGAAGTAAATGACAAGATTGAAAGATAAAACACCACATACTTCCTCATGAGCTATAAAACATTGACACAAATAAGGAGTAATAAAGTTTTGAATAGTTTAAAGGTAGCACATGAAATATTTACTTGGAATGGCAGGAAATACCACATAGTAGGTAGGTATGGTGGACACAAATGGCATGGGTTTTGGCTCAAGTTTTGGATGCACGAGAAGCATTCCCTCTCAGTACAGAGTTTAGGCTAGCAAGGTTGTTTGAAGCAAACACAAGTATAAACCGGTACAGCAAGAATCACATAAAAACATATTGCAAGTATTATAAGACTCTACACTGTCTTCCTTGTTGCTCAAACATTTTACCAGAAAATATCTAGACCTTAGAGAGAACAAATATGCATCCCAAGTCTCAACAAGCTCTACGGTAGTTCTCCACTACTAGGCTTTAACTACATGATGCAAGAGCTTAAACATGATCTACTTGAGAGCTCAAAACAATTGCAAAGCATCAAATCGAAACAAGACAATGATCTACAAGAATGCATATGTCTTTTCCAATACCAACTACTACATGTAGCATTTTCTTTCTTCCAAACAAACACCAATCAATTTATTTAAACATAAACTCTCCAAATGATAATATAATGCAGCAAGAGAGTATTTATAAACAAGTGCTAACAGCTCGAAGAGATGCATGAAAAACAGGAGCTAAAAGCACTGCAGTAGCTAGTTAAGAATACTCAACAAATATAAGTGAAGAACATGAGTATTCACATGAAAAAGCGGAGCGTGTCTCTCTCCCACACAAGGATTGCTAGGATCCGAATTTATTCAAACAAAAACAAAAATAAAAACACACAGACGCTCCAAGTAAAGCGCATAAGATGTGAAAGAATTAAAATATAGTTTCACTAGAGATGACCTGATAAGTTTGTTGATGAAGAAGGGGATGCCTTGGGCATCCCCAAGCTTAGACGCTTGAGTCTCTCTGAATATGGTTGGGATGAACCACGGGGGCATCCCCAAGCTTAGGCTTTTCACTCTTCTTGATCACATAATATCACCCTTCTCGCTTGATCCTTGAAAACTTCCTTCACACCAAACTCAAGACAGTTCTCATTAGAGGGTTAGTGCATAATCAAAAATTCTCATATTCTGTAATGATACAATCAATCCCAAAGCTTCTGGACATTAGCTACAGCCACCAATGCTTTGTGGAGCAAAGAAATCCACACAAACACAGTAAAAGAGCGAATGCAAAACAAAAGGCAGAATCTGTCAAAAACAGAACAGTCTGGAATGACGAATTTTTTCGAGGCACTTAAGTTGCTCAGATGGATCTGGCCTAAAATAATGAAAGTTGCGTACATATCTCAGGAATATGCGTGATTTTTTCAGAATTTTTTGAATTTTCTACAGGGAGATAAGCTCAAATCCGTGACAGCTAAAAATCTGTCACTGCGCAGAAATCCAAATCTTGCATCAACTTTCAATATAGAACTTTACTTGGCACAACATTGCGATAAAATAAAGATACAAAGGAGTTGCTACAGAAGTAACAAAACTCCTTGACTCAAAGAAAACAAAAATAACAGCAAATAAAAACGATGGGTTGTCTCCCATAAGCGCTTTTCTTTAACGCCTTTCAGCTAGGCGCAGAAAGTGAAAATCAAGTGTTGTCAAGAGAAGAAGCATCAACATCATAACTTGCTCTAACAATAGAGTCAAAAGGTAACTTCATTCTCTTCCTAGGGAAGTGTTCCATACCTTTCTTGAGAGGAAATTGGTACCTTATATTACCTTCTTTCATATCAATGATGGCACCAACAGTTCGAAGAAAAGGTCTTCCCAAAACAATAGGACAAGATGCATTGCATTCAATATCCATAACAATAAAATCAACGGGACAAGGTTATTGTTTACTGTAATAAAAACATCATTAACTCGCCCCAAAGGTTTCTTCATAGCATTATCAGCGAGAAAAACATCCAAATAACAATGTTCCAAAGGTGGCAAATCAAGAATATCATAAAGCTTCTTGGGCAAAACCGAAATACTTGCACCAAGATCACACAAGGCATTGCAATCAAAATCATTCACCTTTACCTTAATGATGGGTTCCCAACCATCTTCTAATTTCCTAGGAATAGAAGCTTTAAGTTTCAACTTCTCCTCCCTAGCTTGCAAAAGAGCATTTGTAATATGCTTTGTAAAAGCCAAATTAATAGTGCTAGCATTGGGACTTCTAGCTAATTTTTGCAAGAACATAATAACTTCAGAGATGTTACAATCATCAAAATCAAAATCATTATTGTCAATGGTGGTGGAACCATTGTCTCCAATAGTTTGAAAAATTTCAGCACTTTTATCAGAAAAAGTTTCAGCAGTTTTAGGCAATTTCAAACGCTTTGCAGAAGTAGTAGAGACATTACCAACACCAATAACATTACCATCAATAGTAGGAGGCTTACTAGCATGTAAACATTAGCATTACTAGTGGTGGTGATAGTACAAACTCTAACTATACTATTCTCTTTTTCAAGTTCTTCCTCTTTTTCCCACCTAGCATGCAATTCAGCCAACATCCTAATATTATTATCAATTCGAACTTGGATGGCATTTGCTGTAGCAAATGACTTAGTATCTTTAACTTCATTAGGCATAACTTTCAGTTTTAGAATTTCAACATCATGAGCAAGACTATCAACTTTAGAAGCAAGATCATCAATTTTTTCAAACTTTTCCTCAACAGTTTTATTGAAAGCTTTTTGTGTGCTAATAAATTCTTTAAGCATAGCTTCAAGATCAGAGGACACACTTCTATTGTTGCTGTAGGAATTACCATAAGAATTGCCATAACCATTTGAAGGATAAGGCTTATAGTTGTTGCTACCAAAATTATTCCTATAAGCATTGTTGTTGAAGTTGTTGTTTTTAATGAAGTTTACATCAACATGCTCTTCTTGAGCAACCAATGAAGCTAAAGGAACATTATTAGGATCAACATGAGATCTACCATTCACAAGCATAGACATAATAGCATCAATCTTATCACTCAAAGAGGAGGTTTCTTCAACAGAATTTACCTTCTTACCTTGAGGAGCTCTTTCGGTGTGCCATTCGGAATAGTTGATCATCATATCATCAAGTAGCTTTGTTGCTGCACCTAAAGTGATGGACATAAAGGTTCCTCCAGAGGCTGAATCCAATAAGTTCCTTGAGGAAAAATTTAATCCTGCATAAAAGGTTTGGATGATCATCCAAGTAGTCAGTCCATGAGTGGGACAATTCTTCACCAAAGATTTCATTCTTTCCCAAGCTTGAGCAACATGTTCATTATCAAGTTGTTTAAAATTCATAATGCTACTTCTCAAGGATATAATCTTAGCAGGAGGATAATATTTCCCTATGAAAGCATCTTTGCATTTTGTCCAAGAATCAATACTATTTCTAGGCAAAGAAAGCAACCATTCTTTAGCTCTTCCTCTCAAGGAGAAAGGAAAAAGTTTCAGTTTTATAATATCCCCATCCATATCCTTATACTTTTGCATTTCACAAAGTTCAACAAAGTTATTAAGATGGGCAGCAGCATCATCAGTACTAACACCAGAAAATTGCTCTTTCATAACAAGATTTAATAGAGCAGGTTTAATTTCATAAAATTCTGCTTAGAAGCAGGTGGAGCAATAGGAGTGCATATGAAATCATTGTTGTTTGTGCTAGTGAAGTCACACAACTTAGTGTTCTCAGGAGTACTCATTTTGAAAAACAAAATCAAACTGAATTAAACAAGTAACTAATTTTTTTGTGTTTTTGATAAAGAGAGCAAACAAGACTAAATAAAAATAAACTAAGCAAGACAAATAACAAAGTAAAGAGATTGGGTGTGAGAGACTCCCCTTGCAGAAGCAATTCGGTTTTCCCCGGCAACGGCGCCAGAAAACGTGTTGGCGCTAAGTTGACGAGGGAATATCTCCCCGGCAACAGCCAGAAACAATGCTTGTACGTCACACGTCAGTTGGGAACCCCAAGAGGAAGGTATGATGAGTGCAGCAGCAAGTTTTCCCTCAGTATGAAACCAAGGTTTAATCGAACCAGTAGGAAAACGAGGTTTGCTTCGAAGGTGTTGGTGAAGGAGTGTAGTGCGGCGCAACACCAGGGATTCCGGTGCCAACGTGGAACCTGCACAACACAATCAAATTACTTTGCCCCAACTTAACAGTGAGGTTGTCAATCTCACCGGCTTGCTGAAAACAAAGGGTTAAACGTATCGAATGGAAATGATGTTTGTTTGCATAAAACAGTAGAGAACAATGATTGCAGTAGATTGTATTTCAGATGTAAAAGAATGGACCGGGGTCCACAGTTCACTAGTGGTGTCTCTCCAATAAGATAACTAACATGCTGGGTAAACAAATTACAGCTGGGCAATTGACAATTGATAAGTGCATATAACATGCATGTGTGAGTGTGGTGTCTACTATGAGATTCATTTGGGCATTACGACAAAGTACATAGACCGCTATCCAGCATGCATCTATGCCTAAATAGTCCACTTTCCGGTTAACATCCGTACCCCTTCCAGTATTAAGTTGCAAGCAACAGACAATTGCATTAAGTAATGTGCGTAATGTAAACAATACATTCATCCTTGAATAAAGCATTGCTGTTTTACCCCTAGTGGCAACAACACATCTACAACCTTAGAACTTGCTGTCACTATCCCAGGTTAAATAGAGGTTGAACCCAACTATCATGCATAAATACCCCCTCTTGGAGTTACAAGTATTCACTTGGCCAAGGCTTCAACAAGTAACGGAGAGCATGCAAGATCACAAATGACATAGACATGATAATATAATATTCAGCTCCACATAGGTATCAATATAAGTCAGATCCCAGCAAACACAACATGTAGCATTACAATAAGATGATCTTGATCATGATAGGCAGCTCACAAGATCTAAACATGATGGCACAAGTGGAGAAGACAACCATCTAGCTACTGCTATGGACCCATAGTCCAAGGATGAACTACTCACGCATCACTCCGGAGGCGGGCATGGCGATGTAGAGCCCTCCGGTGATGATTCCCCTCTCCGGCAGGGTGCCGGGAAGAGCTTCAGAACCCCCCGAGTTAGGGTTGACGACGGCGGCGGCAGCGAATATGTTCTGGATGAAAGGCTCGGTGTTTTAGGGTTTTCACGTCTCGGGGAATAAATAGGCGAAGGGGCGATGTCGGCGGACCCCCGAGGGGCCCAAACCACAGGCTGGCGCGGTGGGCCGCGCCGCCAGGTGGTTTGGCCACCTCGTGGCTCCCTTCGTCTCTCCTTCGGACTCCGTGTACGTGTGGAAAAATAGGGACTTGGCCTTTTGTTTCGTGCAATTCCGAGAATATTTCCAGAAGTAACTTTCTGAAACCAAAAACAGCAGAAAACAGGGAACTGGCACTGTGGCATCTTGTTAATAGGTTAGTCCCAGAAAATGCATAAAAGTGATATGAAGTGTATATAAAACATGTAGCAAATGGTATAATATAAGCATGGAACAGCAGAAATTATGGATACGTTGGAGACGTATCACAGGGTTAATTCCATAAAAATAGGAAATAAATGAATATTCCCAAAATCATTATAAAACATTGATATAACCCTTATATGATGCAAATATGACTGGAATATAAGCAATTAAAGTGCAAAGTTCATGTATGCATTTTACATGCATCACCGAGCGTAAGCATCGTCATTTAATTGAGACAGCTCGAACTCTTCTGATTTCCTCTTTTGTCCCCACTCATTTCTGGGGTGAAGCTATTTCCACGGCAGTGTATCTCATAAATATTCAGCCCTCCTCCCGTCTCCAAGGCAAGTCTCCCGATGAGGTTTTATTTGGTTCTCCTCCACTTATGGTCATCTTCGTGTTTTTGGTTCTACATGTTATGTCCTACTAGGGAATTTAGCGCGGTGACACGCCGCGCCCGTGTGGTGGTACTGAATGTTGTAATAGGTAACAATGTTTTCTCTTTTTATTTGATCGAAAAAAATTAAATAGATTGTGAACATAAGAGAACATGTTAGAGCAGAGATGTGATCACCTCATAGAGCTTAGAGTATAGAGTGTGATCTGAACTTAATGTTCCTTCTGTTCGTTTGGACAGTTCAAAATGACCTAAACGTACCTGCTTATAAATTGTAAAAATATATATAGAGCAGTAGCTCTCCTGCTGCAAGTTTTAAGTTTTTTTTCGAAATAGCCAAACACATGAGGAGATGAATAGTAGAATAATAGGTGATCCAGGGCATCGCACTTTCTCATCAAAACAACATAAGCTCAAGTAAATTGTAGGATAAAGTGACCATTTTTTTAAATAAAATTGTATGAGTGCCTCAACTGAATAAGGGAAATTGGCTTCTGACTCAGCTTGCTACGACACTATAGAAGGCAATTTTTACCTAAGATCAACGGTACTAATTATGGTGCTGAGTAGAGAACACCGACCAATACGGCAATGTTGTGGCGGATGGCTACACGAACTTGGCGTGATCTGCGATAAAAATCAAATATCACTCCGACTCTGAAACAAATAATATGTAGGTTCACAAATGATCATAAAGATGACAAATCAGTAGTGCAAAGCACACCAAGCATCTGTTTGACGAACAGCTAATGCCCATTTCTGCATGAAATAGATTCTTAACATCTTAGTAGGTCATGCATTTATAAATAACGGCATGTACACACAATTATACGCAGCATCTTGGCCATGTCTACATGTACAACAACAATAGTATTACTCATCACATACACTTATTCATGCATATGTTCAGCAAAAAATACAAAAATTGTTTGGAAAACTAATCCAAAAAATCTGCAACGAAACGAACATTTCTTAGTTTATGTGAAAAGTTTAAAATTTTCTTAATTTTAAGAATTTCTTAGTTTCACTTTTGTACACAATGGATATTTGGTGCAACCTTTATGTGTAAAGTTTGAAAATTTCTTGAATTTAAAATTTTCTTAGAGGTAGAGGAGACGACGGCGGAGCTCTTTGTGTGCTTCGATTTGTCGGGGGAGGAGCTCGGCGCCGGCGGCGTCTCCGTCCGAGCGGAAGAGGAAAGAGGAGAGGAGGAGGGCCAGGAGGACCGGTTCGCATATTTCAAAACACGCAGGGGCCTTTGTGCAAAAATGCCACACGTACCGTCGGATGGCGAAGCGACGGCGCTTCTATAGTGCCCGGACGACATGGCCACCTCGAGTTTCAAAATTTTGAAATCCGTCAGAATTTGTCTTTTTTTGCGCTGCCAAAAATACAACGAATTTGAAGATTGGAGAGAAATATGTTTATGTCCGTCAAAACCAAGAGGTTAAAACATGAAAGTTGTTTGGAAGGTTGATATTCATCTACTCGTGAAAGGAAAATTTAAACGGATTACTGAGTGCGACAAATTTGACAAAATTCGTCAGATGTTTTTTGCGAGTTTGGATCTAAAATTATGGTGTTAGAGTCGACCAAACTCGAAACCGATCACGGGAATGGAACCTGCTCGTCGGCGCGCATATATTTCATGTACATATTATCACGAAAAGACAAAAAAAACTGCTAAGCCGGTGTAGCGGTGACTTGGAGGCATCCACAGGAGGGCTAAGCCAGCGGGCAAAAAAAAACTGCTACAGTACACCGGTGCACTGTAGATGCGCGGTACTGTAGCGATCTACAGTGCAGCGGTGACGTGGAGGCATCCACCGGAGGGCTAAGCTATTTCATGTACATATTATCACGAAAAGATTAAAAAAAACTGCTAAGCCGGTGTAGCGGTGACTTGGAGGCATCCACAGGAGGGCTAAGCCAGTGGGCAAAAAAAAACTGCTACAGTTCACCGGTGCACTGTAGATGCGCGGTACTGTAGCGATCTACAGTGCAGCGGTGACGTGGAGGCATCCACCGGAGGGCTAAGCCGGTGGGCTTTTATATAGGTAGGATTAGCACCTCGCGAGCGAACCAAGTTGACTGCCCAGTCTGTTGAGTGTGTTTTTCTTGGGTATAGTCTTGAGCACAAGGGGTATCACTGCTATGATCCTTCCGCTCATCGCATTCGCTTCTCTCGGGACGTTACTTTCAATGAGAATCAACCATTTTTCCATTCCTCTTCCATTCAACCATCATCCTCCACTTCCCTAGAGTCCACCTCTTTTCTCTCACTTCCACCGATATTTTCCTCGGATGAGTCAGTCTCTGATCAAGACACACCTTCTTCACCAGCCCCACCGTGTTTGGATCCTTTTCCTTTTCATTATAGTCGTCGTCCTGTAGTTTCATCTGAGACTCCGTCATCTATTTCTCTGTCTTCTCCTCCTCCGGCCAGTACCACTGAACCTTGCACTGATGAGTCCTCTCAGACAAACAGGTATGCCCTTCGTGATCGCTCCACTCTTGAGCTTCCAGACAGATATAGAAATGGATTCTGTGCAGGGGCAGCTTGTGAGCCTAGTACTTATGAAGAGGCTGTCGTGCTACCCGAGTGGCAAATGGCTATGTCTGAGGAGCTTGCGGCCCTAGAAGGTACACATACATGGGACATGGTACCATTGCCTCCCAGATCAGTTCCTATCACTTGTAAGTGGGTATATAAAATCAAAACCAGGTAAGATGGTTCAGTGAAGCGTCATAAGGCTCGACTCGTTGCAAGAGGTTTTCAGCAGACTCATGGGAGAGATTATGATCTCAGGGCTCGGATACCATATTAGAATAGTTCTATCAACCAACTATCCCAAAAGTCCGAACTGATAGGAAGTGGTGATATTTTTATGAAACATCGTTCCCAGTTAAATTCTATCTATCAAGCTTTTGTTCGCATGGTTCATACTCAGTTTTCAAGTGCTATTCGTGTTTTTCGCTCTGACTCAGGGGGGAGTACCTCTCTACATCTTTTCGTGAGTTTCTCTCTTCTGAAGGTACTCTTCCTCAGCTCTCATGTCCTGGTGCTCACGCTCAGAATGGTGTTGCCGAGCGTAAGCATCGTCATTTAATTGAGACAGCTCGAACTCTTCTGATTTCCTCTTTTGTCCCCACTCATTTCTGGGGTGAAGCTATTTCCACGGCAGTGTATCGCATAAATATTCAGCCCTCCTCCCGTCTCCAAGGCAAGTCTCCCGGTGAGGTTTTATTTGGTTCTCCTCCCACTTATGGTCATCTTCGTGTTTTTGGTTCTACATGTTATGTCCTATTAGCACCTCGCGAGCGGACCAAGTTGACTGCCCAGTCTGTTGAGTGTGTTTTTCTTGGGTATAGTCTTGAGCACAAGGGGTATCGCTGCTATGATCCTTCCGCTCGTCGCATTCGCTTCTCTCAGGACATTACTTTCAATGAGAATCAACCATTTTTCCATTCCTCTTCCATTCAACCATCATCCTCCACTTCCCTAGAGTCCACCTCTTTTCTCTCACTTCCACCGATATTTTCCTCGGATGAGTCAGTCTCTGATCAAGACACACCTTCTTCACCAGCCCCACCGTGTTTGGATCCTTTTCCTTTTCATTATAGTCGTCGTCCTGTAGTTTCATCTGAGACTCCGTCATCTATTCCTCTGTCTTCTCCTCCTCCGGCCAGTACCACTGAACCTTGCACTGATGAGTCCTCTCAGACAAACAGGTATGCCCTTCGTGATCGCTCCACTCTTGAGCTTCCAGACAGATATAGAAATGGATTCTGTGCAGGGGCAGCTTGTGAGCCTAGTACTTATGAAGAGGCTGTCGTGCTACCCGAGTGGCAAATGGCTATGTCTGAGGAGCTTGCGGCCCTAGAAGGTACACATACATGGGACATGGTACCATTGCCTCCCAGATCAGTTCCTATCACTTGTAAGAGGGTATATAAAATCAAACCAGGTCAGATGGTTAAGTGGAGCGTCATAAGGCTCGACTCGTTGCAAGAGGTTTTCAGCAGACTCATGGGAGAGATTACGATGAGACATTTGCTCCAGTTGCTCACATGACCTCTGTTCGTACTCTTATTGCTGTGGCTGCAACTCGATCATGGAAAATCTCACAAATGGATGTGAAGAATGCTTTCCTTCATGGTGATCTACATGAGGAAGTTTTTATGCAGCCACCTCCGGGTGTTGAGGCCCCAGCTGGTCATGTTTGTCGCCTTCGCAAGGCACTTTATGGGCTTAAACAAGCCCCGCGTGCATGGTTTGAGAGATTCAGTTCTGTAGTTCGAGCTGCTGGTTTCTCTTCGAGTGATCATGACCCTGGACTTTTCGTTCATACTTCTGGCAGTGGTCGTACATTGCTTCTGCCCTATGTGGATGATATGCTAATAACTGGAGATGATCAGAAGTACATTGCTTTTGTTAAAAGAAAGCTAAGTGAACAATTCAAGATGTCAGATCTAGGGTCTCTCAGTTACTTTTTGGAATTGATGTTGATTGCACGGATGATGGTTACTATATTTCTCAGTCTCGCTATACTCAAGATTTGGTAGCGCGCTCGGGTCTTACTGATACTCGTATTGCTACTACTCCAATGGAACTCCAGTTACAGTTGCGTTCTACTGATGACATTCCTCTTGAGGATCCATCCCGCTATCGGCACCTTGTTGGTAGCCTTGTATACCTCACTATGACAAGACCTGACATTGCCCATGCAGTTCACATCCTAAGTCAGTTTGTTAGTGCTCCTACCTCAGTTCATTATAGCCACTTGCTTCGTGTTCTTCGATATTTGAGGGGAACATCATATCGCCGGTTATTCTATGCCCGCACAAATCAGATCCAGCTTCATGCTTACTCTGAATCTACTTGGGCGAGTGATCCTGCTGATCGTTGCTCTGTCACTGGCTATTGTCTTTTTCTCGGCACCTCTCTTATTGCATGGAAGTCTAAGAAACAGACTGCAGTGTCACGCTCTAGTGCTGAAGCCGAACTAAGAGCACTAGCTACTACTACTTCAGAAATTGTCTGGCTTCATTGGTTATTGGCTGATCTTGGTGTCTCATGTGATGCACCCACAACCATTCTTTGTGACAGCACTGCTGCTATCCAGATTGCAAATGATCCAGTCAAGCATGAGTTAACCAAGCATATTGGTGTGGATGCTTTCTTCACACGTTCTCATTGTCAACAATCAACCATTCATCTCGAATATGTTCCTTCGGAGATTCAACTTGCAGATTTTTCACAAAGGCTCAAACAAGAGAACAACATAAACTTCATATTCTCAAACTCAATGTCGCTGATCCACCTTGAGTTTGAAGTGGGTGTTAGAATATGTGTATCTAACCCATTAGGCTAGTCTGGCCCAAGTTGACCCATGTAACTTTGTATATGACCTTGTTGTTAATACAGAAAAGTTAGTTGGCATATTTGTGTTATTGACAACTTGTACAACATGGTAAAATTTAGTGTATTTACGTTTAGACTTGTAAACATCAGAAAGAGTCAAGGAGAGCTACAGAAAAGCTAGACACAGCCAAAGCAAATAGAGTACTGTCAAAAACAGAAGAACATAACACTCAAAGACATATAATCAAGCAGAAAACATGCCTGCTGACGAAACAACTGGAGGATTCTAGATAGAAAATGGAGAAATACCAAGCAAAAAACAGTAAGACCAAATGAAGTACCTGGATTCCTGGTCGAAGCCAAACCTTGCAGCATAAAAGAAGGCCACTGACAGTAGCCAAGAATCACTATGCTCTGCAACAAGTGACAGCCAATCTTTATCATTCACATCCGGAAAAAAATTGATTCCTAATGTAGGCACTGGGAGAGATGGAGGGACCACAACAGGAAACTCCAGTTTCCACGTCTCATTGGGAAGTCCATATAGACAAAGGCTCTCCTTCTCTGCACCAAAAAAATGACAATTCCTCATCTGAAATTTTTAATAGGTTATGTCCTTTTCTACCTTTATAACTGAACATATGAATTAATTGCCGAAATAAGCTTTAAAAAAGTTGAAACTCTGTAGCCTAAATAGAAGAATAACATGAATAGCTGATTCAACCAATAGAAATTGGAAATTCCATGAAATGAAACAAAGCCAAAACAAAAAAACAGACTAATGTAAGTGGCTATACAAAAAAGGCCTGGACAATGCAATATCTGAATAACATACACCAATTGGGAGACATTCAATAACACCCATACCCACAACTAGAAAAACCTGCAACTAGAAGCGCCGAAAACGGCAATTGGGGAGAGAATCGGGTAGAGGAAGCTCACCTTGGTCGCACATAAGGTAGAACTTGTCCAGCTCTGCGGTGGTAACAAGTCAGAATTTTCGGAAACCCTAAAAGCGGAAACAAGCGGATAGAAGAGAAGCAGCGAGAGAAATGTTACCTGTGGTTAAGGCCTTGAGGAGGCCTTGTTGGCACGCGCGGAAGTCCTGGAAGACGAACTCTGGCGATGGCCTGCGGGAGCGGGACGGAGCTGGGTAGGGTCGGTCACGAAGGGGCTGCTTTTTGTCAGTTGCCGTGACAACCTCAAATATGGTGGGAACACTATTTATCATGCTGAAGAGCCGTTTCCTGCAAAGAAAAATTCACATTTCAACACACTGCCTGCAGCTATGCTTGCATTATTTACGTCAAGATAGACTGAATGCATACTGACATTAATTCTCTACAAAGTGGAAGGGCCATACCGAACTTATTAGCTAGCAAATGCATGGACATTGGAAAGTACAAGTTACAACCCGTACGTGTTAGAAAACATAGGCAAAACTTCAGGTAATTTCGTCTAGACCTTACAAAAGTGATGCTGAAGGGAGTCGACTAAGAAAAGGGCGTTTAGTTTTCCTAAGAAACCATGTCCCCAAAAATTTAATACATCTCAAGCGGCTTCGAGAAAAGTCATATTATTATCACTATCTTGAACATAGATGCAACAAAGTGGGCTGAACATACCCGTTACTGCATACTGTCAATCACTACCACACATCAAATCAGGAGTTCATGACCAAAAGTAATATGGAACAATTGCTCGCATAACGAGCCATTTGGAAAGGCCAGATAACCCAGCACTTGTATACGTAGTTACGTACAACATGGTATAATTTAGTTTTTTTTAAATGCTGCCACCAGTTTAATTAAATTTAAAACATCAGCAAGGGAAAGCTACAGGAAAGTTAAGCCACATCGAAAGCAATATACCAATGTCAAAAACAGAAGAACATAACACTCAAACACAGATTATTAAGCAGAAGCATGCCCACGGATGAAACAACTAGAGAGTTCTGGTAAGGAAGCGGAGAAATATCAAGCAAAACGCTAAGAACAAATTTAGTACCTGGATTCCTGGTCGAAGTCAAACCTTGCTGCATAGAAGAAGACGACTGACAGTAGCCAAGAATCACTGTACGCCGCAACACGTGACAGCCAACATTTATCATCCCTCGCATCACGAGCAAAATTGATTCCTACTGTAGGCTCCGGGAGATCTGGAGGGCCCTCCTCAATAGGCAAGTGCACTTGCCACGTCTCATCAGGATATCCATATAGACACAGGATCTCCTTCTCTGCACCCAAAAAAATAAATGAAAATTCCCCGTCTATGTGTCATACTACTATATATATTATACTATTACTACTATATATAAAGGAGGCTGAGATCCTCGCTCCCTCATCGCTTCGGGTACTGTAGCGTCGCCCGAAGCTACAGTACCCGACGGTACTGTTCACACGAACAATACTCCTTTTTTTTTTGCTCTTTTTTTTAGAATTTTTTTTTGAAATTTTTTTGTTCTCCCTTAAATTATATACACGAAATATATGCGCGTCAACGAGTAAGTTAGCGAGCTGAGAGCGCTCGGGCACTGTAGCGTCGCGCAAAGCTACAGTGCCTGGTTCGCCACAGTAGCCATTTTCTTGATGCTACAGTGCCTGTTTCGCTACAGTACTCGGTTCGCTACAGTAGACATTTTTTTTTCCTTTTCTGTCAAAACCGTCAGAAAATATGTACACGAACAATTTGCGCGTCGACGAGTAGGTTCCATTCCCGTAATCGGTAAGGGAGCTGAGAATAGCGAGCTGAGAGCACTCGGGCACTGTAGCGTCGAGCTGAGAATAGCGAGCTGAGAGCGCTCGGGCACTGTAGCGTCGCGCAAAGCTACAGTGCCCGGTTCGCCACAGTAGCCATTTTCTTGACGCTACCGTGCTCGGTTCGCTACAGTACTCGGTTCGCCACAGTAGCCATTGGAATTCTGGAATTGAAACTCGAATTCCGCCGTTTGGAGTGGCTAGAGAATTTAGGGCTGGAAAGTTTGAGCAATTCCGCCTGGAAAGCCCGCAGTGTTAGCTCGGCCCGAAACTTTCCGAGCTGAGAGCCTCGGAAACGCACGGAAACGAGCGAGCGAAACGTTCCCTTCTCTTCCCCGAGCTTCCTCGATCCCCTTTCTCTTCCCCGAGCGCCGGCGTCCTCCCACCTCTCCACCGAGCGCCGGCGTCCTCCCCTCGTCCCACCTCTCCACCGAGCACCGGCGTCCTCCCCTCGTCCCAACTTCTCCATTCCCGGGCGGGGCCGCGCCCTCCGCTCTCCTCTGAGCCGCGCCGCCGCCGGAAACCCTAGATGCGGCCGACGGCTAGATGCGGCTCGGTTATCTTCTCCTCTCCTCTTCCTCCTCCCAGCGAGCGGCCGCCGTCACAACCGTCTCCTGGTACGCTTCTGGAATTCGTCGTGCGTATATTTGTCCCGAGATCCATCTGTTGCTACGATTTTGTTTGGGTCGGTTTGAGAGCTGTTATTGATATATTTGATACTTTTCTCCGCTTGCAAGCTGTGATTGATATCCCGAGCAGATTTTGTCACGCGTAGTTGGTTACTTGGTTGGATTTGTTGATTGATCCCTAGTTTTTAAGGCAAAATAGCACCTCCAGTGAACTGTTCATGTAATCTATCATGTTGTAGAACTTTACAAGAACACTGACATTGTGCAGATCGATATTGGTTACCAGTGCTTGTTAGTCTACTTCGTGCATATCTCTGTTCTTCTTCTGTTCTTTTTTTTGTTGACTCAATTCCAGCCATAAAATTCCAGCGACAACCAAACAGTTGAATTGGAATTTGACTCAATTCCCTTTCCATCTGGGAAATGGAATTGCTTGTCCAATTCCAATTCCAGGAAACTTTCCTACATCCAAACACAGTGTTAGTGTTTTATTGGATGATTTTTGTGAGTTTTGATTTTTTGATTCGCAGATTCGGCAAGTTTTTTGTTTAACTGTATGCGCTAGATCTCTTTTGTGTGGTAGTGTGTGCCATTGCCCGTTACACGTGAACATCCAGGTTTTTTCTTTTCTGAGACACAAACATCCCTGTTCCGTTTATTCTGCACTGTAAAGGCTGTAAGGGCCGGGCCGCACGGCCCACCCACCACATCTCCTCCCCCTCCCAGGCCTGCTTATGTTCCACCGCGACGCCGGCCGGCGGTAGATTATCCGGCTTTTCCTCCTTCCGTTCTCACCGCGCGCGCCCGACGCCGTCGGCGATTCGTTTTCGAACTTTTGAAACCGCGCACAGCCGCCCGCGGGAAACCGGATTCTATTCCTCTCCACATTTATTCTACTCCTCCTCGGCCTACGTGCTTGCGCAATGTCCCACTGACTCCTGGGCCCCGCCATACCGCACGCCGCTTCGTGTCGCGATCGCAAGCCCGGCCCCCCCTATCGCCCGCTGACACGTGGGGCCCCTGCCGCGTCGCTGAGGTTTTTCCGACGGAAAAACCAAGTATTGAGGACATACCACCATTGTTGTCGGAAGGAGTTGAGGTTTTTCCGACGATGTCCCGAGTGCCGATGAACGATGTGCCGACGGAGGGAGTGGAGGTTGTCGGCTTGATCTTCCTTAAGCGATGTCGCCGTTGTGTTCGGATGAGCCGCCGTGAGGGATAGGAACCCCTGACGGTGGGTGAAGTGCAAGGAGGAGAGTGATCGGTGAGGAGATTTATAACGCGTGTTCACGAAGGGACGCGATATCTCCTGCTCTTCCCACGCGTGTACCCGCGTGTCTCTTTTTCTTTTTCCCTACGACGATGGATTCTTGGAAACGATACTGTTCATGCAGGGTTAACTTTTCTGTCACTTTGAATATCCTGCGCTACACGCACATGTCTTATTCCAGCCAAGTAAATACCCAAATTGTACACCCAATGCGTTTGGATAGAGGGTACGCAGGTAACCAAACATGCATGGGAGAATTTGAGTCACTTTGAATATCAGTTTAGTTTGACACTTGATGCTCTGCCCCTGCCAAGCCGGGTCCACAAACAATAACCAAAATGCCCCCCGATCAGTTCGAGCCGGATCGATCGAATGCTGGCGAACTGATCAGTCGGGCAGGAGCCACAAGAGTTCCTAGGTGTAGGGGCAGCCATCCGACGGAGGGTGGAGCGGCGAGACCGGCTGGCTGGACGACTGGGAATTGGATTGGAGATGAACAAGTTAGGTCGTAGGAAATGAATAGCAAAGGGAGGGCGAGGTATGTAATTTTCTGTTTTTTTTTTTTTGCATTTGGGTGGAACCATAGATTTTGTACAAGGTTCTTGTGCCACTTCCTAGCGGTAGCAAGTCCAAACCAAGCAGCATAGTATGCGCCAGATCCATGTCCTGTGTGAGGTAGTGCGCCATCATGCGTGGACATCCAGGCCTTTTCCTTTCCGAGACAAACATCCCTGTTCCGTTTATTCTTACCCGGTAGTAAGGGCCGGGCCGCACGGCCCACCTCCCAGGCGTGCTTACGTTTCACCGCGACGGTAGATTTTCCGGCTCTCCTTCCTTCCTTTCTCACCGCGCGCGCCCGACGCCGCCGGCGATTCGTTTTTCGAACTTTTGAAACCGCGCACGCGCGCACAGCCGCCCGCGGGAAACCGGATTCTATTCCTCTCCACATTTTATTCTCCTCCTCCTCGGCCTACGTGCTTGCGCAATGTCCCACTGACTCCTGGGCCCCGCCTTACCGCACGCCGCTTCGTGTCGCGATCGCAAGCCCGGCCCCCCCGTATCGCCCGCTGACACGTGGGGCCCTTGCCGCGGCGTTGCCGGACATTAACACCCTCGCTTCGGGTCCGGGACCAGACCAGACCAACGGGCGACCGAGCCGAGCGGGCCAAACCGACCCGAGCTCTTCCTCCCCCTCCTCGCCACGTCAGTCGCCTCTCGCTCTCCCCGCCGATTGTTCCGGTTCCCGCCGCCGCCGCCGCCGCCGAGGAGGAGGATGCCGCCCAAGCGGGGCCGTGGGAGTGGGAAGCGCGGCCGTCCCCGCGGGAGGCCACGCAAGGACCCGGACGCCGCCGCCGCCGCCGCAATAGAGGTAACCCAGGACCCGTACTATCTAGGTTTCCCCTCTACCACTTTCCAGCTCCGCCAGCCGCCTCCCGGCTCGCTGCCGCCGTGGGAATCACGGGAGGTTCTCCGGGGCCTGCGCCGGTTGCCTTGCGTGCAGGTTGGGGGCTTCGCTCGCTGGCCATTGTGGTGTTTCCTTTGGGGGAGCATTGGGGGCGTTTCGACTGTTTTTTCCTTCTTTTGCTGCTGTGCTTGCGGGGCGGCGGAAATAGGGTCTAGGGTTTTGCTAGGGTTTTGCGAGGTGCGCACTGGGAGGTCCCTCCTGCACGATTTTGTTCCGTGCTAGTCTAAATCGAGCGCTCCCTTTGGTTCTTGGCCTCTCTGTCCTTGGCTTCCGAAGGTCTGGTCGCGGGATTTCACTCACATCTAGGGTTTGGTGGTCGGTAATGCTGCTTAATCGGTTCCCGCTGCACGGGATTACAGCCGCCACGGATTCTTCTGGTCCGTGAACCAGCTTGGGGATTTCAAATTGATTGATGGCAGTTTGTTTGTGGTTGTGGCAGGAGAACGGCGAGCGCGAGGGTGAAGACGAGGAGATGCGGCAGGCTTCTGCCAAGGTCAGTGTTTCCCTGTCCGCTTGATTTTGTTTTGGTTATAACGACGTTTTCTTCCAATAGAGCTCGGGCTGAGCCTTTTCCCAGATGTTTAACGCTTGTTGTTCGGTCGTGGGTTGCAGGAGAAGGATGTGAAGGAGGACATCGATTATATGCCACAAACATCTGCTCAGGTGATCTTATTATTGCATACTGTTTTACGGTTTCAGTTAGAAGAAAAAAAGGAAATCCTTATTAATTTTATCGCTTGTGTGTTGCAGACCGGTGGCAAGCGCGGTCGAGGGAGGCTGCCCAAGATTCCAGGTGCCAAGCGCGGCCGAGGGAGGCTGCCCAAGGCTCCAGCTGCCAAACGCGGCCGAGGGAGGCCGCCCAAGGCTCCAGCTGCCACCAAGGTAACAAACTAGTTATGCCTGCTCCATGTTGAGGACTTGAGTTGCTAGTTGCCTCTCGCTTTGCTACCACCGTGTTTCTGTAATTGCTGGGCCCGAGAGGTTTAAATGGGGATTTGTTGGGTTTTGCCAAATACTTGATGTTCGTTTGGTTGTGGTGGCAGGAGAACGGTGAGGAGATGGGTGAAGATGTGGAGATTCCACAGCCTTCTGCTGAGGTTGTTATCTCCCTCCCCGCGTTTCGTTTTAGTGTCTGCATTTTTTCTTTGATAGGGCTCCTGCTGAGCTTTCCAAAATGCTTTATGGTTATTTCGTCGTGGTGGCAGGAGAATGGTGAGAAGAAGGGTGAAGAGGAGGAGTTGCCACATGTTTCTGCCAAGGTCATCCTTTGTTTTATGGCATACAGTTTTGTGGATTTGTTTACAAAAGGTCAATACTTATCAGTTTTCACTCGTGTGTTGCAGAAGGGAGGCGTGTGTGGACGGGGGAGACCGCCCAAGGCTCCAGCTGACACTGAGGTAACCCGTCCAGGAACTACGTAATTAAATCTACTCTAGCTTGAGCCGCTAGTCGCCTTTCAGTTTGCTACCACCATGGGGATGATCGAGTGTTCAATTATCTTTGCAACCGTTGGGTTGGAGAGGTAGAAATGGGAATTTGTTGGGTTTTTCGATGTTCACATTTCCAATAGTTATCTTTTCCTTTGTGTTGTTTGGATTTGACCAATGCTTCAGGAAGCTTTAGTTGTAAGAATTAATTCAGGGGGTCAAATCTTCCATCTTAGGATTTGGTGTTTCTTCATTTGTTCTTGGCAGCCTGCTATTGGAATGTTTGAGATTTAAGCTTCATCACTCAACAATTGCTCCATGCACTCTTTCTTTCCATGTGTTGCAGTCATTTATCTTGTTTAAATAGCCTGCAATGATCTTTTTTTAGCAATACTTAATGCTAATTTGGTCGTGGTGCCAGGATAACAATGAGCAGAAAGTCAAGGACGAGATACTGGAGGCTTCTACAGATGTCAGTATTTCCCTTCTTGTTTTTGCTTTGATGAACCTTTTCTTCTGAAAGAGCTTGTGCTGAGCTTTCCTGGAATGATCAATGGTGGTTGCAGGAGAACGATGTGAAAAAGGGAAAGGAAGACAGGCCACAGGCTCCTGCCAAGGTCATTAACTTTTCTTGCATTAGTTTTTATGGATTCGTTTTAAAAAGAAAATCCTTAACAAGTTTAACTCTTGTTGCAGAGGGGAGGTGGACGTGGACGCGGCCGTGGTCGGGGCCAGGGATGGGGAAGGGGAAAGCTGCACAAGACTCCAGCTGCCACTGAGGTAACCAAGAAATTAATTAAATCTGCACCCCAGTCCCTAGACCCACAAGTTGCCTCTCACTTCGCTTCCACCATGGTAATGAATGTAGCCTGGTTTCTGTCCCAGTAGTATCATGGTGTTTGATTAAGTTTCAATTGTTGCCATGGAGAGGTAGAAATGGGGATTCCTTGGTTTTTGAGGTTCACATTTGCAATAGTTCTGCTCGTTTTTCTTCAGGTGTTATTTGGAACCAATCAATTATTCGGTTCTTTCTTCCCTTGTGTTTATCTTCTCGAAAAGAGCTCGCAATGAATGTTTTTTTCAGAAATGCTTAATGGTAATTGGTTGTGGTGGCAGGAGAACACTGTGAAGAATTGCAATGAAGAAATGTTGCAGGCTTTTGCCGAGGTCATTTTTGTCTCGCATGCAATTTTGTGAGTTCTTCTAGAAATCAATGATCCTTATCATTTTTCACTTGTGCTGGATTTCTCAATTCCAGGAGAATGACACAGTAGAGAGAACTGAAAAACCAAGACCCACTAGAAAGCGTACGAGGGATCCTGTTGCCGACCCCTCTTCTCTTGAGCCTCAGACCACACGACTTAGGAAGAGGCCGACTGTTCTGGTGGTAGGTGATACCCCTAAGGTGGAAAAGGTGGAAGCTTTTACTTTTTTGTTGATACTCCTATCTCTTCAGTTATATGGATTCATGGGTGATGGATGACTTGTTTGGACTGTCTGTGCTTATGTAGTTTGTGCTTTATCTGTAAGATTAGTTTTATGTTGTTTGTGCATTTTTCCAAACATTGGACACGTGTACATTCCAATTTTTCTTCGCTTCCTATGCATGTAAATAAGAATCATGATGGGCACTATATCCATTGACTTAGCAATGATTCAAGTTACTAAAGAAATATGTGAAATATATAAGAAACACTTACATTTCTGGGTGCCTACTCATTTTGTAGCATCAATACCAGAGGAAAGACAAGGGAAGAGTTGTGCGGAATTTGCAGGATACAAAAAAGAAAGAATCAACTTCAAACATGTGTCATCAATGCCAGAGGAGAGACAAGGGAAGAGTTGTGCGGTGTCTAGGCTGCAAGGACAGAGACTATCTGAGGAGATACTGCGTGGTGTGCATAAATCGCTGGTTGGTGCCCTTTAAAAGCAATTATGTTGGTCACCTGATTTTGTTTCTTGATACACCTGTTTGTTCAGTCTTTTCTTTTATACTTACCGCTCAGTCACCATGCTAACCCATAATGTCAATTTACAATAAATGGATGTCTTTGTTAACATAATGGCTTTGCTTTTGTTTGTCGCATCATCTGAACAGGTATCCAGATTTAACAGAAGATGACTTCGTGAATAACTGCCCAACTTGTCGCAATTGCTGCAACTGCAAGACTTGTCTGCGGAAAAATATAATAGAGAAGGTATGCTTGTCTTTCTTGCTTCATATATTATTTGTTTCTTGGCTTCTTTTTTTTAATCTGCCCATGCCTCTAGACTTGCATAATCCCTGGAGCAACACGAAGGGAGTAAAAAGAATTGGTGTTGCTTTGAATTTGCGTTTTCTACTGTAGTGTGGTGTATAGTAAACATCTCCTTTTTTAGGGTGGGCTGGTAGGATGAAATTACTAGTCCCTGAAGCAACTTTAATTTGCTTAATTGTTCCTCTTATCTGTTCCACAGGTTGACAAGTGGAACGTATCTGACGAAAATAAAATTAAATGCGCACATCGGATTGCACACTATTTGCTCCCATGGTTGATAGACTTGCACCATGAGCAGATGAAAGAGAAACATGTCGAGGCAACCATTAAAGGTATTATTACTGTTGGCTTGTTGAAATGCCATCTTTTGAATTTCCAGCTTAAGAACATGGTTGTTAATTATTCATTGCTGCCCTGGCCATTACTTTGTCTTTCTCTAGTAGTGTACAACCCATTGATCAGTAATCTGTTTTTCTGGCAATGTGAATGTAATACTATTAAATATACCAGTACCATATGTGAGAGGAAATATGAGAACATTTCTATGTTCATGAGTTATCCAAATTTTGGAAATTTGACTGCATGCGTTTCATGATGGCCTTATCTTCTGTTTAGGAACATGGTCAGTTAGTACTCCATTGGCTCTGCTGTTCCTAATCTTGCTCTCATAACAGGCATTGATGCATGCGAAGTGAAGATTCCTGAAGCTAAATATGATAAAGATGAGCGAATATACTGGTTAGTCTTGCACTCTTGCTTCAATTTGGAACTGTGCACGTCATTTGATTATTTGCATTGTCTAAGTCCTAGTTTCCTTTGACAGTAACAACTGCAGAACATCTATAGTTGACTTTCACAGAAGCTGCAATAAATGTTCCTATGATCTGTGCCTCAGCTGCTCCCGAGAGCTTCGTGATGGACTTAGTCCTGGTGCTGCTACTGCAAGTGGCATGATCTTTACACAACCCGGGTTAGAAGGCAATGAAGATTTACAACAGGGAAGTGGTCATGATAACGCTCCAATTCAAGAGGCTTCAGATGGACAGTATGACATGTTGCTGGACAGTGCAGTTACTGTTGAGGATAGTGCTCCTGGTTTGAGACAATGGAGGGTAAACAACGATGGAAGCATACCTTGCCCACCAAATGCATTTGGTGGCTGTGGAGATTCTGTTCTTGAACTTAAGTCATTGTTCAAGGAGAATGTTATTTCTGACTTACTCGAGAAGTCCAACTCAGTTGTCATAAAAGAAGGAATGCTGGAGGTGGGAGGTTCAAAATGTTCCTGTTTTACTGACTCTGGTGAGATGAGCAGTGGTACGTCACAGAAATTGGCTTGTAGAGAGAACTCGAGTGACAACTACATATATTGCCCAAATGCTAGAGATGTTCAAAATGGAGCTTTAGAACATTTTCAGGAGCACTGGTTGAAAGGTCAGCCTGTTATTGTCCGTGACGTGCTTGAGTTAACTTCTGGATTGAGCTGGGAACCAATGGTTATGTGGCGAGCTTTACGAGAAAAGAAAGACAAGGATGAGCATGAGCGGCTCACTGTTGAAGCTCTTGAGTGCCTGTTGTGGTCTGAGGTAACTGGCATCATGATGGTTATTGTTTAGCATTGCTATAATTTGTCATTGACAAAACTGATGTCAAGTTTACTGGATGTATAGATCATGTAAATTCATTAGATGCTCTTGTTAACAGTGTGCTTCTGTTTCTATCTGAATTGGTATTGATAATTAACGTGGTGAATTCCAGGAATGTAGTTTTTTTTTTTTGCTATTTCTGTATATCTTTGAATACACCGTCAGTTAGTGTTCTTGTTAAAACATAAGAATTCAGGTTAAATGAGCTTCGGTTTATATAACTTCCGTTTGTGACATCATCGGTCTAGAACGAGCATGTGTTATTGTTGGCGGCAAGTCCCATGTGTTTGGTGTATGTTCTTTATTGGTTATGAGCACAGGGGTGTTCAATGGTTTCGTCTTCTGAAGTTGATATGCCATGTTGCACTTAGCGTGTAGTTCATTTTTTGTTTTGACATGAAATATTCTTATCCTAACCTTTGCTTTTGTTGAATCAAAATGCAGGTTGAAATAAACACTCACTTCTTTTTTGATGGGTATTCCCGTGGTGCTGTTAGTCCTGAGGGTTTGCCCGTGTTACTCAAGCTTAAAGATTGGCCACAACACAGCTCATTTGAGGAGCGACTTCCACGACATGGTGCTGAGTTCAGATCGGCTCTGCCATTTCGTGAATATACAGATCATAAATCTGGTCCTCTTAATCTGGCAGTGAAGCTTCCAGAAGAAGTCATAAAGCCAGACCTTGGTCCAAAAACTTACATTGCGTATGGGGTTGCGCAGGAATTAGGAATTGGTGATTCTGTCACCAAGCTTCACTGCGACATGTCTGATGCGGTAAGAAAATGATAGTTCTTATGCTTACTTTCCTCCATATATACATTTTATGGGTTATCATCTACTCGTATTTCATTTTAAAGCTGAAATTGTTATTTATATTTTACATTTGTGTGTTTTTCCAAAAAGAGTTGATGAGGAATTAAGGTAGAGGTGAGACTCAAACCTTGTTGTGTGGGTTTGCAAAAGCTACTCCCTCCGTATCAAAATATAAGTCACACTTGCTCATTACCAACCATATGTATCTAGACATGTTTTAGTACAAGATTCAGTACAAGATTCAGGAATCTTGTACTAAAACATGTCTAGATACATATGGTTGGTAATGAGCAAGTGTGACATATTTTGATACGGAGGGAGTAGTAGATTTGATTTTCTGTATATCCTATTGAGTCAAAAGCTGTATGAGGATAAATATCACCTACAGATGTTGTGGCTGTAACTCATACTTCACCTAGCCGCGACAATGAGTTGTTCCACTGTTTTGGCATCTCTGTTGGACAATATTGAATGTTCCGAGTTTGTTGTTCAGTTATTTGAATGATAACATGTTTTCTATTGCGTAAACAGGTCAATATCCTCACACACACCGACACAATAAAGCTCAAAGCACAAAGGATTACAGCGATTGAGAACAAGAAAATGAGTTTGACCATAAAGGAGGACAAAAGAAATCAAGCTTCACAAACAGATCCTGATTGTGACACGTCGATAGCTCTCAGTGAATTAATCAAGGTGCCAAAACCTGAAGGGGTTGGATGCGGCTCAAATATTAAGCAGCCATTAACTGATGTTGTTTTAGATGAGAGGGAAGGGGTTCACCAAGATGTGGTAGCTGTTGAAGCTGAGGGAAACATGACTGTGAATGGGCGATCGTCCATTGAAGTGAGCAGAAATCAAGCTTCACAATCAGATCCTGATTGTGACATGTTGGTAGCTCTCGGTGAATTAATCAAGGTGCCAAAAGCTGAAGGAGTTGGTTGTGACCGCAATATTAAGCAGCCATTAACTGAAGTTGTTTTAGATGAGCGGCAGGGGGTTCACAAAGATTTGGTAGTTAATGAATCTGAGGGATACATTACTGTGAATGGGCGATCGTCCATTGAAGGTGATGGTGATCATATGGATCTCTCCATTTCAAAGGAGAAAGCAGAAGGCATAGTTAATGAGAGGGAGAAGGTGGGTTGTGGTTCCAGCAGTGAAGATAAAAGTGAATCTCCAGATAATACAGAAGGAACTTCTGATCCTGCTGGTCATAAAAAACGCCGAAGACGAGGTGGCAATCGTTCTTGTAATGCATCAAAGAGAAAAAAAGAAGCAAGCACAGAAGACGAGGTCCATGGAAATGTCATATCAATTGAGCCAAAAGACGATGGCCTACCATTTGTAGAGGATAATCAGCCAGAGGGTGGTGCATTGTGGGATATATTCCGACGGGAAGATGTCAGCAAACTACAAGAGTATCTTTTGAAGCATTCAGAAGAGTTTAGGCATTATAAGTATGAACCAGTGAAGCAGGTGACTAGCTATGCTAACTATTTGACCCTGGAATGCCGCATGGCATCTCATTGCATGTTGCTTAACTGTTGATTCTTGGCAGGTTATTCATCCTATACACGATCAGTGCTTTTACCTAACCATTGAGCACAAGAGAAAGCTTAAGGAAGAATATGGTCAGTTAAGAAGGCTGATGTCTTTTGGAAGATATCAAATTTCCATCAGTGATTTACTTCCTGGTTTTTGTCCACTCTACATGCAGGAGTTGAGCCTTGGACATTTGAACAGAAGCTTGGTGATGCAGTCTTTATCCCTGCAGGATGTCCTCACCAAGTCAGAAATTTGAAGGTATGATATGACATCATGGTAACAGTTGTTGATTTCCTCTACTGTTTGTGCCATACTTTTGAATAGAAATGTCTGCTATTATCTGTGACATTTTTATAACCGCTTCACTTTCTTGGGCAGTCATGTATAAAGGTTGCGCTTGACTTTGTTTCTCCGGAAAATGTACAAGAGTGCATGAAACTGACAGAAGAATTTCGTCTGCTTCCAAAAAGTCATAGGGTGAATGAAGATAAGCTGGAGGTCTGCTAATAAGTTTCTCTGTACTTTTCTGTTGTATGTATATGTATTTATCTGTTTGTATATCTATATGCTAATCCTGATCTTGATTATATCTGAACATTATTGTCCATCCTATATCTCCATAACTGTTACATACTTGCTCTCTTTTCTGCGCTCATATATCTATTTCTGAAATTCTGTGAAATCTGAACTGCCAGATTAAGAAGATAGCTTTTCATGCAATCAAAGAAGCCGTTGATTATCTCACCAAAAGGATGGTGACGAAAGGTTAGTAAAGCAAATCCGTGCATCGTCTTGATTTTTCTCGAACATTCATCTCAATGTGTGCCATTTGTGTCAGAAGAGACCCCCAAGACGGCGTAAATTGCAAAGCAAAAACTGAAGCGAAAGGAAGAGGAAGAAAGAAACGAACAGCAAAAAAAGGAAGAAAGGGAAAGAGAGGAACCAAAAAAGAACTGTACAGTGCATCGTCTCAACTTGCTTTTTGCTATCTGAATATTTCCGATTTCAGTTTGATTATGTCGACAGATCATCTGTCTACCTACTTTTGTCATCTCTGATTTGGCCAAACTATTTTGCTGCTTTAGCCTTCAATTCTAGGTACTGTTTTTCATCACACGGAGGTGTTTAGGACCTGCTTGTTCGTGTGTGTGTACGTTCTTATGACATAAAAACTAACTCTGGATAATGGTTCAGTATTTCTGCATTAGGGTTCCTTTGTACCTTCTTGTCTACTGCAGGGCATGCTATACATAAGAACTGTAGGTCCTTTTTATCTGAAATTTGAACATATAAGTAATGGTGGAGTGGTGTTCCTATGTGCTGCTAAGGGTCTATTTGAAAGTGAATTAAAGGGCCTCCATTTGCATGTTCATTATTTGACAAAACAAAAAATGTGCAGCATGTTGCTGTTAGAACGTATCTTCTGAAAGCCTTGTAACTGCTACTGTGCTTATCGGTGCTGTTGTGACACAAATTCTATCTTACATATTGAGAAGTTGATTTTAAATATTTCCGATATTGTGATGTGGGACAATTATTGATGGTTGACTAGGTTAATTTCTTTAGTAGAATATGATTTGTTCCGAGGTGTTGAAAATAATGTACTATTTTATTGTACCAGCCGCAATGATGAAGATGATGAAAGACAATCAGATAAAGCTATGTCCGAAGATGAACCTGCAAAAATTGAGAAGCACCAAGAACAATCAGAGCCGTGCAGGTCTGAAGTTGAGCTTGAACCTGTAGAATTGGAAGATTGCCAAGAAGAGTTAGCTCAGGACAAGTATGAAATTAGAGATGGATCTGGAGAAACGGAGGAGCCCAAAGAGCAATCACCTCGGGACATTTCTGGAGCCAGAGATGGACCTGCAGCAATGGAGCACAAGGAACAATTAGCTCAAGATATCAGTGAAGTTAAAGATGGACCTGTGGAGATTGAGATCCACCAAAAACAACCAAGTTATGAAGTTCAGGATAAAACTGATGGAAGTAAATCTGTAGAAACAGAAGAGCACCGAGAACAACCAACTCATGATCTGTCTAGAGATAACGATGAACCTGCAGAAATGGAAGAGCACCAAAAACAATCAACTCAAGCCATGTCTGAGGTTGATGATGGACCTGCAGAGATAAAGCACCAAGAAAAGTCAACTCAGGACATGTCTGATGCTAATGATGAACCTGCAGATGTGGAGGAGCACAAAGAACAATCTGCTCAGGACATGCCTGAAGCTGAAGATGGACCTGCAGAAACGCAGGAGGAAGAATCAGTCAAGGCCATTTCTGCATTTGAAGCTAAGCCTGTAGACATGGAGGAGCATCATAAACTATCAGCTGGTTGCAACCCTGAAGGTGAAGTTGAACCTGCAGAGATTGAGAGGCACCAAAAACAACCAAGCGATGTTCAAGATAAACCTGGTCCATGTAAATCGACTGAAACAGAAGAGCACCAAGAGCAGCCAGCTCTGGACATGTCTGGAGAGAAAGGTGAACTTGCAGAAATGGAAGATCACCAAAAACAATCAGCTCAAGCCATGTCTCAAATTGAAGATGGACCTGTAGAAGCGGAGGAGCAGCAAGAACAATTAAATCAGGGCGTGTCTGAAGCTAAAGATGAGCGTGTAGAAATGGAAGTGAACAAAGAACAATCTGCTCCGGATATGCCTGAAGCTAAAGGTGGACCTGCAGAAATTGAGGAGCACCAAGAACAGTCAGTTAGGGACATGCCTGAATTTGCAGCTAAACTTGTAGAAATGGAGGAGCACAAAGGACCATCAGTTCAGGACAAGTGTGAAGCTAAATATGGACCTGCTGAAGTGGAGGAGCACCAAGAACAACAAGCTGTTGGGCCTGAAGCTAAAGATGAATCCACAGAAGCAGAGGTGCAGCAGAAGCAACCAGCTGAGTCTATCTCAACCACGCCATAAGCAGCAACGCCCCTACCTCTTCCACTAGATTTTGCGCCCGACACCGACTTCTAGATTTCTGAGGCGTCTTACTTTGACTTAGACCATCTGTACGGCTCTATGCTCGTACCATGCTCTATGCTCGTACCATTTTGAGGGAGCGCAGGGACAAGAGAATGTCGAGCGCTCTGACCACGGAACTAGACGGCATCAAACACTGAGACAGTTTGTAGCTGTTGTTTGTTTTGCTGTTTCTGGTTTCTCTATCGTCTACCTGTAGGTAGAACTATATAATCAAAGAGCTCCGCTAGCTTAGTTGCGGCGTGCCCCTGATCATTGGTTGTCTTCTATGAATGAATGAACCAACCTGATTATTTTGGATTTGGTAGTGTGACAGTGGGTTGCAAATATCACTTGTAAACTGGATTTACATATGAAGCATGATATCAACCTCTCTAGTTATATTGTTCACAAGCCTAATACATTGTTTTGCTTTGATTGGCAAGGATCTGTTACTTGGGAATTTCAGCAATGTAGATCTTCTGGTGTGATTGATTTGGCATCTTAGCAGAGTCACCAGGATCAGACTAGCAATGGTTAGCTGCTTGGTTTAAATGTGGCAAAAAGAATCCAAGGAGATAAATGCTAAGCAGACGTGCAAGTCTGTAGGGAAGACAAGGAAAATTGGTTAATATTGATGCTGCCAAAAGAAGAATTTAGAAGGTATAGACTTACTACCTCTTAACTCTTTAATGCTTAAGCTGGTGATGAGATTGTTGATAGAGCTTTAGAAGTGGCATTGGTTGCCATTTGGGTGGTATCGGCTTAGAGATGTTTGATATGATTATTTTCTCATGTGGTAAGTTTTTTTATATGGTAATGGTTTATGCTAAAATGGTTAAAGCAACTTGTGTTGCTAGTTTATGCTAAAATGGTTAATATTCTATCCCCGTCGAGGTTTTCGTTCGAGAAAAGGAGGTGGGAATACATAATGACCTGTTCGTGACTAATTTGTATGAGAGTTAGTGCTGGCTATAGGTTTGTTAGTTCATCAAAGAATCCGATAAGTACTTTCGGCAAAGATGGAATTATTGTAAATCTCCAAAATTTTGTCATGTAAAACTAGTTAAAACCTTTGGACGTGAACTGATTTGGTTAAATCGTCATAAGTTTTTATCTAGAGCGAAACATGCTTGGAATTTACCTCTTGCATGCAAAAATGATTTGAGGTTTTGCCTAGTTCCTCCGTCTTCGAATACAATGCCACTTCATATTTTTACTTCTATCTTTGGCCATTAATTTTGTCAAGAAGATTTGAGTTATATGCCACAAAAAGTATGTCACTTGGTATACATTTTAAAGAACCTTCCATTGATATATTTTTATGATGTTTGACATGAATGGCGAAGTGACCTTATATTTAAAAACAAATGGAAAGATATGAAGAAATCCTTGGAAGGTCGGAATATAAATTTCAGAGGCGTAAAATTGAAAAGAAAACATAAATTCTTTTAAATCTTCGTATTTGGGAATCCTTGAGGGACAATTGATACTAGATCTAATTTTGAAAAAAGAGTTGTTTATTAAGCACGGGAACTTTTTCTTTAGCAGATATAATGAAATTGGTTATTATGAGAAGATGCAAATACTGATGAATGCAAAAATGATAAATTTGGAATATGCACCAATTGTTTGGACACTGCTAGAGATCCTTTCGAGAAGGGATTAAACATGCTGTCCTTCAAATGGAGAAAAACAAAGCTATACTTGAGAATACTCCCTCTGATCCTAAATATGTGTCGTGACAATGAGCTACCATCGTATTAGTCTGTACACACATAGCGACACTTATATGGGATCGAAAGGAGTATCAAATTTGTTGGGATATCATTGAAGTGATGCTTTTTTCTTGTTGACCTTTCTGCTAACAATCTCTGTTTGAGCAAAACTAATTTCGGGTGATCACTCTCATAAGTAAAACAAAGTATTGTGGCAGGATTAAAAATATAGACCATTTTGTCTTATGAATGGATATCCTAAAATTTAGGTGTTAGAGATGGTGTGCTTTCCGGGCATGAATCTAAGATCAACAAAAACATGTTTGGTAAGTAAGATTGAACTTGCAATTCTTATGTTAGGGTAGATGGGAGTTTTCTCTTTTCTATTTAGATTTGTGTGGTTTGAACCTCACTTCGTGTGGATGAAGACAGTTGTCAGGGGTGAGTATCAAGATAATGCCATTTTGGGGGAGGACCCCTCTCTCCACTCATGTTTAATTTAGTGGTTGATAATGTTTTGGGAGCACACACTAGAGATTTTGTTTTCTGGATTGGTTTCATATTTTTGTACCTATTCCGTAGTATGTACTCCCTATCTTCTATTTTATAGATTTTTTTTAGAAATACGGTATGGGAAGCACCTACAGCGGTGTGTTTATGAAATTCTGTGTCCGTGAGCAGTTGAACCTGGATGGCTGAGTTGTAAATCCACTTTCCTAACCAAGTGAGCCCAGCTCACTTTTTTTTTATTATAGGTTAATGCGCTTTTTTTTTTATTATAGGTCAATGCACGTATCTTTTAGATCGTTAATTTGACCAACGTAATATAAGTATATAATGCAAAAAATATGAAATTCGAAATGTTAGATGTTATGTTTTTTAATGGTATAGTTTTTATGCTATACAAGTCATATTACATTGGAAGTTGGCGATTTAGAAATTTACCGCTAAGCGCTATTCCTATTAATTATACATCCATGTATATGTGCCTAAACACCGTTATAGGAAGTTGGCAAAATTATAGAGAAAAATCATTCATGAAGGTGTCGTATCACTTAGATAGATGAAAAATTATTTGCAGAGGTGGCGTGGATTAAGGTTTTGGAGAAAATGAAGACCAGTCTGCTGCTTAAGTTGCGATTGAAGTTAGAAAAAGAAAAGGTATGTGTACATGAGGTTAGAGATTTTGGGTTTTAAGTCTTTCCTTCTGTAATTTCGTTAAAGATTCTCCTGTCCTTTTCTGTCCACATATAAGTCAGGTGTAGGCGTGACCGAGTCGCAATTGATATGAGGTGTTACTTGTGAATTTTCCAGCTTCTTTGTTGCTCTACTTGAGGCACTGAAAACTTAACATGTTACGGAAAAATGTTGTTAAAAATTTCACCTTGGCCATCTAACACGTAAACTCACTGGTTATGTCTATCGGCCTGATCTTGTGAAAATTAGAGTTAAATTTGTGTGGGAGAAAGATGAGTGTTCAAACCAGTTTTTGGGATGACATTTGGTGCGCCTGCAAAACACTTTAAAACTCTTTTCCCCCAAATTGTATGAGGTGTGCTTGATGGCATTTAATATTAGAAGATGGTTGGATGAACACTTGTGGGACTAGCGTATTAAACCGATGTTCAAGATATCATTTATCCTTAACTTATTGTCCGGCCCAAAGTATAGATATATCGATTTGTCGGCTGATTAATCGTTCTTATCGGTCGACTATTTATCGGCTAGTTTTTTGTTTGTATAATCACAGTTTTTTTTATCAGGGTATATTATATTGGCACAAAAATTTCTTATGTATGACATTCATCTGTATTATATTCTACATAATATTAAATATTCTAAATCACTTGTTAGATCGATAAATCGAGCAAAACTATAAACACAGCCGATATGACTTTTACAAGAATATGATATCCTATATACTTTTGGTGAATCTTGCTTATTGATTGATATGAAAAAGTTAGAATGTCTCACATATGAATACAGTCACCGGGTTGTAAAAAGGAGATGCATAAATTTCTAGGCAAGGTAAATTATGAGAAGATTCATTACTAACTTGTCTGAAAAAATTGATGCGTTTACTCAGATTCTTTGTCTCAAGAGCGATGTTGGTTTTACCTGAGGGGCAAAGCACCAGGAGGTGTTTGAAAGGATCAAGACCTGTCTATCCACTCCTCTGATTCTCAGGAAGCCGACTCGTGGTCAGCTGTTCCGGCTTTACATTGCTGCCGAAGAAAAAAGTGATTGGAGCCGTCCTAACCTAGGAAGATGAAGAGCAAGAATACGTCATCACATACTTGAGAAGGCGTTTACTGAATGCTGAGTCAAGATATAGCTTCTGGAGAGGTTATGCTTGTCTCTATATTTTGCATGCACCGAATTGCACCATTATCTGCTATCCAGTGAATGCAAGGTGTTTGGTCATACTGATGTTTTCAAACACATGATACAAAGGCCGATTCTCAGTGGCGAATCAAAAATGGGCATATGGGTTGATTGAGTATGATTTGGCCTATGAACCCCTCAAATCTATGAAAGTCTAGATTGTAGCTGATTTCATCGTTGAACATCGGATTGACCTAGAGTAAGAAGCCGACTTAAATATTGTGTTGGCAGTACCGTGGAAGCTTTATTTTGATGGCTCAGTTTGCAATAGCGGACAGGGAGTCTGCATTGTGTACATCTCACCACGCAGTACTGTTCTCGAGGCCTCTTGTCGTCTTGATCATTTTTGCACTAACAGTGAAGCCGAATACGAAGCACTTCTTTTTGGCCTGGAACTTCTAATTGATGCAAGGGTGACTCATGTCAGGGCATACGGTGATTCCCTGATTGTTGTCCAACAAGTGGCTAAGATATTCCAGTGCAACAATGGATTGCTCAATGTCTACCTTGACAAATGCCTGGACGTTATCTCAATGTTCGATTACTTCCACATATCTCATATATCCAGACAAGACAATTGGGCTTGCCAACAAGTTAGCACAACAAGCATCAAGTTATTATGTCAGCAGGGGCACATTTTTCACAGTAGAAAAACTGGTGCTAGTTGCTGCCAATTTAGGCGAGGCCAGATTAAAGCCGGCTTAACTAAGTTGGCTCTAGAGGAAGGGCCTGGTGTAACCCAGCCAGAGGGATCTACAACCCGGCCAGGAGAATATGATAACCTGGCCAGGGCTAGAGAGTCCAAATAGGTAAGAGTAATTCCATATATGGTATTTTTTTGAAGTATGGTATGAAATATGCTGATTAGGAGGACTTAATGCCTTGTGGAGAAACAATTCGCTGAATATAAAGAATACGGAGACATAATGAAGCAGAAGAAAGGGGTCATTTGGGCAGCAATGACCGCTAAAATGGGGTATTGATGGCAAATTGCCAATTAATGGTCAAGTGTAAAATTTTGGAGTGATGTATGGATAGGGAGCTGTAGTCAGGACATTACTGTACCTCAGGCTTGGCATGAGGGTGAACTTGGCCTCACTTGTAGGAGGAATGTCTCATGTCTCATAAACAATTTAACCGGTGGATGGATTTGATCCAGGTTCTTAGTACTGATGAATTGTCTCTAGAACCTGATGCCTTTTCATTGATTGAACTGTTGCTTTTCATTGATCATCAACATGGAGTATTTATGTGTAGGCATCTGACTGTAGGGATAAGACTTTTCCATATTGAATTTCTATAATATTTTCTGAATATAGGCAGTTTGATGAACAAAAATACTTGAGTGAAGGTGCGTGAGTTACAATCATAAGATTTTTTTCTTGTTTTCCCCCAAATCGTTCATACACTGAAATATGCAAAATCCATTTATCCTTAGATTTCTTCGCGAAAACACATGAACAATCAACATTATTGGTGTATCGCTTTTCAAAAAAGAACTCACTAAATCGGTTGTACCGCGTGCATCCTTACTGTTTGAACTGAGCGGGAGTGAGTGAGAGTGGGCAGCGGAGCTGGTGTCCAGTTTTCACACAGGTTCTTTGGCCACGCAGGTGGGAACATGACAGAATAATGCGTGCATGTGCGATCGTCCAGCTTTAGTTTCCTTAAGTTCGTTCCAAGCTATGATTATTTTGCTCTTCTATCTCTCTCATCCCGTTTTTTCTCGATAAAGGACACATTTTATTCAACTCATAAATTTACTTCAAGATGATACAATCATAGAGCCACACCCGGACTTTGCATGATAAGGATGCACACAATCAAAAAGAAATCAGTAGAAAGTTAGGCACACAATCTCTCTCCTTCCTACATGTTAATAGTGACATCCTACATTCTTACCGACATGACAGCCCTAGGATTACGTCACTCCATTGTAAACCTAGCTGGTACGTTTTTCTTTCCTTTACCCCTTTCGAAAAAAAAAAACGTTTTCTACATACGAACAACATCGAGAATACGTCGACGATGTGCAAGTATAAGTCAGGGCACCAATACATGGAAGGCAGCTATCTCCAAGATACTACGCACAAAATAATAAAGTGACGAGCAAAGCAGCTGCGACGTCCATCCATCGATCTTCGGCTGGCTTACGCACAAAGACATCCTCTGCACACAACCAACTGGTCATCGACTCGTCAAAGACCTCACTGCACACCATCAACTGATCATCGCCATTCTCCTCCTCCAACCACTTCTCACAAGGTATCCATCTCCTCAATTTTTGTTTTGCATTTTGTAATGTTCCTTATTCAGAAAATTTTGTGAGTATATATCAACGGCTGTAGTTTTACTCTCTGTAATTTTGTCAAACACGACTTGCAAAAAACCCCATGTCGTCGCCTTGTTGCTGCTCCAACGTAAGTATCCATATCAGGTAACAAGTAACGGATAACATTGAACTAATTATAAAGCAAATTAAACCGGGGTTTCAGAGACACGAGTCTGCAGATAAGATAACATTGCATGCACGTACACTTCAGTAACAAAGACTACAGAAACAAATCACTGCAACCATCTAGATGAACATTCGGATATCCGACCATACACAGGCATATCCTACTTGGTAGCGAGTAGCAAGACACCACATGCTGTAACACCCAAAACTAAAGTGTGTAGAGCCTCTACAGTAGAGGTAACCATGCTTTTGTACCAAACTGCACTATAGAATGTGCGATACAATTTTCCGAAGTCATGTCACTTCACTTTGGTCACGAATATATCCTTGCCACACATATACGGCTCTGCTGCAAACCCTACGAGACTCTAGCTCACCTGGCCCCTTTGATGTAGTACTACATAACTAAATAAGATTTATTTGTTTAACAAAAGTCACTTGTCTCCGGTTAAGCCGGTCCAATATTTGCGAAGTGAAGAAACGGTTTAAACCAAGTTTCCAGCATACATCATAGGATTCCCTAGAAAAATCCAATACGGAACTGGATGATCCCACCAATGCAAACCCTTGACCAATTAATAATATATTCATGGAGATACAAGATGCTAACCTCAGTTCTGAAGAATGTCCCTGCTGCATTTCAGAAACCAGTATCTCTGACATGATTAAACTTGTAACTGTTCATGGTAAATTTATCTGCATTTGTGTCCACTGCAATAGCAGAACCATGTTTGATAATCAGCAAACAACTGAGAAAACTGAATAAATAGAATAATGGTCCGCTCTTAATAGAGTGACGGAAACTGTCTTATGCTCCTGAGCACCAGCGATCCTAGTGTTTTCAAAAAATAAAAAAAATATTTACAAGCTTCAAAAAATTCTGAAAAAAATCCGGATGTAGCTAATGGTTTATTCAACAAACGTGCAAGATATAAATTTCAGATACTATATATTTTGATCTACACAAAAATGACAAATGTGTAGATGTGAATATGTATATTTTTCAAATCTCGACAAATTTAGAGATTTGAAAAATATACATATTCACATCTACACATTTGTCATTTTTGTGTAGGTTAAAATGTAAACTATTTGAAGTTGACATTTTGCATATTTGTGGAATACATCATTGGCTAGGTCTGGGATTGTTTTCAGAATTTTAAAATTTGTAAATATGTTTTTCGATTTTTTTAAACCATTGGGATCAATTCGGGAGCACTAAATCTCCTCTCATAGAGTGAGGAGAAATGAAAACCAGCTTACAGCTTACACACGTGACACATTCTCGGCCATGCAGGTGGGGCCGGTCTGTACGCATGCATGCACGTCTCGGGAAACTGGACGCTTTCCTTACGCTCGAAGCTAGCTGTAAAAGCACATGTATACGCGTAGCACTTCTCCTACAAACTTATCACATCTCAAACGATCGAGAGGTCACGGTCTCACGGAGGCTTTCTGGCTTTGACAATTGGCACAACGGAGACAATCATCATCTATTTGATTTTCGCATGAAGAGGTCATCGATCACTTTTAAGACATACACATGCTACGTGTTTTCTTTTGTTCTTTTCTCTGTCTCTTGCACATAAAGAGGGTGTATTTCTCAAATGATGGAGAAACACGGACAATGCAAATTTATTTCAACACTCTAGATCCAAACTAATGGGTTAAAAAGGACAGATATTTATACTTCATCAGTATCATGCTACATGGCACCACTATAAGAGCGAGCGATCGTTTCATTTCATTGTACGCGGCCAACGGGGATCGATTTCCAATTCCCATATCAGAAATCAGAAACATAACCCCATCATACATGTGCAAAACAAAAACAACGAGGTCTCTAGGTCACCGCAAACTGCTGGCTCAAACATATACAAGTTTATGAGACGATCAACAACAATACTTAAGGCAAATAGCATGGGAGAAGCTTATCCAGAAACTTGTGAGTATTAAAGAAAAATAATTCACATAAAATAAGAATATAAGTCTTGATCCCAACAGAAAGCGCCTAACCCAAGCACAACTCCATCAAATGTTTTCTCCCTATATTATGCTGCAAAGTTTTCTTGAGACACCCTAAAAATTACTGCAAATGATCCATATTTGTGTCGCCAAGGTGGCTGCCCTATGCTATGCCCTATACCAAAAACGTTGTTGCACAAGCCAAATCGTCAAGGTGAAATTTCCCTGTCACCGACCGTTGCCACACAAGCCGAATTCAGCTAATTTTCGCTGCTGTCGCGACTCCATCAGCTGCCCACTGCCCCGTTGTCACTTCACAACTCATTCCTTCTGCTCAGGACGTCTGTCGTAACCCTAGCTGAATCTTAGGGTCATTTCGTCGAGTAGGGTCATTTCTCACGCATATGGCCACCACGACACCGCCGCAGGCCACCAACGTCGATTAGCAGCCGCCGCGAGCCCCGTTTGACCGTACGTTGGCAAGCTGCTGCTCCTTGCTGAGCTCTCGGTGCTCGGTCAACATGGTGGCGCCCGATTTGGCTGCTTCACCTAGCTCCCCTCCAGCCCGGCCCTGCTCCGCCCTCGCCGCCTTGATGGGACGAAGGTTGAGGAGATGGGTGTTGCAGTTAGGGCCTTGACCAAATACTGGGCGACATGGGCGTCTAAATAGGAAGGGTGCGAAGAACGTCGTTTGCCGTGTGAATATCAGGCTCTATTTTCCATTTTGAGGCGAAGTATAGGGGCTTGAGGATCACATCAAGTTGACGAAAGGGAAAAGGAAAGATATATGTATTAATGTCGATGTCGAATTCCTTTCCACTATCATATGTATTGATGAGTACGCACACATGCATGGAAGAGACATAATTTCTCAGGACGTAAGATTTGAAGGCCATTCGGAAAGGTCCACGGGTAACGAGAAAAATCGTCAATAATAATGAGATGGTACTCCGTAGTATCTATTGACGGAGCCGAGAGATGCTTGCAACACGTGTAGCCCACAGATCGATCGTGGTGATTCAGCTGAAATGGAGCTGAAACTCGACTACTAGTAGAAGAGGAAAACGGTACGTAGTCTACGGTCAGATGTGGCACATACGTCCATCTGAATTATTACATGTGGGAATAATACTGTTGAAAGCAGCAGAAATCGCCGGGTGATCCAATCGTTTACGGCAGCGGCAACTAGAGAAGCCGGAGGGAAGATCTGGTAACAGTCCCCGCTACTGTTGCCTGACGCCGCCTGAGGGCGCCGCAGCAGGCTTGCTCGTAGTGACGGCGGCGACGGCGACCGCAGTACTGATGTGGACGGTGCGCACGCCGGAATCTTGCTGCCTGGAAACGGCTCCCTGCCGTGGAGTATTAGCAGCATCCTTTATTTCTCCCACCTCTATCGCCACATGATCAGGGGCCTGCCCGCAAGGACTGCTAGCATCTCCAATGCTCTGAAACTCATTTAAGCGGAATGCTAAAGTTACTCCACGGACTACTTTGAATGCATTAGTAATTAAGTACAGTACTACACTGGATCATTAGAGATAAATGGTCAGGCAGGTAGGTGTTGACCTGTCCGCAGACGGTGACGAGGCCGAAGAAGAAAAGCAGGTAGAAGGACACGGCGATGATGGCGTAGCCGGCGGCGAGCGCGTAATGGTAGCTGCCGTGGCAGCGCCCGATTGCGACGTCGACCACCCCGGCGAGGACGTCGAGGAGTTTCCAGGCCATGGGGAGGCTCAGTATCTGTGCGAGGACCGTGGCGACACGGCTCGTAGCCGCGGCGGCCGCCATGCTCAGCAAGGCCTGCGCCGCACCCAACATCAGCAGCACCACTGCGTCAGCACGTATTTTCATCACCTCGGCCGCCGTCGGCACGCAGTCCGCCTGGCCCTGCTCCAGCTGCTGCTGGTTTGAGTCCTTGGCCATCTACGTGCAATGAATTGGAATTAGTTGATATAAGATAGATAATAGGATCTGTACAACTCTAAGTGGATGCAGAAATTTCTTATGCATAAACTGAGTCTCAGAAGTGTAACCGGACCCAAAAGGCGCACCTATTTTTTTGAGAAAGAAAAGGCGCAATTTTGTTTTCCAATAAACTTCAGTTAATCTCAAAAAAAAAACTTCAGTTAAACATTGTAAAAATTGACCTAAAATAAATAAAACTTCAGATTTCCATCATTTTCATGTAAACAAAGGTTTCTATCATTTTGGACATGTACTTACACATAAACCTCAAAAAATATATACCATACACTTGCTCTATATAACGTTTTTACTCCAATTTTTATTATGTTCAGACTTTGGTTCCATAGAATTTGGATCCCGGCCATGGAGAATTGCCGTACATCAATTTAACATTACATACAAGAACACATTACATACAAGAATCTTTCATACATGTTCAAACAAAAAAGGAGAACCATTGGGTGTATGCAATTTTAGAAGAAGAAAATATAAATAAATAAACAAAAGAGAAAATGCAAGATGTTTGACTACATGGGTAAACTTCTCTATTTTGCATGGTTGGGCTCTACGGTGGCAAGGTTGACGGTCTGAAAAATAAGAAATATATAGTTGGATGGTGCCTTAATGTTTTTGTATTTGAGCAAAAAACTTGTGTACTATTATGTTGTATGTATGCTTAATGTTGCACAGGTTGTTCTGCCAGGTTAGTAGTTCGTGTGGATTAAGCTGGGATGGCCTCTATCTCTTTGGTTACTTTTTTATCTTTTCTTTTTCGTTCTAAGGTTGTAAGATAATTGAGCGGTTTATATAATGGAAATCCACAAGGTGAGCTCGTTTTGTTAAATAAAACATGGGTAAACCGTGTCCTAATATCCTCGTCCCAACATCTTGGCATTAACAGGTAACAGCAAGCCATCCATGGACAAACAAGCAAACGAGAAACACAAATTACCAGCCCAAGAACACGAAAGTGGAGCAGTGAAGAAGGAATTAGCACACGCACGGGCCGGATGGGAGAAATTAGCACAGACGGGAGGCACTAGAACAGATCTGGACAGAGTTATAGAATCATGTCTAGAATAGTACCGATTTAGAAAATGAACACGTCATGAACAAAAAAAAAGTTCATCATGGATCGATCTATGTCCCCCTCTCCACATACTTGAACTACTGAATCATTGATCTAGCGACGCATCTAGGTTCATCTCCACGCACATCAACAAGAATGTAAGTTGGAATTACTGAACAAGTTGTGGTCGAGATGTAGAGTCGTAGAGATCGAAACCAAAGAGATCTCTGCAAGCAAGCAGCGGCGAGAAAGAGCTAGCAAAGAGTGGAGCGGTGGTTACCTGGAGTTGTAGCTGCCCGTACGTCGCCGGATCGAGCGAGACGGCGAAGAGCGCGAAGCACGCCGCCGCGAGGCCCAGGACAAGGTAGGCCTTGGCCACGGCGCGCACGCCGGCACCACCGTCAACCATGGTCATCGGTCGCTCACCGCCGGCCTGAAAACCCCTGTCGATCTCTAGAGTGAGTTTCTTCTCGCTTTCGCTTGTGAGCTTTCTCTCTGCGCGTGGGCAGGTGTGGTGTGGTAGATGATGGGTGTTATAAGTGAAGATGAATGGACGGTGGACGGCCAGGAACGATTGGGAGTGAGTGAGTGATGTCTATTAATTGTTCACACGGCTCCTTCGGCCATGCAGGTGGGGCCGGTCAGCACGCGTGCATGGGCGTATCGGGGAACTCGACAGAATGCTCGGGTACGTCGTGGGACCCACCTACTTTGCTTCACTCGTGGAGTGGTAAGAAGATATTTCCTTCTTGACAATTAGGTCTGTTTTTCCAAATGCTTATCTTTTGACGCGGTATAATAAACCAAATGTTGATGTGGCATCAAAGTTAATGATGAAAGAGATTTATATTGCATCATATAGCTAATATACACGTCTTCCAGGCAGTCATAGGTAGTAAAATCCTAAGGCTGGTCACAGTGGGATTAACTTAGCCAGTAACATCACACATTTAAAGACAAGTTTAATTATGTGGCATGTAGTACTTAATGAGAAAATAGCTGTTTGTGGTAACTCAGCTAGTTACTGTAACATCACACTTATCAAGACAAAATGAGTCTATGGCCTAATAAATAAAATCTTATATAACACCACACACATATGTTACTCTACACTGTGAAGGTAGTAACATAGACTAGTAATATCAGAATGTTACTACTCTATGTTACTAGTAACATCAGAATGTTACTACTCTATGTTACTCTCCACTGTGAGCAGCCTAACCTGCTCAAATGCACGTGCGAGACCAAAATAATTAAATGCAAGCTTACTAAGATGTAACCGTTAAAAACAAATGAACCGGGTCGCCATTTTCAAAATACACTATCAGGGGCGGACCCAAGTAGAAGCTAATGGGGGCCTTGGCCCCCACTGAAAATTTGAAAATTCAATAGAATTTATTCATTTTTGGAAGAATATTACTCAAAATATTTAAACTTATACAAGAAATGCCCCCAGTCAAATATTTTGCCCCCTCTCCAAAATATTTCTGGGTCCGCCCCTGTACACTATCACCTAAGAGCATCTCTCCACCGGTCCTCCATTCACTACAGGAAACGCGCAAGACGCCGATAGCCGGAAGCCGTCGGTGTATGAACGAATGCCGTCGGCGTATATATATGCCGACAACAGCCGTCTGCGTCTCACCGTCGGCGTCTCTGCCTGTCGGCGTACCCAAAATGCCGTCGGCGTCTGCGGCGGCCGTCGGCGTACGCTGTGGTGGGCCCCACAACACGGCATCCCCACGTTTCCGTTAGCTCAAGATACGCCGACGGCATTGCCGTCGGCCTCTGAGGGCCACGTGGACGCTTCCTGGGCGCCTGGGAGACGACCTACGCCGATGACCACATGGTCCACATCGGGTGACGTGGCGCCATCCCGTGCATCCGCGACGCATCCTACGCCGACGGCAATGCCGTCGGCGTATGGGTGACCACATTTTCTTTTTTTTGATGAGTGTTGCTGCTGGTTTCTAGCACATTTTAAATACAATTAAAATAGCACAAATTTTAAAACATCACAGAACATCGCATATATAATCCAAACCATCATACAAATTCCAAATGACTCAAACACAATTCGAATTCATACAAACATTCATACAAAATCCAAATGACATAAACATAGTTCGAATTTATCCAAACATTCATACAAAACACACCCGGACACATCCGACATCCCTTCAGCAAGGAGGCTGATGATTCCTTGCCTTGGCTCATCTTGGTCAATCACCTGCATTGAGAAAGGGTAAACAATTAATAAGCATGTTGAAAAATAAATACTAATTAAGCATAATAAAGACATAATAAAATATAGAAAATAGGCATAAAGATGTAATGCAATTAAGAAGAAGCATGTTGAAACGTAAATACTACGCATAAGGACATAAAAGACCCTCACCCCGAATCATCACTCTCATAATTAAGTCTTGGGTTCTCATCGTCACTGTCAACATCACTATCACGTGTGTAAGTTGGAACCTCATCGCACGGTGGAGGCTCCTCATCGTCATCAGAATGTAACTTGTTGAGCATATCTATGTCCTTTACATCCACCACTAAGTCACCACCTGTCTGTGCATTGTCCTCGCGGTCCTCAAGACCTTGTATGCCAAAGTCCCCAAAGGTTTGTTCCTCTTGATAGAAAATCCCCTCGTATGTTTTAGGGTCAATGTTGTTGTAATCGTCTTCAGAGGGCATGGGTAGCTTACCATGTGGTGATACATGGAACACGACTTCCCAACCAATGAGTCCCTCTTTCTTGCATGGGTAGGGCAAATAATAAACTTGCCTGGCTTGGTGAGCCACAACAAAGACATCGGATCCCGAGTAGGTGGTTGAAGCCTTAACTTCAACTAACCCAATGGAAGGGGTACTTTATGTCCATTCACAGGGTCGAACCAGTGGCATTTGAACACAATGAGCTTGAGTTCTATGTTCGTGTTATTGAACGTCAGCTCGTATACGTTCTGTAACCTTCCGTAGTAATCAAATTCACCGGCTCCTTTGGTGAAGACCCCGGTATTTATAGTCTTTGCATTAGGCCGACTGTTCTGGTGAAACTCTGTATGGAAGCGGTACCCATTCACATCATACTTCTCATACATCTCGACTCTACGGTTACAACCTTGGGAGACACATCTCAACTCATCGACATCACAACGTTGGGATCAGCTCCCTACAAGTACAAATTGTTTGTGCATTAGTAGGAGGGACAAGACACGATTGCAAGGTAGAAGGGACAGGTTAGAAATTACCTTTTCCCTGAACCAAGCCGTGAATTTTTCTTTCCGGGGGCACCCTCTTTCAAAAGAGTGTCCAGCTCGGCTTCATCGGGTCCCTCTGATGTTCCCGACCACATTTCATCCTTGAATTGGCTAAAAGGAGAAAATACGTATTAGACCAAAACCGAGTTAGTAGTTGCAAAGTAATTTGTTCACCATTTTACCTAAGGAAACTGCCCTCTTCCTCCTCCCCGTCGCGAACCACTTCCTTCATGTTCATAAGCACATAGAGCATTATGCACTCCAGCTCTTCATTGGTCAAGGTATACCTTTTTGCGCCACCGGCCTTGCCACCGGGAAACTGGAAGAGGGCGAGCTTGGGGTCTTGCTTGGGCTCGTCGACATTGTACCGAGAGGCCTGGTTATGCATAGTGGGAACATCATCGGGATAGTACGTTAGCCTGGCATCTGTCATCTCCTGGAGGATAGTTGCCTCAGCTATGCATGCTTCAATCTTATTTTTGTTTCCACATTTGGTTCGAATATACTTAAACTCTCTCTCAATACAAAACTGCCAACGAAACTGCACCGGTCCACCCAAGAGTGCCTCGTTCGCGAGATGCACAACAAGATGTGCCATCGGAGTAAAGAAGCCTGGCGGAAATATCGTCTCTAAGTTACATAGCAACTCCGGCACTAGATCATGCAGCTTCTGAATAATCAGGGGACATATCTGCTTAGCACAGAGCGTGCGGAAGAAATGGCTCAACTCCGCGAGCACTCGCCAGACACGGTCGGGGAGATACCCTCGAACCATCACCGGTAGCAGCCGCTCAATCCATATATGATAGTCGTGACTCTTGAGCCCGGTGACTTTTCCGTTTTATATTGACTCCCTTACTTATATTCGAACAATAGCCATCAGGGAACATCACGACGAATTTGAGCCAAAAGAATGCCTCAGACTTTTGCATACTATTAAGGCAGAAGTCGGCATGCGGCTTGAACCAGTTCTTTCGACGGCCTTCAGGAGGCTTCATGTGTAATCTCTTCCTATCACAGAGCTTCTTGACATCGACTCTAGCCTTAACATTATCCTTCGACTTCTCAGGAATGTTCAGGACTGTGTGAAAGAGGGACTCTCCAACATTCTTTTCGGTGTGCATCACATCGATGCTATGGGGAAGTTCGAGGTCCTTGTAATATTCGAGTTGCGTCAAGCCTGCCACGTGAGTCCAGTTGTGCGTCACACCATATCCCACATATCGTGGGCCTTTTCCCCCAGCAGGCACGAGAGCACTTAGCTCGGCATCAACAGCTGCACCATCGAAAGTTGGTATCTCTTTTTCTTCACGCTCAACTCTGCCCTTCTTGAAGTTCTTTTTGTCTTCTCTAAACCGATGCCCTCTTTTGAGGAACTTTCGATGTGTGTCAAACGCGGAATACTTCTTACCCGCGTTAGCCACATGAACTCAAGTCGGTTCCTGCACACTGGGCATGGCCACTTACCAGCTGTACACCATCCGCAGAATAGGGCGTACCCGGGCATGTCGTGCATGGAATTGTGGAACCAAACTTTCATCAAGAAGTTTGTCTTCGATGCACGATCATATGTCAACGTCCCGTGGTGCCAAGAGTGGTTCAGATCATCCACAATCGGCTGCATGTAGACACTTAAATTCTTCCCCGGGTATTCAGGACCTGGAATGATCAGCGACAGGAATATGGTCTTCCTTGCATTAGGGCTCCAGGAGGGAGATTGAGCGGAATAACAAACACGGGCCAGCAGCTGTACGAGGCAGTCGACATACCATATGGATTGAATCCATCGGTTGCTATCGCGATTCTGACGTTTCGAGCCTCTGCTGCCTCATCGGGGTGTTCATATCAAAGTTCTTCCATGCCGTACCATCAGATGGATGTCCCATCTTTACCCGTCCGTGCTCATCCTTGTATCTCTTCCCCGTCTTGTGCCACTGCATCTGTGTGGCAGACTCTTTGTTCATGTAAAGCCGCTTGATTCTGTTTATGAATGGGAGGTAACGAAGAATCTTAATGGCGACTTTTGTCTGCGTCTTCTGACCATCGGCTCCTTTTACCTCATGATACCTAGAGGCCCTACACAGGCTACAGTACTTGTCATCCGCAAACTGTTTCCAAAACAAAAGGCATCCTTTTGGACAACAATCTATCTTTTCATAATCCATGCTGAGATCTCGCAGGATTTTCTTCGTTTCGTACATGCTTTTAGGCAGACAATGCCCTTCGGGCAACATGTTACCATATGTTTGCAGATGCGCTTCAAAGCATGAACGGGTGTTGCCGTACTCGAGCTTTTGGCTAGTGCTTGCGAGATGGCATCGAGCTGAGAAATTTTTGCACCCTCGTACAAAGGCCTCTGAGACGAGGCCATCATATCAAAGAAGGCCTTCGCGGTTGGCTCCGGGTCCTCTGGTTCACGCGGTTCCTCCGGTTCTGGAGGCTCCTCGGTTCTGGCGGTTCCTCCTGTGATGGTGGCGAATCTGGCACGTCGCCATCACGGAGATCATCTAGCCAGTTTCTAATCCATCATCTTCATTGCCATTGATCCGCTGCCGCATCACCCTACCATTCTCGCGTTCGTACTCATCAAAGTCGACTGTCGTGACGAAGTTCGGCATATACCCACGAGACCAAAGGTGTTTAGTCATCTCATCCTTTCCCTGACGTTTACGCATCTTGCTGCGAACGCAAGGGCAGTTTGGACGCATGCCTGACTTTGAACCACGCGCTAACTCCTTCACTAACAAATGGTCTTCCATACCCACTCGTCTGTTCTGTCAACCGCACTAGTTCGGCCACTGTACATCCACCCATTATCAGCCATCCTCTGCTTTACTATGAGCCAAATAATAATAACATGAAATTAAATGCATGCAATGTCACCGTAAATTTATTCAATGTCACCAATTTATTACGGCCAAATTTTATCTTTTACAGCATGCAAGGGTTCACCTAAACTTCTAATAGGAAGGGCCTATCCCACCCGAGTATGTGTAGATCGAGTCGTGTTCCATGTTCTACCCCGACCCGAGACGGAATTTCGGCAGCACCTCCCCGCTGTTCTTCAGAATACACGTCTCGAGCTTGTCAAGCCGAGAGAGTGTGCATCCGAAAAACAATGGGGAGGTGCTGCCAAAATTCCGTCTCAGGAAGGGGTAGAACATGGAACACGACTCGATCTACACATACTCGCGCTGTCCAACAGGACAATCCGGAACAGTTACAGTTATAAATATGCAAAGATGGACAATCCTGCATATTTATAAATTTGTAACTCTTCCGGATGGGATGACTCGGGTTACGCGACTGACTTGGTGATCTAGACCAAAATAAACCTATGCAATAAGAATACAAGACAGGGCGAAAGATTTATACCCTCGAAGCGTGATCGATCGTCGCAGCAAGTCAAGGACACGCTCAAGAGGAGGGGGGCGACACAACAAGGACACCGAGGCGGCCCCTCCTCAGCTACGTCATCTGAAAAAGCACACAATCGACATAGATAAGCAAAAATTCCTCTATTTTACCTAATAATCATCTCTAACCCTAACAAATAATTTTGACCAAAACAAGAACTAACAGTATCACTAACACTAGAACTAACACTGCACTAACCCTAAAACTACCAGTAGAACTAACCTAAAACTAACACTATAACTAACAGTAGCACTAACGTACACTAATTAACCCTAACTATCAACTAACCTAAACTAACACTAGTTAAAATTTGGTACACTAGTTACCTGTGGAGCAGTTGCGGTGGTGGCGGAGCTGCGGTGGTGGCCGGAGAGGGCAAGGACGGGCGGCGGCCGGAGAGGGAGGGACGGAGGGAGGGGTGGCCGGAGAGGGAGGGACGGAGGGAGGGATGGCCGGAGAGGGAGGGAAGGGGAGGGGCGGCCGGAGAGGGCGAGGACGGGCGGCGGCGCGGGGAGGGAAAATTGCCGTACATCAATTTAATATTACATACAAGAACACATTACATACAAGAATCTTTCATACATGTTCAAACAAAAAAGGGGAACCATTGGGTCTATGCAATTTTAGAAGAAGAAAATATAAATAAATAAACAAAAGAGAAAATGCAAGATGTTTGACTACATGGGTAAACTTCTCTATTTTGCATGGTTGGGCTCTACGGTGGCAAGGTTGACGGTCGGAAAAATAAAAAATATATAGTTGGATGGTGCCTTAATGTTTTTGTATTTGAGCAAAAAACTTGTGTACTGTTATGTTGTATGTATGCTTAATGTTGCACAGGTTGTTCTGCCAGGTTAGTAGTTCGTGGATTAAGCTGGGATGGCCTCTATCTCTTTGGTTACTTTTTATCTTTTCTTTTTCGTTCTAAGTTTGTAAGATAATTGAGCGGTTTATATAATTGAAATCCACAAGGTGAGCTCGTTTTGTTAAATAAAACATGGGTAAACCGTGTCCTAATATCCTCGTCCCAATATCTTGGCATTAACAGGTAACAGCAAGCCATCCATGGACAAACAAGCAAACGAGAAACACAAATTACCAGCCCAAGAACACGAAAGTGGAGCAGTGAAGAAGGAATTAGCACACGTACGCACGGGCCGGATGGGAGAAATTAGCACAGACGGGAGGCACTAGAACAGATCTGGACAGAGAGTTATAGAATCATGTCTAGAATAGTACCGATTTAGAAAATGAACACGTCATGAACAAAAAAAAAAGTTCATCATGGATCGATCTATGTCCCCCTCTCCACATACTTGAACTACTGAATCATTGATCTAGCGACGCATCTAGGTTCATCTCCACGCACATCAACAAGAATGTAAGTTGGAATTACTGAACAAGTTGTGGTCGAGATGTAGAGTCGTAGAGATCGAAACCAAAGGGACTGCAAGCAAGCAGCGGCGAGAAAGAGCTAGCAAAGAGTGGAGCGGCGGTAACCTGGAGTTGTAGCTGCCCGTACGTCGCCGGATCGAGCGAGACAGCGAAGAGCGCGAAGCACGCCGCCGCGAGGCCCAGGACAAGGTAGGCCTTGGCCACGGCGCGCACGCCGGCGCCACCGTCAACCATGGTCATCGGTTGCTCACCGCCGGCCTGGAAACCCCTGTCGATCTCTAGAGTGAGTGTCTTCTCGCTTTCGCTTGTGAGCTTTCTCTCTGCGCGTGGGCAGGTGTGGTGTGGTAGATGATGGGTGTTATAAGTGCACTGCAGCACGGTGATGAATGGACGGTGGACGGCCAGGAGCGAATGGGGGTGAGCGCTGTCTATTGTTCACACTGCTTCTTCGGCCATGCAGGTGGGGCCGGTCAGCACATGTGCATGGACGTATCCGGGAACTCGACAGAATTCTCGGGCACGTCGTGGATCCACACCTTGCTTCACTCGTGGAGTGGCAAGAAGATATTTCCTTCTTCACATTTAGGTCTGTATTTCTGAATGCCTTATCTTTTGACACGATATCATAAACCAAATGTTGATGTGGCATGATAGTTAATGATGAAAGAGATTTATTTTGCATCATATAGCTAATATACACGTCTTCAAGGCAGTCATAGGTAGAGAAATTCTAACCTACACCCATGGACGTGTGAGACCAAAATCATTAAATGCAAGCCTACTACGATGTAACCGTTCAAAACAAATGAACTTGGTCGCCATTTCAAAATACACTATCATCTAAGAGCATCTCCTACATTCAAGATTAACTGTTCTGTTCCACTTTCCGCCGCCGGCGCTTAGAACCTAGGCGCCGCCACTTCTTCTCCTCCACCGTAGATTGGTTCCCCCTCCTCCGGCCGGCCTTGCAGGCGTCGGGAGGGGTGGTGAATCCGATCTATCAGTGGAGTTTTTAATAAGAGTTGTGTTTCAATTTAGGGTTTTGGTTGTCGTCTTCTTCATCAATGGAGATGACATCTTCTACAATAAGCAATCTTCCGCGCTTCGTTCGACGGCGAGATCTCCTTCCCGACGTCAATGGTGGTTTTGGAAGATTAAGTTTGTCTAGATATGGTTCTTCAGATCTTGCTTCGCCAGATCAATCTTGGATTGTTTCTCATGGTTGCCGCGACGAGGATTGTCCTCGCAATTTCTTTTCCTGCTACTACGTCCTCGGCAATGGTGATTCATTCTCTCGGCTCTCAACGACATCGACAAAGTTGCTCGGTTATTTGTCCCTGGAGTATCAGTGGTGGTACTCTTGCCGATGTTGCTTGATTAATTTAATGGCTGCGTGCGTGCACAAAGCCTTGGCATTGCGGCTCAAAATTAAAAGGGGAGAACCTTCGTTGGTATTTACATGTCTGTGGTTTGGTGTATTCGTCGTTGTTCTGCGGCGGCATTCAGAAAATTACAAGATTGTGTCATGAAAGAAGAAAGGGCTTGAAGATCTCAGAGATTTGCTCGTCTATTTTAGTATTGTTTTTGTAATCGATGTAATCATGTACTTTTTGCTGGTTTAATATATATGGTATTTGTTCAAAAAAAATCTAAGAGCATCTCCACCGGTCCTCCGTTGATGTGTCTAGCACCCAGAAATGTGTCCGCTATTGTGGCATACGGACACTTGCCTACCCCTATGGAGACAGCTCCCCAGTGGCGCCCCCAAATGGTGGACCCCTGTTTTTTCATCAGTATATTCATATTTTTATCTAAATAAGATATAACTAGATTGCATAGTAATTTTTTAAAAATGTATTAGTTCAACAATAGTTCAAAACACAGAAATAATATAGTTAATACAACAACTGAATTAAAATTTAAAGTCGGTAAGTTCTATAAAACAACATGACACTCCTATTGGTTTGCGGAGATAATGAGTTGGAGAAGGCATCATGCATGCCTATAAACGGAAATTGTAACAAAAGCACATACTTATCATGCATGCGTGCATTGGCGATGGAGTCCAAATAGGATAGGATATGCTCGATTGCATAAAGTGTCATGCAAAATTTATATCAACAAATATATTTAAATTTTTATTATAATTTTAGTTATAACTAACAAAACTAATTCTAACATGTCCATAATTTTTTAAAGGAGATGTCACACTTATTGTGAGGTCCAAAGTCACTCACATCAATTGTAAGGTGGTGTCACACACTAAAAAGTGAGGTAGCATGAGAACTCAATGTGTATCTCTCTTCCTACTATATATATGTGACTATGTGAGGTTAGTTCCTCAAGTTATATGGCTATCTCCATATAATATATTCACCTTTTGAGTTTATTTATAGTTATATTTAGATCTTGGAGGAAACCAAAAGCATTGGGGTTTGGTGTGTTGATGTTTGGGAAAAGATTGGCACTCTTAGTGACTAGGATGCGCGTTATATAAGGGATTGGAGCTTCGACGCATTCGACGAAACAACACACATCCGCCGGTTCGACCGGCCGGGCATGGGGCGGTGGGAAGAGCCAGCACGGGAATCTCGCCGAGGGCGGCCTCTCATACTACATCATTGATCGGTGCATGGAGCTGGCAAAGTATTCATAGCCCCAAAGTATTCAGAATCTGCATGTGTATTCAGAATCTTAAATACGACAGCGAATTCAAATTTTAGTCTGTCAAAGACTATAAATATTAAAGTTTGGAGTACCTTGCATAAGGCTATCTGACAATTAACTATCCACTACTATTTGAACCTCTCAAAAGTTATACACGAGGCCTTAAATGTCTACCACGTGAACCATCAGGGTTAAGTCTATAGCATATTAGAAGAAAATGCAATCGATTCTGCTAAACCTAATGCTTGGCGGGAGGATTATGACCTATTGCGATGTCATTCTGAACTGAACAGCGTGATGGCTAAATTGTGATTTTGACTGAATCAAACTTCGAAAGGAGAGGACTGACTGACCAAATTTTAAGGAAAATATGTAAAATTGGTCACGGCGCGTCCAGACAGCATGGCTAACAATGAATAACTTCAGTTTGGACATTGAACCTCCGATGTTTGAACACGGACCCTTCCCATACCAGCATCGGCTGCAGATTTGACTACTCACTCCGCTCCAAATTACTTGACTTTCATTTGTGTAGATATGGATGTATACGTTCACTAAACATGTATAAATACATCCATATATGGACAAAGTTGTGTTAAGTATTTTGAATCGGAGGGAGTACTTGTAAAAAAGCCATGATGAATTTTCTTTCGCTTCACAAACACCATTTAAGTCAAAATCCTTTGTGCCATGGAGATATCGAATATTATTGACACTCGCCCAATGCCGTTTAGTGGGCATTGCGCTATTGTCTAGCTAGTAAATCACTGCAAATGTAATATCATGCATGGTGCAATTTGCAAGATACATAAACGCTCCAACTGCACCGAGATATGGAAATTCTGATCTCAGTATCTCTTCTCCATCACCCCTTGGTCTAAACTGCTATTTCTCTACGTCTAGAGATTGAACAGCCATGTGCGGGCGTTCAGCTTCTAATTTCCTTAAGTTCATTCCAAGCTAACCATACTATGATACTAGTAGATCAGTAGCTGCTTATTTCGCTCCTCTATCTCTCCCCTTCCTTTTTTTCCGATAAATGACGCATTTTATTAGATCCATAAATTTACATGAAGATGATACAATCATAGCGCCACACCCGAACTTTGCATGATAAGGATGCACACCAGGGGCGGCGCCAGGGGTATGCCCCTGTATTCACAGGAATACCCAAGATTTGGAGCATAAAAAAAATGTGTATACACATCGACACAATACAGCGCCAGGTTGCTACACACGCACACGGCACACGCGACGCACTCACGCACACACGCACCTCTCGCCTCGATCCCCTTCCTCGGCTAACCCTGCCTCTCCCAGCTCGCCTCTCTCACACACGCCCGCTCCGGCCGCATCGACAGCTGCGCCGGATCTAAGCCGCCGTTCGCCGGAGACTCCAGCCCGTACACCTGCGCCTGCAGCGCCTCGATCTTCCGCCCGAGCATGCACACCCGTGGTCCTCGCGGAGCTTGACCACGAGCCGCGCCATCTCGGCCGCGCGGCGCGCCGGCGCCGCGTGTACGCGAGCTCGGCGGCGGCCGCGGCGGCCTCGTCCTCGGCGGCAGACGCGCGGAATCCGAGCCGCGCGTTCTCGCCCAGCAGCACCAGCCGCTCCGACTCGAGGACGTCGAGTAGGCTGCCCTGCAGCTCGATCTTCCTGGCCGACTCCGCCTTGCGCCGCTCCGCCTCGTCCGCCAGCACGTCCCGGTCTACGTCGTCTACCCACGCCATGACCAGCTCCGCCACAACCAGCTCGGCGTCGGCAGGCACCGCGGGAGGAGCAGGAGAGCGGTTGTCATCGTGGGCGGCGTGGGGCTGGAAGGAGATTGTCAGGCATGGATCCGAGCCGCAGGCCCCCAGGAGCTCGATTGGCGCTGCGCCACGGCTGGAATCACGTCGTCTCGGGCTCACGGGCTGGTCCTTCACGGACTGCATCAGGCGCCATGGGGAACCACGACATCCAGTTCGGTTTGATTTGCTCCACCCTTCTGCACTAGTAGTAGATCTAATTTTGTAGATGAAATGTTTTAATTTCCTAAATTTCCTCTTGTTTTCTTGTATTGTAGATTTTACATGAAGAAAAAAAATTCCCCTAGATTTACCGTATTATTTGGTTCATATATTGCATTTAGGGAAATTTTTTTTTTGGGTGAATACCCAGGCACCAATTCCTGGCGCCGCCACTGATGCACACAATCAAAAAATAAAACAGTAGAAAGTTAGGCACACAATCTCTCTCCTTTCTACACGTTAACAGTGCCATCCTACATTCATCCCCACGTGACACCCCTACGATTACGTCACTCCATTGATCTAAACCTAGCTGGTACGTTTTCTTTTAGGCTAAGTATTTTGAACCCCTTTCCGGATAATAAAAACGTTCTATACATACGAACAACATCGTAGAATACGTCGAGGATGTGCAAGTACAAGACAGGGCACCAATGTATGGAAGGCAGCTATCTCCAAGCTACCACGTACTCCCTCTGTACATAAAATGATGTCTCACGTTTATCTAAATTTATATGTATCTACACATTAAAACATGTCTAGATATATGCAAAGTTGGAAAAAGTTGAGACATTATTTTACGAACGGAGGGAGTACAAAAGAGTGAAGTGACGAGGAAAGCGGCGACGTCCATTCCTCGGGCTGGCTTACGCAGAAAGACCTCCTCTGCATAGAACCAACTGGTCATCGGCTAGTGTTCGGCCAACTGAACAGATCTAGTTGCTCCGCACCATCTCGTCGAAGACCTCACTCAACACCACCAACTGATCATCACTATCCTCCTCCCCCAACCACTTCTCACAAGATATCCATCTCCTCAACATTTGTTTTGCATTTGCAATGTTCCTTATTCAGAAAATTTTGCGAGTGTCAACGGCTGTAGTTACTCTCTTTACTCCGAAAATTTCCTCCAAATTGTCAAACACGACTTGCAAAAAAACCCTATGTCGTCGCCTTGTTGCTGTTCCGACCTAGGCATCCATCTCAAGTAACAAGTAACTGACAACACTGAACTAATTATAAAACAAATTAAACCGGAGTTTTAGAGACACAAGTCTTCAGATAAAGATAACAGAGCATGCATGTACGCTTCAGGAACAAAGACTACAGAAACAAAACACTGCATCCATCTGACCATCTAGATGAAAATTTAGAGCTCCCTTACACAGACATATCCCTTAACACAAATGTAACTTTTTTCGTGCATTGGCAAGCCTAGCAGTGAGGGGAATAATGTTCAAGGGTGGCAGACTGAATACTCAAACATTCCCAGCTAAGCTAGTAGTACGAATTTAATTACTCACGGCAATTATTAGATGTCCATAGTGATCAGAGTACAAATACTGAAATTAACCAAAGCAGTCAAGCGCTAGCCCACAAATCATCTGTGCATGCGTGAAGCTTCAATTCATCGGTCCACAGTACAAGACCTGGCTGCGGAGGGCGAGGAGCAGGCCGGAGATGAAGAGCAGAACGAAGGACACGGCGCAGGCGGTGGCCATACGACTCGTCTCTGCGACGGCCGCCATCCCGTGCGTCAGAGCAGACAGAAGCATCACCACGGCGACGTCGCGCATCTCCATCGCCTCCGCCGCTGTGGCCGCGCAGTCCGTCAGCTGGCCATGCTCCAGCTGCTGCTGGTCTGAGTCCTTGATCCTCTGCATAAACCGTGCAATTAATACTAATTCTCGAAAACAAGATGCAATTGGTGATTGGTTGTCAGTGGAAGATAAACATGATTCGACTAAACTTAAATCGACCCCTCGTACGTCTCTATCGATTCTGGGAAGCGCAAGCTTGCGCTGAAGCTACCTCGAGTGGATCTAGCTAGTAGCTAGCATGGTTGGTTGCGTTGCTCACAAGTGATCTAGCTAGGTCGAGTGAAGTGGGAGGCTCGTTTGGTATACATAAAAAAGCTAGACTGGAGAGGAGTAGATACCTGGAGGTGAAGCTGGTGGAACGTCGCCGGATCGAGCGAGATGGCGTACAGCGCGAAGCACGCCGCCGCCAGCCCCAGAACGAGATACTTCCTCGCCACAGTGCCCAGGCCGCTGCCGCCGCAGCCAGCCATGGTGGATCGCTCGGGTCACCGACGTACGGCCTGGAAATCCCTCTCTCTTCTCGAGCCTCCTCTCGCTTGTGAGCTCTGTTTGGATCTGCAGGGGTTGGATAGGATGGGTGCTATAAGTGCACTGCTGCAGCCAGCTGCACGGTGACGGCCAGAAATGGGAGGACCGGCGAGGTTGCAGATTAGAGCCTTAGACGTATTTGGCATGGCCGGAAGTGGCAGCAGCGAGCGTGGGAGTGAGTGCGGTGGGCGGAGCTGCTGTCCTGTTTTCGCACATGTTCTCGGCCATGCAGGTGTACGCATACATGGGCGTCTCGTGTTGGACAGAGTGAGCGCGTGTTGGATGTTTTTTTTTCTTTGGCGAATCGTGCGGATGGTTTCCTTATGCTCGAAGCTGGACGTAAAAGCACATGTATATGCGTAGCACCTCTCCTAAAAACTTATCACCTCTCTAGACTGAACTCCTACTCCCTGCGTTAGTCGCTAAATATAAAATATTTTAACTTTTCTTTGTTTCTCATATTTGTATGCATCTAAACGCGTTTTAGTATGTATATTCACTCATTTTAATCCAATGTAGTTCACGTTACATTATGTAAAACATCATATAATTATAAACGAATGGTGTAGTATTTTTTTTAAAAAAAAGATGCGACATAGACGCTAAATATATCCAACTAAGAAATAGAGTACATAGTGCATTCACAGAGGCCGGCAAACATTTTATTGAAACAAGAGAAATGATTTTCTATTTTCATTAATTAAGAAAAAAGTTTATATAAGCGAATAGCACAAGCCTTAGGATTTCAAATAAGGAGTCACTCTCCCGGGATCACATTCCCCAAAAATGTGGCACCGGCCAAACACCAAGCTCTCGCCTCTATCTTAATTCTAGAAACAACAATGGCAGTCGGAGACGCCACGTGGCAAAATACTCTAGCATTACGCTCCTTCCGCACCTCCCAGGAGATGAGCATTAGTATGGAGGACTTGACCTTTCTTGCAACACCGTGATCCAAAGCAAGTTTTCTCCACCAATCTTGAACGGATGCCTCATTGACCCAAGGCGCCAGAGAGATATCATGGCAACAACACACCAAGTTAGGATCTCCTTCCAAATCCTTAATGTGAAGCAACATTTGTAGAGAAGGTGCCCTGAAGATTCTTGCACTTGGTTACATAGGGGATAATTTCCATTTCCCCCTTCTTTGAAGACGATCGGTCGTCCATATCTGTTTTGGGGCACGAACCATGCAAAAAATTGCATCGGTGGAGCCTAAGCTCTCCAAACCGTGGGATTAAGGGAGGTGGAGGTGATGCCTTCACATTGCATTTTGTAGCCGTCTTGGCGGAGTAAGAATCATCACTTGTGAATTTCCATCTAATAGTATTGGTGAAAAACAATGATTAGCGAGAGCCAACAACGTTGGACAGGCAGAAATTAAGCACGACCCTCTGTTGAGCACTGATTCCAGATTTTTTGTGTGGGGGTAATGCAAATACTATAAGTTCATCTTCTCACAAGTCACCCAAAACAGAGCTCTTGATATTTTATGGGTTTCTGACGAGGGGTAGACTCATCAAGACCCATAGTCGAGGTCCCTGGGTTGTGAATATGGGGGAGAGAACGTGGTAGAGCTGGAAGTAACGTCGGCTGACAAGCAGGGCAAAGATTTTACCCAGGTTCAGGGCCCTCGTGTGGAGGTAACACCCCTACGTACCGCCTGTCTGTTATTGCTTTGTGAATATGGAGGTTACAAGGGTCCCGGCGAGATGTCGATCTCGCTAGGGTTTTGGTGGTCTGAAAGTGCGTGGTCTGGTTCGACGGCCCTCCTAGTCCTTAAATAACAGGCTGGGTCTCGGGTGTTCGTAACAGACTCGATTTACAGTATGGAAACTCTAAACCGACTATGTCTTCGCCAAACTTGGAGGATACTCCATCTTCTTGGCCTTACTTTATGGGCTTCATGTAGGCTTCGATAGCTGGGCCTAGTCGATACGTGTACCAGGTACCCTCATGGTAGGGTACCCGATAGGGATACCCATGTCAGTAGCCCCGAGTACTTGTCTGATTCGAAGAGTCGGGCATGGACTCATACGTTATGCTCGTTATTTTCTTTGCATTTGTATCATATAATTTTTGAAGTTCTGTATGAAATAGCGCATGTTGGCTATGCTTCATCGACTGTGACTTTTTGCTTTATGATAGTCAAGAGATATTAGCTTAGCAGGCCCGGCACACACGACGGATCGGGGCCAGTTAACTACCATTTGTGGCAAAACCATACTAGCTTTCAATCAAACTCGAGTCCCCGGACTCGAATCTGGAACAAACTGGACAGACTCGAAACGGCCGTTGAGGTCTTACTGAATCGAACTGCAGTATAGTTTTGAATCTACCCAATGCGTCCGTCGTGGATTTTTCATCATGTCTGCTGACACGGAACACTTAAGGATAACGCTGCTGCAGCGGTCCTCAGCCCAACTCGACTGATCGGTGGGTCTTACCTTTGCACTATGCATGCAGCATCCAAGGATCGTCGGATAAACTCGGGAATATTTCGAGCATGAGTTTGCTTATGAACTGAGTCGAATTGTTTGTCGACTGATACTTTGCTATTGTTCAATCGGGTGCGCGACAGCGCTCCCGATGGGAGTAGCCCCCCGAGATTGTGCTTTATTGCCTGCAATGGAGGATAATCTCAAAATCTTTTTACCCTGCACACACTAGTACAGAACGACACATCGGATACCCCTCTATGGAAACGGCAGGAGTTAGGCGACGGAGAATCGAGCCTTCCGCGCGGAAAAAGCCGCCCGCGAGGGCTATCCTCCCGCGACCCGCGACACATCGGCAACGGTTGTGCTTTCCGCAACCGTTTGCTTTATATGAGCAACGGACATATTTTCGTGTCCGTATGCATTATTTTCATTATTGTAAACGGTTAATATGGATGACCGTATCCGATGATTCCATCCAGACCTAACGCTATGAGTGGTGTCGAGTTAGCCAGCTGCGGAGATTCCCATAAGACTGAAAGATAGGAGCGGCGGCGGCGAGGGCGGAGGCGGAGGCGAGGGCGGAGGCGGAGTCCAGATCTTACATCTGTGCTGCGGGCGTCGATAGGCGCGCGTGGTTGCCGGCGTCGAGAGGCAGCGCGTTGGTTGCCGGCGTCGAGAGGCAGCGCAGGGAAGCTTGGGCCCGATTCCACAGCTACTGGGGCGGTGGTATAACCCGAAAACCTACTACTTATTTTTTTAATTATTTTGATTTAGGAGCGCGGAGTATAAATCTTACATATGTAGTTTGCCATTTTACTAGATGGTTCTTGATCGAGCTTGGATGTACGGTGGTCGCACGAGTCCTGAATTCTCACAAGGTGTGGTTGAATTCTTGGACAGGGCTTCGCAACACATGCTAGAAAGTAATGAACCGAAGATGTTTTGTCCTTGTGTTATCTGTAAGAATGAAGTCTTGTGGCCTAGAAGACAAACGATAGAAGAACACATTATTTTGAGGGGATTTATGGAATCGTACACATGTTGGTCAAAACACGGTGAACAACAACCAGCAATCTTTGCCGACAACCGTGATGATTTGAGCAACGATAATCATGAAGTCAATGCCAGAGATGGTTTGGGCAACGCTGATGATGATGTGCATCCAGATGAAACCAGAGCCGATGGTCCACAAAAAAACCTAGAACAGATGATCAATGATTTGGAGAATAATATGGAAGGTAATGATGAGATAAAGAATTTCCTCTGTCAGTCGGCGGACTCGAAGAAACCTCTGTATCCGGAATGCAAGCTCAGCAAGTTGGATGCGACACTAGAATTGTTGAAATACAAGGCAGAGAGTAGTACATCCGATGTGAGCTTCACAAAGCTGTTAAAACTTGTCGCATTATTACTTCCACCTGGAAATGACTTGCCAGCGAACACTTACCATGCCCTGCCCCATTCCAGCCGAGTACGTGAAGATACACGCTTGTAAGAATGATTGTATTCTCTACCGAGGGGAAAATGAAAATATGCGGCGTTGTCCCATATGTAACTTTCCTCGTTACAAACGCAACCTAGCAAAAGACAGAGACAAGGGCGAGGATGAGGTCACAACGGGAGTCCCTTACAAGGTTGTGTGGTATTTGCCAATAATACCCAGATTGAAGCGTATGTATGCAGACCCAAAGCAGTCAGAGCTGATGCGTTGGCATGCCGATAAAAGGAAAAAAGATGGACTGCTCAGACACCCGGCTGATGGACCACAGTGGAGGCTTATCGATTATGAGTTCCCAGACTTTGGCAGGGACCCCAGAAATGTAAGGTTTGCACTAAGTACAGATGGAATGAATCCTTTTGGCAGCATGAGCAGCAGACATAGCACTTGGCCAGTTCTTTTAGCAATGTATAACCTTCCTCCTTGGTTGTGCATGAAGAAGAGGTATATCATGATGTCGATGCTTATTCAAGGACCAAAACAACCTGGGAATGACATTGATGTTTACTTGAGTTTACTTGTCGAAGAACTACAAGTACTGTGGGATGGGGTAAGAATGTATGATGCGTTCAAGAGAGAACAGTTTGATCTCAGAGCAATGTTGTTTCTGACCATTCAAGATTATCCTGCACTTGCGAACTTGTCAGGGCAGAGTTTGAAGGGATCCTTTGCATGTGTCACTTGCAAAGAGAGAACAAAAAGTCTTTGGCTGCCGAATTCAAGGAAGACAGTGTACATGCGGCACCGAAGGTTTTTGGCAAAGAATCACCCGTATCGTAGATTGAAGGCCCCGTTCGATAATACGATTGAGACCGATGACACGCCAGAACCATTTTCAGGAGCGGATGTCGATGACCAGACGAAGGATGTACACACTATTTTTGGTAAGGGGAAGAAACCCCAGTCTCGTGAGAAGGCAGTGTGGAAGAAAAGATCGGTTTTCTGGGCATTGAAGTATTGGGCATATCTGGACGTTCAACATTGCATCGATGTCATGCATGTCGAGAAAAACGTAACTGAAAGCGTTCTTGGATGTGTAATGAATAACAAGGATAAAACGAAGGATGGTATGAATTCACGGCTGGATATTCTTGCATTGAAATATAAAAGGAAAAAGTTGAAGCCACAAGAGAAGCCTAATGGGCAGTGGTACCTCCCACCTGCTTGCTACCAGTTATCGAAGGAAGAGTTGAAGGAGTTCTTGCAATTCTTGTATGATATGAAAGTTCCGTCAGCATACTGCGCAAACATCAGGACTCTGGTGTCGTTTGAAGAAAAGAAACTGATGGGGATGAAGTCACATGACTGCCATGTGATGATGACACAGATGCTCCCTGTGGCAATTAGAAATATGTTGCCTAAACCCGTTCGAGAGGCTCTCATGAGGTTATGTGATTTTTTCAACGCTATATACCAGAAGGTAATAGATCCATTCAAATTAGACAGATTGCAAGAAGATGTTGTGAAGACTATCTGCCAGCTGGAGATGTTCTTCCCCCCTTCGTTTTTCGACGTAATGGTCCATCTAATTGTACACATTGTTTATGAGATAAAGCAATGTGGTCCAGTGTATCTGCGCACTATGTATCCGTTCGAGCGCTTCATGGGTATACTCAAGCACTACGTCCGTAACAGGTATCGGCCAGAGGCAAGTATCGTTGAAGGATATCTTTCGGAGGAGGTGGTTGAGTATTTCATCAGCTACATGGATGGCCACCGACCTATCGGGGTGCCTCTGTCCAGGCATGAGGGGAGGCTAGATGGAAAAGGGTTAATGAAAGATAAATCATGTTGGCCAGAGTGTGAATTATTTGAGAAAGCACATTTGTACGTATTGCAGCACCTTGCAGTCGTTACACCATATGTGGATGCTCACAAGGATCTACTTAGAATTGAGCTAGGAGGCCGAGGCTTGACAGAGAATCAGAAGGAAGCACAAGTCTTGAAACTGCACAGCCAGAGATTCGCTGATTGGCTGATGACGAATTGTGTCGGAGATGATGACGAGACTTTAAAAAGTTTGGCAAGAAAGCCAAACTTTACGGTTCATAAATGGGAAGCATATGACCTGAATGGCTACACCTTTTATACAAAGAATAGAGACAACAAGACCATGTATCAGAATAGCTCTATTAAAGTGGAAGCGGTAGATCCGAATGGGAGGAAGGATTGGTACTATGGAGTAATTGAGGAGATTTGGGAGCTGGAGTACGATACATTACTCACGGTTCCATTGTTTAAATGCAAATGGGTCAAACTGGGTCATGCGAAAGTTGACCAGTACGGCACTACATATGTCAATCTCAACGAATTGGGATACAAAGATGAACCTTTCGTTTTAGCTACCCAAGCCACCCAGATCTTCTATGTCAAAGACCTACTACATAAAAATTGCCATGTTGTGATGAATGGGAAAAGGAAGATCGTTGGGGTGGATGACGTTACTGATGAAGAAGAGTACAACCAGTATGAAGACTTGCCAGCAACTGGAGAACGCATACAGATCAATGACCGACAGGCTCCTGGAGATGGCTTTTACGCAAGAGATGATCACTCCGATGGGGCAATTTACAAAGGAAATATTCAGGTTGATCCAGTTTTACTAGAGGAGGACGAAGAATGAGCAAATTAATTTGTACCCTAAAGTGATAATTGTATTTCTTAATTGGCAAAGTAATGTGCTGTTGTTATTTCTTAATTTTCAACCGTAAACGCTACGTTTTTTTCAAACGAAATATAATTTATTTATACCACATCGGCAACGGTTTTTTTGAATGCACCGTTGCCGATGTGACATAAACCCTACTTCCAGACTTAAACTTTGGGGACCAACCTACCACCCCTCGCATTTCCCCCCGCTCACCGTCTTCAACACCACCCCCGGCGGCGTACTCACGCTCAGCTGAGTTCATTATGCGGACTACTCGGGCCGCCCTTGCGGCGCAGGCGGCTTCCCTGGCCGTCCCCCACCCACGGTCTCAGCTGAGTTAGTTATGCGGACTACTCGGGCCGCCCTTGCGGCGCAGACGGCTTCCCTGGCCGTCCCCCAACCCACGCCGCGGGGCAGCTCCAGGCTACGACGGCGTCGCGCCGACGCCGTGGTCAGCGAAGACGCCCAGAGGGTGGGCTCTATGCCCCCCCTCAGGCGACAACCGCGGCCGCCGTCTCCACTGATTTGGCTCCCGGAGATGCTGCCGATCTGCTGCCGCCACAGATTGGCCGCCGTCTCCACTGATTTGGCTCCCGGAGCTGCTGCCGCCACAGATTTGCCCGCAATAGAGGAAGGGGCAGACAGCGGCGACCTCATACATGCCGGAGACACACTTGGGACAGGTTAGTTGTGCTGATTAACTGTATTACACACTGTAAAGTCGGACCTTTTAGTTTTAATTAGATCCACCTTCTATTATTCACCTGTTATTCAGAGCTGTCGTCTGGTGATGAAGGGTCCTCGAGCTCATCCTCGCAGCAGGATCAGTTTATCATGAAACAAAGGGGTCGAGGAATTAGAAAACCAACCCTAAAGCCAAGAGGAACATTTACAGTGGAGATGATTGACAAGAAAACTGGTGCCCCGTTGAAACCAGTCAAGGCACATAGGAAATTTAAGACATTGTGTGGGTGTGTAGTCAGGGAAAAGGTCCCCATTACGGTTGACGACTGGAGTCAAGTCACTCCAGAAGAAAAGACTTTCATCGTCAACGCCATAATGAGCCAGTTCCAGCTCGCAAATGAGGAATGGAAGCCTGCAGTTCAAGCTGCTGCTCTTTCTAAAGCAAAGGATTCGTTCCGTAACTTCAGGCACCGTCTGTACTCCAAATTCCAGAAGAAAAATCGGGATGCTACACTTGTATACCCCTTCATTAAACCTGACGACTGGAAGGAGTTCAAGAAGTATAGGAGGACGGAGGAGTTCCTAACAAAGAGTAAAGCCGGCAGCGCCCTCATCAGTAAAAACAAGCATCCCCACAATATGGGGGTTCTTGGATATGCTGGTTCGAAGCCCATATGGAGAAAACAGGATGAAGAAGCAGTTGCTTCGGGGGGCACGGTTCCTTACTCTGATCTTGAAGGTGAACGGGCACGAGACTTCTTGAGGGCGAGGTCTAAAACAAACGAAGTTGGTGAACTTGTTATAACTCACCCCGAGACCCAAAAGTTACATAAAACAATGGTAATAACCATATATAACCTAAGTTGTTTCCTCCTTAACTGACACAATATTTCCTTGTGTACTGAATTCAGTGTACTACTTGTCTTATCTCCAGCTGGAGCTGAAAAATAAAAAGGACAGCGGAGAGATTCTGGCACGAGGGAAAGATGACATTCTCTCAAAAGCTTTGGCTACGCCTGAGCCCTCTGGTCGGTCTCGGACGTACGGCACCCATGTTGGCCACAAGAAGGCTTTCGCGATAGACCAGGCTGAAAGGCAGGCAATGAAAAAGGCCAGACATGACGCTCAAATGAAAGCACTAGAGACAAATATTACGGCCAATATCGTTAAGCATCTTCGAGACGGTCACCTTGATCCCGGTAGGGGGGAGTGCCCTGCAGCCAGGAGTAGTTGTGGATCATTGTCGGTTGATGGTCTTGTAGACACCGGCAAATATGCTGTGGACGACATCACGAGCCCGGTGAGATGCAAACTACATGTGCCTGTAACCGTGATGACGCATCATCCCCTGGTGGCAGCACTAGGTATGGTTCAGCCACCTACCGATGTGGTACCTCAAGTGGATGGTGTGCCCTTAAAGCCAGGTTTTGCAATGTGCTTTGTGGACAAGGTCATGCCTGGCTTCGAAGGCATCTTGCTATTTAACACCTGCGTCGATGCAGACGTACAAAGCTTGGGCCAGGCTAAGCTGAGATACGTACAGTGGCCCAAGAAGGAGATTTCTCTTCTCAGTGCCCTGCCATCCACCTCAACAGCTTCTCGACAGATGGCGTCGTCTGAAGGCCTCCGTTCAGCACAGCTCCTCCTTGATATTGCGGCCAAACAGCCTTCCAGAGAACAAGCAGTTGAAGATACAACGGTTGCACAGAGTTGTGAAGCCACACCAACACCGCCTGTCGATGGTAACTCACCTACTGCCCTTGTGGTGAACAACACCACCAACTTGGTTGAAGCTACACCAACACCGCCTACGCCTCCGCCTCCGCCTCAGCCACAGCAGGCTTATCTGCCGCCTCCGCCTCAGTCACAGGAGGCTCAACTGCCGTCCCTGCCTCCTCAGCCACAGCAGGCTCATCTGCCGCCTCCGCCTCCGCCCCAACTTGTTCGGACACGTAGAGGCACCACACCCGTCCGGGCGAAGGACCATGCCAAGATGGCCCCGATAAATAGAACCCCGATGAAGCCCAAGCCCAAGCCCAACCCAAGACCATAAAAATAAAAAAAATACTGCACCGATTGACAGCGACCAATACCTAGATGACGAAGAATTTAATAAGAAATACAATGCAGAGGTGCAAAGTGGCCCCAAATACGTGCGTGGACAGCCATTGTTGACTAGAGATGGATTACAAAGATCAGGCTTGGCTTGCCAGCAGCTTCATGAAAAGTACCTCCTATTGTGAAGAGAATAAGGAGATGACCTTCAGTATCAGGAAAGAGGATTTTTACGGCGTCGAAGTGACGTCGTTATAACTGGGAGTTTTCAGAGATGTTCCAAGTTTTCAACCTGAATACTGTTGATGGCACGTTCATGCGTTTGTTCACATTGTATGTGCCTTACAAATACTTTTCACATTTTAATAGCTTTCTTCTGTTCAGTACATGCTAACTATTCTCTTTCTTGTACTTAGGAGCCAGGTATTCGAGTGCAACCGCAGGAAAGAACCGGTAGGTTTCCTTGACCCGGCTCTTATCAATTACACGAACATCTGCAGCAATCATACGAAATACATTCACTATGCTGTGAAAGCGTTGACTCATTATCAAGACAAAGAGTTGATCCTGCTTCCTTACAATCAGGCGTAAGTTTGTTATCAAAAATTATCTGTACATCCTGCTTCCTTACCATCAGGCGTAAGTTTGTTATTTTCCTTTGCAGTTCTCACTGGTTCTTAGCTGTCATCATTCCTAAACAGAACAAGGTATTGTATATAGATTCCCTACTTGGAAGTATAAATTATACACCCTTGGAGAATTCTTGAACAGGTATTACATCGTTCCCTAGTTTACTTTATGATTTAACTTTCACGTGTTGTTTTCTCAATCCGCCAACTCATTACTTTTGTAGTGTGTTCGAAAAGTACTGACGATAATCAAGAGACCGTTGGCCAAGAGAGGAGAACAGGAGGCCATATTGAGTCACGTAAAGTTAACCCGGTAACAGTTGCTACTTTATTCCTAGTTTTCACAAATACCTGCTAGCAAACCAAACTAAGTGAGCGATTTTGTCACCAACATTACAGTGCCCTCAGCAACCACCTGGTACAAATCTTTGTGGGTATTATGTGTGCAATGCAATATTGAAAGTCGTTCCCACCTCGAGAAGTCTGCCAAGCCTCGATTCGGTTAGTAATCCACGACATCATCAACAATTCATGTTTCCTAACAATATTTGCAGACATACATGACGAAAGATACCTAACTAAGAATCTGCCTGCAGCTTATAGGTGGAATGGGACGTGCACCTTTGAAGAAGGATGTTCTTACGATGGTGAGAGGCAAGTTTGCTGCGTTCGTCCTTAAACACATCGTAAGCAAGGAGGGAAAACTACACACCCTAATCCATGATCATGAGATCCTATTCGGCATTTGTTCACCTGTCCATACCGGCATTCTCGCTGGTGAGACTATAGATTTTTCCAAAACAATTGTTGTCACCATTGTGGTGTAACTTCTTTAAATTGTGTCCACTTTTTTCCGAACAATGGCTGAAAACTTTGTATTTGTAGCAATAGCAATAGCAATAGCTGTGAACTTGTATTCCAACATTTGCTGTAAACTTTGTGTTCATATGATTGTTGTAAACTTGTATTGCTGAATGTCTGCTAAATAATTGCTGTAGCACGGGCGTGCAAGCGCAGCTAATTACTATTAGCTTGCAATTAGACATAGGAAACGGGCAAACAGAAATAGCCGTTGCCGACATGATACCACACTGGTAACGGAGGACAAAACCCTCCGTTGCCGAAATGGTCACACATTGGTAACGGAGGGCCGGAGGCTCCGATGCCGAAATTTTCTCACATCGGAAACGGTGTTCTGCCACCGTTACCGATGAGGGCCCCCACATCAGTATCGGAAGCGGGGACACAGACCATTTCTCCGTTGCTGAAGGGGTTTTTGGCCCGTTTCCGATGTGTCGTTCTGTACTAGTGACACATTAGTCAAAGAAATTTTTTGATAGGCTCCCGATGGGTAGTCAAAGACGTTGCAGTCGAAAGTCTTTCGAGTGGCATCTATGACCTCTGCAGAAAAACCCAACCGAGATATTTGTGATACATCAATCGAATAACACATCGAGTAACTTTTTGTGCCAGTTGTGCAATATGAATAACGTCAGCAATGACGCATCTTGCGACTGCCATCTCTGACAAGCGGTGGCGTGCCTGGTAGGATTGATGGGACGTGACACTACTTTTATGGGCCCATTTCTGCAGAGTTGACCAAGGACGTCGCCGCTTGGACTTGATTTGACCGCTCTGGCGCGATTTTCACGGGGCGTGATGATGGTTTCCTAGATTCCCGTGCGTAGTGGGCGGAGTGGCCGGCGACGGTTGCTCTCCGCGGCCGCCACGTGTATGGCTAGATTTTGCACGAAGCGTATGCATTTGTTTTGACGGTTGCGATCGTTTTGCGATCTGTGGTAAATAGGGGGGACGGCGCTGGCAGAATTTTTTACTTGCCATTTGCTTTCCTGCGCCGCCCCTTGCCTCATCTTCCTCCTTGTGGCTCTTTCCATTGTTCTGCGCCCAAGCTCTCTGCCCCACACCCATCCACCATTGCAATGGCGAAAGGTGGAGGCTCCAAGCGTGGTGCTGCCGTCGCTGATACGACTGACGCGGCCAAGGGAAAGAAGGTTGCAGCGAGCACATCCACGTCTGCCGCCGCCCTGAAGAAGAACAGCGGGGATTGGGCGAAGTCCACCATCAGGGACACCCATTTGATCAAGCTCCGCGAGCAGGGGTATCTGCCACCCGCGGAGCAGCTCACCGTCCGCGCGCCGTCGCCCAAGGAGGTACTCCCCGAACCACGCGCCAACGAGCGCGTCTGTTTTGCGGAGTTTGTGTCTAGGGGCTTCTCTCTTCCCCTCCACGACTTTGTTCATGGTCTGCTTTTTGCCTATGGGGTGCAGATCCATGATCTCACCCCGAACGGTGTTCTGCACATAGCGGTGTTCATCACGCTATGTGAGTGTTTTTTGGGGTTGCACCCAGCTGGGCGCTGCGGAAGACCATATTTATGGTGCGACCCAACAGAGGAGGCGGCCGCACCTACCCCGTGGGCGGCTGCGGCATCCAGGTGCACGGTGACACCCGCTACTTCCGCCTGAAGACCGTCGACTCCGCCCAAGGCTGGAGAAAAGGATGGTTTTATGCGAGTGTCGAGCAAGACGGAGTCGCCGCCTACTCGACTACAGCTTTTGTAAGGACCAAGGCGTGGGATCACCAGCTCACAGCCGAAAAGATGGAGGAGGCAAGCCCTTTGCTGACTCGAATTGACGGAATGCTGGAGAAGGTCACCGGCATCCACCTGATTGCCACCTTCGTGAAGAGGCGGGTGTGGCCAATCCGTGCCCGAGTGCACCCCATGTGGGCGTATGAGGGCACGAGCGACCCCACTCGCACGAGCCCGGAGGAGCTGTCAAGGAACGAGCTTGTGACGCACGTGCGGCACATCACCAACTTGACGACAGCCGACACTTGCAACGTCGACTGCCCCATTGAACCATATGGGGCGGAAAACCCTTTGCTTGAGGTATGTGTGCTTTATGCTTGCAGTTTAGGAGTTGCCACTCGCATGTTGTGCGTTTGTACAATTTTTGCCTCTAACTTTGTATTTTGCGATGTATGTCATGCAGGGTCAGTCGACTGCTGCTTCTCTTCCTCCTTTGCCAGAAAATGGCGCGACTGAAGAAACGTAGGTGCAGACGGTAGACCTGAAAGGGGATCAGTCGCCCATCCCTTCTGCCACCACTTCGCCTGTGGACGAGGTCGAGGAGGAAGCAGCAGAAGAGGTCCAAACTGAAGAAAAAGCCGTCGTTGACCAGGAAGTCGACGCCCCACCACAGAAGCGTCGTCGACTGGCCAAGAAAACTTCGTCCGCTGTGCCCGTGAGGGAGGAGGGTTTGGAGGATGACGAGGAATCAGGTTCGCCGCCTGTTCCCAGACATGCTCCTTCGTGAGTGTGCTCGTCTAGCTCGACCCTTCCTCCTCGTTCGAGTGGTGCCTCGGTGTTTGGAGGCCCTCTTTTTGCCGACTCCGACGAAGAAGACGAGTAGCACAAGTATGCATCTTTTGCTTTTGTTTTGAGAATTTTCGACTGTTGCATTTTTGTGCTGATTGTATTTTCTGTTTATGCCACTCGCAGTGCTGAGAATGATCAGCCTGCGTCTCCTCCAGCCGAGAGAGTACCGACCCCACTGCATCCGGATATCTCTCCGGGTGCCCTAGAGGTTGCCCAGCCGATGGCCACCGATGCTGTTGCTGAGGCGGCCAAGGTGGCACCTCCCGATGTCGGGACACCAGTCGCGGCTCCTGAACCCTGGATGAACCATGTAAGCATCTTTTTGCTTGACTTGTGTAGTTTAAAATTATGCGAGTTATGAATTGTGCTGAATTCATGTGCCTTGCAGCCATTCATGTGCTTATGTCCAGGTGGAGCAAGAAAGGGATGGCCTGCGCAGCGACCTAGAGCGGCTCAGTCGTGAGTTCTCCTTTTTGCTAGTTTTTGCTGAAGTTCTTCTTACAATGCTGGCTTCGTCGAGTATGAAATATATGTGATTTGCTGGTGGAAGAGGCACTCGCGACGCAACGCGCTGAATCGAAGAAGGAGCTGGATGCTGCCGCCAATTCAGCCGCCGCTCGCGAGCGTAGATATGCTGAACAACTTGCTGCACTCGCGCAGGTCATGGGAGGTGAGTGTTCCTTCCCCCTTTGACGTTATGATATAACTTTTCGAGTGTCATGTAATGACTTTGTGCTCTTTTGACTTATGAAGAAGTTATCGGCGCGCCGGCCTCTGCAGACGGGGCGAGTGACGATCTGCCACTCGACCGTGTTGTGGACGACCTTGGAGCCAAATGCACGCAAGCGAAGGACGCACTCGCCAAGTCAGCGAGTACTCTTGGCGCTGTGTACAAAGCTGTGCTGCCGAACGGCGTAGTACCCTCAACTGCGGACGGCTTCGCCGAGGTGTTTGGCCCGGGAACTTCCACCATGGCGGATTTCGCTCGCGCTCTCACGGTACGCGGATCCGAGTCCACCCTCAAGCTTCTTATGGGTCACGGAATAGCCTGTGACTACGAGGGCGCACTGTCTGAGTTCCCTCGGAAGCCAGACGGAAAGCCCGTGTCTCTTAAGGGGGTGAGCGGAGCAGCTACGCGATTGGCCGAAGTTTTTATGGCCACCATGGAGCGCCGGGCAGCCGAGACTGCCGCTCGTTTGCATAGGAAGTCGACTTCTTAGGGTTAGGGTAGCTGCACCCTTTTGTTTTTTATGCCTTGTAATGACACCTCTGAACTGCGCGAGTATGCGCTGTGGTTTCGCTACCTTGTATATACGAATAGTCTTTTGCTAATGTGTCGTACATTCGAAGAGCTATATGTTTATGACATGATTCGATGCTTGTGACACAAACTTTGTGTTTGTGATTTATGCTCTTTGAACAGTCCCAGGAACCCGCTGCTTCGACTGGTTCCACTCAGGCTCCAGCCACCACCCGATCGCAGGCTCAGTTGGCCAATGATGCCAGGGTGATGGAATTTATGAGAGCGAAATTTGTGAAAATGGAGCAAGACCTTAAGAGTGCCCAGGATGAGCTGAATCGGTTGAAGACGAGACCCGCGTTGGCCACCCAGCGCGAGAATTATGTACTTGGAGAAATGGAGCTTGTGAACAGGCAACTCGATTGTGAGTTCGAATCTTGCTCTGTTTACCAATTTGCTTGCATGGGATTGCTTCTTGGTTCGACTGATATGCCTGTTTTGTAGGTTTTGTTGACAACTTCGAGGCGGAGAAAATTCGCGTCCAGGAGCGTTTGGATAGTGTGACTGACCACCCCACGACTGGGCGTCAACACTTTTGACTTCATAGGTACCATGCCCGTATACTCGCCACCCTGCAGGACCGCGCCTGGTGAAGTGCAGAACTGCTCGAGTTATGCCGGATGGCATTCATTCGCCTGAATGAGGCTCTGTTTCCTGGGGGACCGCAACCACAAGGGATCCGTGCCTTGCTGAACATCTTCCGTCACGCGACTCCTGTCCGAGAGTTGCTGACTCAAAGACTCGTGGTTGGAGCCAACGCAGCGATGGCGTATGTACGCAGCCGGAGACCAAGGTTGGGGTTGTAGCCACCCGCAGCCGGAGAGGTTCTTGAACAAGGGGATCTAGATGACACGATCCGAGCTGCGGAGACACTAATCGAGTGCACTCACGAACAGCTGTGTGGTCCCGAGCTGCCCATAAAGGACGAGCCTGAGGATTAGAATAGCTTTGCGAGTGCAATTTTTGTACAGGGGCAGCCCCCGAGTGTAGATTTTTGACCCTTTGTATATTGTACAGTATGTATATTTTGATTTTTGCCGAGCCCCCGAGTCGGTCGAGTGGGGTTTATGAAATACTTGTTGATTGTTGAGTAATGACTGCACAGCCTCCGAGCGCTCGAGTGCGGCTACGGAGTTTGTGTGTAATTGTTTGGATTTCTGCGACGCAGCCCCCGAGCGCTCGGGTGCATATAAGATGTTTATGCAAGAGCGAAACCTCGTATGTATGACAACGCAGCCCCCGAGTATTTCGGGTGCGGTTAAGTTTATGAGTTATGCGAGTGATAAACACAAAGAAGTAGGAGAAATATGGATTTTATTCCTCTTTTGAAAGTTAGACTGCAGGCCGCCTCATTAAAAACCTTCCAGTCCCCTTAGATACCCTGGTAAGGAAAAGAGCGCGCTGAAACCTGCAGCCATCCGACATATAGCCTATTACGTTTTATGATTGTGAGCACGCTATGCATAGAAACGGCGCAAGTGCGCAACGTTCCAAGGATTATGAGAGAGTTCGCCTGTCTTCGCGTGCTTCAGTCGATATGCGCCTCCACCAAGGACCTCAGTGATGATGAAGGGGACTTCCCCTGGGGAAGCGAGCTTGTGCACCTTCTTTTGCTTCAGTCGTAGGACTAGGTCGCCAACTTCGAAGGACCTGGTGCGCAGTCGACGGCTGTGATAGTTGCGAAGATCCTGCTAGTAAACAGCTGTGCGAGCCAGAGCCGTGTCGCACGCTTCATCGAGCAAGTCGACTGCGTCTTCGAGTGCTTCTTCTGCGTCTTCCTCGGTGTATGATTCGACTCTTGGCGCATTGAACCGTACATCTGATGGCAGGATTGCCTCTGCACCGTAGACCATGAAGAATGGGGTGAACTGTGTAGAAGTGTTGGGAGTTGTGCGTAAGCTCCATAGCACAGACGGTAGTTCTTCGACCCAAGCACCCGCAGCTCTTTTGAGTGGCACCAGGAGGCGCTTTTTGATTCCGCTTGTCACAAGTCCATTGGCTTTTTCGACTTGGCCATTGGACTGCGGATGTGCCACGGATGCGTAGTTGACCGTAATGTCTTGCTCTTTGCAGAAAGTTTTGAACTCCTCAGCCGTGAAGTTTGTGCCATTATCAGTGATGATACTGTTTGGGACACCGAAGCGGTAGATAATGCTCTTTATGAAGTTGACTGCTGTTGTGGCAGTCGAATTTGTGATGGGTACCGCCTCGATCCACTTTGTGAACTTGTCGACTGCCACCAGTAGGTGAGTATGCCCGCCATGCGATGATTTTTTGAGTGGCCCAACCATGTCAAGCCCCCACTGGGCGAAAGGCCAGGCTAGTGGTATGGTCTTTAATGCCGATGCGGGTGCGTGCGGTTTTGTTGCGAATTTCTGGCAACCGACGCACCTTTTGACTATGTCCTCCGCGTCTTTGAGTGCTGTAGGCCAGTAAAACCCTGCTCGAAAGGCTTTGGCTACGAGTGATCGACTGCTGGCGTGATGCCCACAGGTACCTGCATGAATGTCTCGAAGGATGGCTTGGCCATCTTCGAATGCGATGCATCTTTGGAACATACCTGATATGCTGCGCTTGTATAACTCGCCGTTGATGACGGTGTATGCTTTGGATCTTCGAGTGACGCGCCGGGACTCGGTTATGTCTTCTGGCAGCTCGTTGCGGAGTATGTATGCCAGGAAAGGTTGAGTCCAGGTTGGCTCGATGAGGAGCACCTCGACTGGAGGGTCCTCTGTGCTGGGCGCTTTATTCTTGGCTGTCGTAGTCGATGTAGGAGGTACTTGTTTCTCTTTGATGAATCTGTGCTCGATGCGTTCGAGGAAGACACCAGGTGGAACCTGTGCACCAGTTGAGCCAAGATTGGCTAGCATGTCTGCTTCTTTATTGCTTTCCCTTCCTATGTGTCGTAACTCGCAGCCATCGAAGCTGCCCTCCATTGTGTTGTACAGGTCGCGGTAGGCGATCATGTTGTCTGCGATTGCGTCACAGGCCTTCATTGTTTGTTGCACCACAAGATTCGAGTCGCCATAGATCATCAATCGAGTGCACCCAAGTGCTTTTGCCATCCGCATGCCATGGATCAAAGCCTCGTACTCAGCCTCGTTGTTGGAGGGTAGTTTGAATCCCATCTGCAGAACATAACGGAGCTTGTCTCCTTTTGGCGATATGAGTATGACACCTGCTCCTGCGCCTTCGTGTTTCTTGGACCCGTCAAATTACATAGTCCATGAGTTGGATAAATCTGGTACGGCAGGCAGCTGGGCTTCAATCCACTCGGTTGTGAAGTCAGGTAGAACTTATGCTTTGATAGCCTTCGGGTGCTCGTACTTGATGTCCCTTGGTGCCAGCTCGATGAGCCATTTTGCGACTCGACCCGTTGCATTGGGGTTTGTGAGGATGTCACCGATTGCTGAGTTACTTACCACGGTGATCGGGTGCTCTGTGAAGTAGTGCGTCAACTTCCTTGAGGACATGAATACAACATAGGCTAGCTTTTGATAGTGCGGGTACCGCTGCTTTGATATGGAGAGGACCTCGCTCAGGTAGTAGACTGGACGCTGTATGTTGTGGGCGTGTCCCTCCTCCATGCGTTCGACCACCAATACGGTACTCACCACCCTGTTTGTAGCCGACATACAGGTATAGTGGTTCCCGTTCCTTGGGTGCGACGAGGATCGGAGGGCTTGTGAGGATCCGCTTGAGATCTGTGAAGGCCGCTTCAGCTTCTGGCGTCCACTCGAATTTATCTGCCTTCTTCATCAGTCGATAGAACGGCAGCGCTTTTTCGCCAAGTTTGCTGATGAATCGACTGAGCGCTGCCACTCGTCCTGCTAGCTTCTGTACATCATGAAGTTTTGAAGGCCTTTGCATTGTGAGGATGGCCTGTATTTTCTCTGGGTCCGCTCGATTCCACGAGCGGAGACTAGGTATCCCAAGAGCTGCCCGGCTGGAACGCCGAACGTGCACTTCTTAGGATTGAGCTTGATATGAAAACGCTTGAGGTTGTCGAATGTCTCCTTCAAGTCGTCGAGTAGTGTATACTCTTCTCTTGTCGTAATGACAATGTCGTCCACGTAGACTTGGACGTTGCGTCCAATTTGCTTTTTGAGCAGTCTTGCATCATGCGCTGGTATGTTGCACCCGCGTTTTTGAGCCCAAAGGGCATAGTTGTGTAGCAGTAGACCCCGAGTGGGGTTATGAACGCCGTTTTTTCTTCGTCTTCTTCCTTCATCCTTATCTGGTGATAGCCTGAGTAAGCATCCAGAAAGGACAGTCGTGCGCATCCGGCGGTAGAGTCAACGATCTGGTCGATTCGAGGTAGTGGAAAGTGATCCTTTCCACGCACATCCGAAGGATGTCTGTATGCTTCTTCTCCACGAGTACGGGGTTGGCCACCCATTGTGATTTCTTGATTTCTCTGATGAATCCTGCTGCGAGTAACCGGTCGACCTCGGACTCGACTGCGGTTCGCTTTGGGACGGAGATTCGGCGCATCGTTTGCTTGACTGGCTTTGCATCTGGAAACAATTGGAGAGAGTGCTCGGCGAATTCCCTGGGAATACCTGGCATGTCGGCTGGACACCACGCAAATATTTCCCAGTTCTCACGGAGGAACTCGACGAGCGCGCCTTCCTATGCGATAGGCAGACTCGAGGATACATTGACTGTCTTGGACGGGTCAGTGGGTGCACCTGATGCGACCTTGTGTCATTTGCTGTGTTGAACGATCTGTCGACTGCCAGCCTTTTATGCTCCGGCATGAGTGTGCGGTCGTTGAAGATCGCCAGATCAGCGAGTGTCTGCTCCATACGAACGTCTCGGAAATTTTGCTGAACTCGCGGTCGCAAGCGTCGGACCTTTGACAGTGATCACTCCTTTTGGTCCTGGCATCTTCATCATGAGGTACGCGTAGTGCGGTACCGCCATGAATCGAGCGAACGTCGGGCGTCCAAGAATAGCATGGTATTGTGACTTCCAGTCGACGACTTCGAACTCAATCGACTATGTCCTGAAGTGACTCTTGTCCCCGAACGTAACGTCGAGTTGTATGGTGCCTTCTAGGTTGATTGCTTTGCCGGGGACGATACCGTGGAAGGTATTTGAAGATTTCGGGAGGTTTTCGACTGACCTGTTCATTTTGCGTAGCGTGTCAGCAAAGATGATGTTGATGCCACTTCCTCCGTCCATGAAGACCTTGGTCATGGCGAATCCTCCAATTTGAGCATCGAGTACCAAAGCAGCGTGCCCTGGTCTGGCTACAGCGGGGGGTGATCCTCCCGACTGAAGCTTATGATGGTCTCCGATCCCTTCAGAAATTCGGGCACACGGGAGGTGCCATGACAGCCATGTTCACCTGTCGGGTGATTAACTTTTGCTGCCTGTTGGAGGGGCGACCCTTTTGTATCATGTACATCTACCCGTGGGGCTGTGGATATTGATCATCTTCCACCCGAAGTACGGGTTGTATGGCACCTGCAATGTTTGTACCTGGGGCAGGCTGTTGTGGTTGTTGCTGCGGTGGCGGCTGTGGCGCCATGAGAGCAGGCATAGCGTTTTGCTGGGGTGCAGGTGCAGGCGTGGGCTGAGCGGGTGCTGGACCGTGCCTTTTGAGTCGTATCATGTAATCAGTCGCCATCTGGTCGAATTCCCTGCAGTTCCTTAAGGTGTGATTGGAACGCAGTTTTCCGTCGTCCCCTTGAAGAGGTGTAATCTGCACCAGTCGTCCATCTTCTCTTCGAATGACCGCTCGGGTTTTGCATCAGCGCGTTTTCACCATTCTTGCCTTTTGTAGCTGTCACTTCGTTGCTCGCGATCTCGACTGTCCCGCCGATCATCTGAGCGCCTGTTGCCTCTATCCTGGTCATCACGGGGTTGGGTATAGTCAGCCGCCATGAACTCGGGTCTGTCATCGTCGTAAGGACGTTTGGAGCGTTTGCGCCTGCGATCATCTCTGTATGAGTCTCTGCGGCTTCGATTGCTGCTGTCGTGGTTGTCGCATGGTGGAGAAGCATGGGATCTGCGCACCGAATCCTCTCCATCTGCCCACTCGGTCGCGATTTTTATGAGTTGAGCCAAGAAACTTGGCTTTTCGTGACCAAGTGCCTCTCTGAAGTCCTTCCTGGCAAGACCCTGCGTGAAGGCATACATGGCCCTATCTTCTCATATTGCGCCAACCGAATTGCGTATTTCGGTCCACCTCCATATGTATGACCTCAACGACTCGTCTGATCGTTGAGTGCATGCTCTCAGTTCTTCGAATGTCTTCGGGCGCTCGCAAAGAGGCTCAAAGTTTTTGATGAAATCTCTGCGGAAACCGTCCCACGATTCGTATGATGATGGGGGGAGCGCCTTGAGCCAGTCGCGGGCTGTGCCTTCAAGCATGAGTCGTATGTACTGCATCGCTGTGATGTTCGTGCCACGCTGGCATGCCACAGCAAGTCTGTAATCTTCTAGCCACCCGGAAGGTTCATGGCGGCCATTGTACTTGGGTTGTTCTCCTGTTAATTTAAACCCTTTGGGCATCCGCGTCTCGCGAATGTGTCGAGTGAAGCACAATGCTCCGCATGGCTCTGGTTCGCGGTCAGAGTATGAATCGCTACTATACGACCTGCGGGATTTGCTTCTGCTGGACCTGCGTCGGTGTGTGCTTCTTCCTTCTTCCGAGTGGTGACTGCGACCACTATGATCACGTGTTGCATGTCGCGGGGTTGCTATCTGGCGATCCCTACTCCCTCCTGGAGTTTTGTCTGCTGGCTGTATAGCTTTGCCGCTAGAGCTACTGATTTGATTTGTTGACGATGAAAGGCGGCGTTGGGATCATCCGCTGGAGGTTGCATTGCTTTTAGGTATGCACCTACGGAGATCAAAGCACCTTCGCTGTTTTGGGTATTGGTATTCCATCAGCGTCGTGTGTCATAAATGACAAGTTGCGGGTAATTGCTACCCTTTCATGTTCTGGAAGTCTCGCCAACCGTGACCTGGTCCGTGCGGTTGGTTGCATTGTGGATCCAAGGGATTGCTCCCTTCTTCGTGCACTCGAAAGGCTAGCCTGCTTTCTGCGCTCTTCGAGTGCCGCTCGGTAGTTTTGTAGTCGAATTGACTCTTGCCAGTTGAAGTACTGGTATGTCAACATCTCCTCCGGAGTTGAGTTTGCTGGCATCATTGTGCACTCCTTGATAACTTTATCTGTTTTTGCTGCCATCTCCTCCGTGATTGTCAAGGTTGTGACCCCATCCGGCATGGTTACCGTGCATGGGAATTGCGTAGGCCTGCGGACGGCTGCGGCTGCGGATGATTCCGCGGAAAAGGCCACGTAGACCTGATGGGGCGTGACCCGTGGGCACGTGTATGTACTGTCGAGTCCAGTCATGGATTCGACGTCGTCGTCCAGGCTCATATCAGAGCCGGTATGCCCGTCGAGTAGATCCTCGTTCTCAACGTGCTCATCGATTATGCTCATCTCGTTTTTGGCGAAGCCATTATGAATCTCTGAGTCGAGATTGGTGTTGGTGAAGATCTCAGAATCGACATTGCTGTCGTTATGAGGCGCGGGCTCGTAGAGTTCGTCGAGGGAGATCCCGCAGTCGAAACTCTCGTCGAGTGGGAGGTCGAAGTCGAAGTTGCTTGTGCGGTATGCCGATTCAGCCTCCTCTCCTTGGAGTTCCTTCATCATGAACTTGTCGATCTCGCCAGTCGACATGGTTGTTGCGGGTGAGCAGGCTTCAGGAATCGACGATGGAGCGAACGCAGTCGACGGAGCCTCGGGTGCGCCCAGCGCGAGTTGTTGCGGATCTGTCAAGTCCTGCGTGCCAAGATTGTTTACGAAAAAACTGAATGCTCCAACGGTTAAATCCAAACCTGACTCGAGACCGGAAAACGTCTCCTGAAGCTCTGGCGAGTGCGGATTGAAGTTCATCGAAGGAGCGGATGCGCTTTTTGCATGTGAAGCGGGCAGGCTGCCGCTTTTCGAGTGGATCGGCGAGTTGCCGTGTGTCGCCTGGATTGGCGAGTTGCTGTTTGCTGACATGGCCGGCGAATTGCCGTTTGCAGATGCGATCGGCGAGTTGCCGTTTGCTGATGAGATCGGCGAGTTGCCGTTTGCTGATGGGACCGGCGAAACTTTGAGTCCAGCGCTATTCTTTCCCACAGACGGCGCCACTTGACGAGGGGTAGACTCATCAAGACCCATAGTCGAGGTCCCTGGGTTGTGAATATGGGGGAGAGAACGTGGTAGAGCTGGAAGTAACGTCGGCTGACAAGCAGGGCAAAGATTTTACCCAGGTTCAGGGCCCTCGTGTGGAGGTGACACCCCTACGTCCTGCCTGTCTGTTATTGCTTTGTGAATATGGAGGTTACAAGGGTCCCGGCGAGATGTCGATCTCGCTAGGGTTTTGGTGGTCTGAAAGTGCGTGGTCTGGTTCGACGGCCCTCCCAGTACTTAAATAACAGGCTGCGTCTCGGGTGTTCGTAACCGACTCGATTTACAAGTATGGAAACTCTAAACCGACTATGTCTTCGCCAAACTTGGAGGATACTCCATCTTCTTGGGCCTTCCTTTATGGGCTTCATGTAGGCTTCGATAGCTGGGCCTAGTCGATACGTGTACCAGGTACCCTCATGGTAGGGTACCCTATAGGCATACCCATGTCAGCTTCTAAATGCTTGCCGAAGCTCATAGTGTTCTTGTGGCTTTTGATTGATCACGATCGTTTAAATACTAAGGATCTAATGATCCGAAAGCATTGGAACTTTCAAGGGGGTCCTCACTATGTGCTTTGCTCCCACTCCACCTTGGAAACTAGAGATCACTTGTTCTTCTCCTGCCGGTTTGCGGCTGTTTGTTGGGATTTTGTTGGAATAAATTGGAATGGCCTGGTGCCTATCACCACTCGTTTTGTCGATGCTAGTCGTGTTTTTGCTAGACCCTACTTCATGGAGGTGGTTGCATCTGTTGCCTGGAATATTTGGAAGATCCGGAATGACTTCAGCTTTAGAGAGCAAGCAGCTACTCATGGGGCGTGGAGGGTTCGATTCCAGAGCGACATTCTTCTTCATCAACACCGAGTCAAGAATAACTTAGTGGCTCCTTTTATTTCGTGGACCAGAGACTTGTTTACTTAATTCATGTATTTCCCTTTTGCTTTCGACCCCCCCTAAACTCCTTCTTTGTACTGGACTCGTGGTGAGGTCATCTTTTTTGGTGACTTCGATAGAAAATTGAAAATCACACCGTAGGGGTTCTTCCCTACGGTACTGCCCTAAAAAAAACCTAAATGTCGAGGACCATTAGTGTATTTCAAAAGAAGGTGTGATTAGGAATCCTTATATATTTGGACCATACTGTAACCGTGTGGCAAAATTGTGGACTCGTTCATTACACTTTACAAATTTGTGGATCAAATCAGTCCGGCAACACAAGTTTGTGCACGTGGTGTACTCTGTTTCGGCAAACCAATTATTTACTGATTTACTCTACTCGACAAGCCATAAAAAACACAATGCTTAAATTTTGCTGCCATGTGGTTTATCTATGTCAATTGTCACAAAAAAAATCCTCATTATTAATACATGATTCTCTCTCCATTGTTTTCTTGTTTGCTTCTTATCAAAAGTAAAAGTATGCACGCATCTCAACAACCAACCACATCAATATTAATGCCATGTACCTACCATCTTGTACAACCAACTCTTAGAAATTGTCGAAATAATTACTAAAACCTTGGCTAGTACTACAGTATTATAAATAAATAGAGGTCGAGGGCGACACAAAGTTATCAACCCCAACGAGTGAGAGGAGAAAATATTTCCAAAGTGATATGTATCAGCATCAGTCGATTCGTGCATTTCGTGATGTAGGTCGTGTACGTAGGACCGAGAGGTCTCAGTAATCTGTTGACAATAGAGCCATGATCATCGGTTTCAGCATAACGTTCGATTTCGAGAGATGCACATAGGACCTCAGACGAGGCAAGGTCCCGGCTGTGTGCCGCTATCATGTGGGAGACTTTCCTGGATTATTGGATTTCAAGTTTCAAGGTCTAACCTATGTGTCGTCGTTTGAAGTGTTGGATCGTCGAGAGGCGTCACAGGCTCAAGATGAAGCGCAGCAGCGAAGTTTCTTTGGGCGGCTGCTTTACGATGAGACTTCGGAATGATTGGATTTTCATTTAATTTTTGCCTATGCGAGCTGTTTTTTTTTTTTTGAACAATATGTGAGAGCGAGCTGTTTGGGGTGGGCTACGTTATGAGTTGGCAATGGATCGCTTTGTGAATATATACTCAAACATTCCCAGCTAGTAGTATGAATTTAATCAATCACGGCAATTATTAAGATCGATGTCAGTAGTAATGAGAGTACAAAACCCAAATTAACCAAAGCAGTCAAGCAATGAGAGACTGAGAGTACACAACCAAATTAACCAAAGCAGTCAATCCTCTGTGCATGCTTGAAGCTTTACTTCTCGGTCCACAGTACTAGACTTGGACGCGGAGGACGACGAGCAAGCCGTAGATGAAGAGGAGAACGAAGGACGCGGTGATGTTGAAGTAGCAGACGGAGAGCACCCGGTGGTAGGTACCGGTGCCGTGGCAGCGCCCAATGGCGAGGTCAACCACCCCGGCGAGTACGTCGAGAAGACTCCAGGCCATGGCGATGCTCTGCATCTGGGCGCAGAAGATGCCGAGACGGCCCGTCCCCGCGATGGCCGCCATGGCCGCGACCGCCTGCCCCACAGCAAACAGCAGCAGCATCACGGCGTCGGCGTGCATCTTCATCGCCTCCGCCGCCCTCGTCGCGCAGGCCGTCACCAGCAGGCCCTGCTCCAGCTGCTGGTGGTCCCACTCCTTGATCCACTACGTACGTGCAATTAAATGGGATTAATTGATGGAAGATAGAGAGGTAGGATCTATCTAGATCTAAGTGGATCGAGAAATTTCTTATGTGTAGCATCGACTCTGACAAGTGTGATTAACCCGACGAAAAAGCGCAACTTAGCTAGCTAGTTTTCCAATAAATAACTCCAGTTAAACATTGTGGAAAATGGACTAAGAGATGAACACAAAAGAGCTTGACTTGCAACTAGCGAAACCGTGAGAAAGTTCATTGTGGTTGAGTTACATATACTGTACCTGGACCTGGAGCTGCCGGAAGGTGGCCGGATCGAGCGAGATGGCGTACAGCGCGAAGCACGCCGCCGCCAGGCCCAGGACGACGTATAACGTCGCCACAGTGCGCACACCGTCGCCGGCAGCCATGGTGGATCGATCGACGCCCTGAAAATCCCTGTCTCTCGCTTGTTAGCTCTGTTTCGATGTGCCTCTTCTCGCTTGTGAGCGAGCTCTGTTTCGATGTGCGGGCAGGTGAGGTTGGGTGGGTGTTATGAGTGCACTGCTGCAGCCAGCACGCGGTGGCGGGCAGAAATGGGAGGACGGTGGCGACCGGCGAGGTTGCGAGCTTACACGAATTTGGCATGGCCGGAAGTGGCACCGAGCGAGAGTGAGTGCTGTGGGTGGAGCTGCTGTCCTGTTTTCATACACGTTCTCGGCCATGCAGGTGGGGCCGGTCTGTACGCATGCATATAAGCGTCTCGGGAAACCGGACAGAGTGAGCTCGTGCTGGGCGGTTTCCTTACGCTCGAAGCTAGCGGTAAAAAAACGTATAAACGCGGAGCATTTTCTCATAGAAACCTATCACATCTCTAAACTTAGCTCCTAGTAACTCGATCGAGAGGACGGAGGCTTGGCACTTGGCATAACGGAGATAATCATCAATTTTAGTTTATCATTAAGAGGTCAACTCTTTTAAGACATACTACGATGTTTTCTTTTTTCTTTTCTCTCTCTTACACATAAGAGAGTGTGTTTGTCAAATGATGGGAAATACGGACAATGCAAATATATTCTGACACTCTAGATCCAGAAATGATGGGTTAAAAAGGACAATCATTTGTACTTCATCAGTATCATGCTACATGTACATGGCACCACTATAAGACCGAGCGATCGTGTCACTCCATTGTACACGACAACTAAACGGGGATCGATTTCCAGTACCCATACTAGATATAACGGAAACATAGCCCAAGATCCATGTGTAAAACAAAAACAACGAGGTCTAGGTCGCCGCAGCGCTGAATTAAAAATAGTGAACAAAAACAACGAGGTCTCTTGGTTTCATCAGTTTCTCCAATAAATGCTTAAAAATAGTGCAGCTGAGGGCATTTAGACCCCAAGGATAGCTCCAACAGATGTTTTATCCCTATGGTGCAAAATTTTGTGACATGCCCTAAAAATTATTGCAAATGTTGCATATTTGTGTCACCAAGGTGGCAGCCCTATACCAAAAACGTTGTTGCGGAAGCCAACAACCATGCTGAGATTTCTTCGCCACCGACCGTCGCCACACCAGCTGATTTCGGCCGGTTCTCCCCACCGCTGCGACTCCATCGATTGCCTCCTTCCCCGTCGCCGTCTCACCACTCATTCCTACTTCTCAAGACGTCTACCGTAACCCCAGCTAAATCTTAGGACGACGGTGTCCGAAATCCGCCAATTCGGGTCATTTCTCGCCCCGCCGCCGCCTGGGATGGCCACCACAGCACCGCCGCAGCCCATCGACATCGATTAGCGGCCGCCGCGAGCCCCGTGCGACCGTCGGCAAGCCGTTGCTCCTTGCCGAGCTCTCGGAGCTCGGTCTCCATGGTGCTGCCAGATTTGGCCGCACCCCCTGGCCCCCTCTGGCCATGGCAAACCCTATATATCGCCTTCTGCGATGCGTAGCACCGCATCGCCCGCAGAGGATGTTTGATTGGGCCGGCCCAACTCGCTCGCAGCGCAGCGTAAAAAGGCGCAGACCTGGGAATCGAACTCGATACTTCCAGCGTGCAGACCGACTGAACAACCACTGCTCCACGAGCGAACTTGTGACAACTACGGCCTCTTCTATTATTTCATCTCGTTACTTTTTTTGTTTTCCATTACGTTATTTCTTTTTCGTTTCGTTTTTTGTTTTACGTTCCATTATTTTTTTCGTTTCTTTTTTGTTTTCCGTTCTATTATTTCTTTTTTCGTTTCTTTTTTGTTTTCAGTTCTATTGTTTCTTCTTTTGTTATCCATTTTATTATTTTATTTTCTTTTTGTTTTCCAAAATAATTATTTAAAAATGGTTCATATTTTCCGTTTTCTTTTTCTGTTTTCTTTTTTTGTTTTCTTTTCCTGTTTTGCTTTTTATGTTTTCTTTTCTGTTTTCTTTTTCTATTTTCTTTCTCAGTTTTATTTTTTGTTTTACGTTTTTTGTTACACTTTTTCCTTTTTATTTATTTTTTAATTTTCGCTTATTTTTAAAAATGGTTCATCTTTTCCGTTTTCTTTTTCTTTTTGTGTTTTCTTTTTTGGTTTTGTTTTTTGTTTTACGTTTTTTGTTTCACTTTTTCCATTTATGTTTTAATTTTCGCTTATTTTTTAAGATGGTTCATATTTTGGAAAATAATTATTTTTAAAAAATGGTTCCGATTTTTCGAAAATGATTCTTTTTTGAAAATGATTTCTTTTTGAAAATGGTTCTGAACCAAAAAAATGGTTCCGATTTTTTAAATAGTTTTAATTTTTTTTAAATGGTTCCGAATGAAAAAAAATGGTTTCGAACCGAAAAAATGGTTCTGAATGAAAAAAATGGTTCCGAACCGAAAAAATTGTTCCGATTTTTTAGAAAAATGGTTCCGAATGAAAAAAATGGTTCCGATTTTTCAAAATAGTTCCGAATGAAAAAAATGGTTCCAAATGAAAGAAATGGTTCTTTTTTGAAAATGGTTCCGATTTTTCGAAAATGGTTCATTTTTTAAAAATAGTTCTTTTTTGAAAATGGTTCTTTTTTGAAAATGGTTCCTTTTTTAAAATGGTTCCGAACCGAAAAAATGGTTCCTTTTTGAAAATGGTTTCGAACAAAAAAATGGTTCCGAATGAAAAGAAATGGTTCTTTTTTGAAAATGGTTCCGGTTTTTCGAAAATGGTTCTTTTTTTGAAAATGGTTACTATTTGAAAATGGTTCTTTTTTGAAAATGGTTCCTTTTTAAAATAGTTCTGAACCGAAAAAATGGTTCCTTTTTGAAAATGGTTTCGAACCAAAAAAATGGTTCCGAATGAAAAAAATGGTTCTTTTTTTAAAATGGTTCCGATTTTTTGAAAATGGTTCTCTTTTTGAAAATGGTTCCTCTTCGAAAAATGGTTCCGATTTTTGAAAATGGTTCCGAATGAAAAAATTGTTCCTTTTTGAAAATGGTTCCGAACCGAAAACATGGTTCCTTTTGAAAATGGTTTCGAACGGAAAAAATGGTCCCGAATGAAAAATGGTTCTTTTTTGAAAATGGTTTCATTTTGAAAATGGTTCCGAACCGAAAAATGTTTTCCGATTTTTGAAAATGGTTCCGATTGAAAAAATGGTTCATTTTTTAAATGGTTCCGAACCGAAAAAATGGTTCATTTTTCAAAAATGGTTCTGAACCAAAAAATGGTTCCGAACCGAAAAATGGTTCTGAATGAGGAAAATGGTTCCGAACCGAAAAAATGGTTCCTTTTTGAAAATCGGAACCATTTTTTTTCAAAAATCAGAACCATTTTCAAATTTGGAACCATTTTCAAAATTAGAACCATTTTCAGAATTGGAACCATTTTTCAAAAGGAACCATTTTCCAAGTTAGAACCATTTTCAAAATCGGAATCATTTTCAGAATCAGAACCATTCTTTAAAATTGGAACCATTTTTCAAAATCTTAACCATTTACATATTTGGAACCATTTTTAAAATCAGAAGCATTTTAAAAATTGGTACCCTTTTCAAAATCTGATCCATTTTCCAAAAGGGGAACCATTTTCAAAATTGGATCCATTTTTAAAAAATGAACCATTTTTAAAATGTTCAAATTTAAATTTATTTTTGGAAAATAAAAGAAAAAATGGAAGAGAAAAAGAAACATGGTAATTAGAACTGGAACGGACCACTGTGAAACAGTGAAAGTAACGATGCACTCACGATTCTGAAGCAGTGAAAGTGACAATGAAACACTGTGATACCTATACACACTAGCAAGCAGATCCCTGCGAAAGACAAAATAAACGAGCTGATGCAGTGAGCGACTACACGCGCGGACGCACAGACGTGATTTGTTTGGGCCGGCCCAAGGTGAGCGACCCCATCGTGCGCTGCAGGCGAGTCCAGCACGGGCGGTGCTATACATCGCTTCGAAGCGATGCGTCCTGCGCGCATCGCCTGAAGGAGCAGCTACGTGGGCTCGGCCCACTGCCTCGCGCGCGCGTGGTTTCGCGAATCGCACGACGTGAATGTTTCTTCGGCAACGACGTGTCTTTTTCGTACGTTACTGATTAGTTACTGAGTCTGTACACAGTTAGCACATTCTCCATCTCACACAAAAAAAAACATTTCATTTCAAAATATTTTATACACGAAAAATGTGTACGTTCACGATTAGGTTCCATTCCCGTGATCGGTTTCGAGTTTCGTGGAATGTAGATTCTTAATTTTGGACCGAAGTTTTCAATATTTTTAGATGAATTTTGTTAAATTTGTCACACTCAGTCAACGGTTTGAAAAATCCTTTCACGGGAATATGAAACTCGCTGTTTTCCACAACTTTCGTGTTATAACTTTTTCGAAATACGAAAATTATTTTGAACGGTTTTAAAAGTGAAAAAAATTATTTTGAACGATTTTAAAAGTGAACGAATTTCAAAATATGAATGAATTTTTTTTTGAACGATTTTAAAAGTGAACAAAAAATATTTTGAACGATTTTAAAAGTGAACGAATTTCAAAAATATGAACGAAAATAATTTTGAACGATTTTAAAAGTGAACAAAAATTATTCAAAACGAAAACGAGAATTTTTATTTTTGAAAACAGAAAAAGAAAAAGTGAACGAAAATTATTTTGAACGATTTTAATAGTGAACGAATTTCAAAAATATGAACGAAACTATTTTTGAACGATTTTAAAAGTGAACGAAAATTATTTGAACGAAAATTATTTTGAACGATTTTAAAAGTAAACAAAAATTATTTGAACGAAAATAAAATGCGAACATTTTTTGCACGAATTTTAAAAAAATAGAAAATGGGGGTGAAAAATAAAAGGAAAAAAGAAAGAAAACGAAAAAAGAAAAAGAAAAAGAAAAACAGAAAAAGAAAAAGGAAACAGAAAAAAGAAAGCAGAGAAAGAAAACAGAAAAAAAAACATAAAACGGAAAAAGAAAAAAGAATAAAAAGGAAACGGAAAAATAAGTGAAAACAGCAAACAGGAAACAAATAAAAAGGCGTATAAAGAAATAATAGCACCAACGCCAGAGTAGCCCAGTGGCTGGGTACTCTGTCCGCGCCGGTGGAACTCCCCCAGTTCGAATCCCACCTTTGGCATCTTATTTTCTTACTTTTTCTCTGATTCAAAGCAGTAGCAGAAGAAAAGGTGGGCTGGCCCAGCAGCGGCGCACGCAGCGGCTCCTTCAGGCGACGCACGGCTCAAGCATCGCCTTAGGGCGATGTATAGCATCCGCGGTCCAGCACACAGCTCGCAAGGAGCGATGTATAGGAGGTCCGAGCGATGTATAGGAGGTCCCTCTGGCCATGCCTTGCCCTTGCCGCCTTGATGGGCCGAAGGTTGAGGACATGGGTTGTGACAGCGAGGGCCTCAACCCAATACTGGGCCGACATGGAAGCCTGAAGAGGAAGGGTGCGAAGAACGTCGTTCGCCGTGTGAATATCACGCTCGTACTTTCCATTTTGAGGCGAAGTATAGGGGCATGAGGATCACATCGTCAGACGAAAGGGAAAAGGAAAGATAATACTCCCTCCGTTTTTTTAACATTGCGTCCTGTGTATTTTGAAAGTCAAACTCTTGAAACTTTGACCAAGTATATACGACAAAATATCAATATCTACAATTTAAAATATATGTATTATGAAAATATATTTTATTTTGACTCTAATAATATTAAAATTATAGTATAGATGTTGATATATTTTTCTATATATTTGGTTAAATGTTACAAATTTTGACTTTGACTAATCAAAAATGCGAAGTAATCGTAAACGGAGGGAGTATGCATTGATGTATTCCTCTCCACTATCATATGTATTGATGAGTTCGCACACATGCATGGAAGAGACATAATTTCTCAGGAACATAAGATTTAAAGGCCATTCGGAAACGTCTACAAGTAACGAGAAAAAGCGAGTGAAAAAAATGAGATAGTACTCCTTAGTATCTATTGCCAGAGCCCGGAGAAGCTTGCAACAGGTGCAGCCCACAGATCTATCGCGGTGCATCAGCTGAATCTTGACTAGTACAGTAGAAGAGTAAAAATGTAGTCTACGGCCAGATGCGGCACAGACGTCCATCTGAATTATTACATAGGGGAATAATATACTGTTGAAAGCAACAGAGATCGCCGGGGTGATCTAGTCCTTTACGGTGGCGGCAACTGGAGAAGCCGGAGGGAAGATCTGGTAACAGTCCCCGCTGCTGTTGCCCCTGCATCCGAGCTGCTCCTGCTTGGTGTGATAATCCACGTTATCGAAGGTCGTGGATCAAATCAGGAGCAACGAGAACGTCATTGAGATGAAGAGGAAGAGCATACCGGTGGTCCGAGGTGGAACCGGCGACCCAGCCAGTGCCGGAGCCCTGCAGCAACAGCGACATGTTCTGCAACTGCAAGGCACCTGTCAGAGCCGCCTGGTGGAAACCGTGAACATCATGCGGCTGATGCTGGGGCGGCGCCGCCGGCAGCTGGTACTGGAACATGTACGCCGGGAGCTGGAGCTGAGGGAGCGACAGGTACTGGAGGTGCTTCTGCTGCTGTGTCGACGCCGGGGTAGGAGGCAGGGCGGCGGTGTGACCCTGGGACTGGAACATGTACGCCGGGTGCTGGAGCTGAGGAAGCGACTGGTACTGGAGCTGCTGCTGCTGCTGCTGCTTCTGCTTTGTCGATGCCGGGGAAGGAGCGGCCGTGTGAGTCAGCTGGGGCCGGGACCCAAGGTTGACCGGTGCGGCGAGACGACGGGGAGGCGGCGCTATGCTGGTAGAAGCAGCGCCGTGCTTGATCTTCCCCTGCTTCTGCTTGGGAGAGGGAGACCCCGTGGACCCGGTGGTGCCGACTGAGGGCGCGGGATCAGGCTTGCCCGGAGTGACGGCGGCGAGCGCTGTACTGTTGGGGACGGTGCGCACGCCGCCGGGATCTTGCTGCCTGGAGACGGCTCCCTGTCGTGGAGCATTAGCAGTATCCTTTATTTCTCTCAACTCTATCGCCACAGGGCCAGTGTTCTGAAATCATTGAGCGGAATGTCTATGTTACTTTTGATGCAGTAATTAAGCACAGTAGATAAATGGTTACGCAGCTAGCTGTTGAGTGTTGACCCGTCTGCAGAGGGTGACGACGAGGCCGGCGACGAAGAGCAGAGTGAAGGTAACGGACACCATGCCGTAGCCGGCGGCGAGAGCCAGATGGTAGCTGCCCTGGCATTAACAGGTAACAGCAAGCCATCCATGGACAAACAAGCAAACGAGAAACACAAATTACCATCCCAATAACACAATAGTGGATAAATTAGCACACACGGCCCGGCCGGATGGGATGATTGAAGAAATTAGCTGAGACGGGAGGCACTAGAACAGATCTGGACAGAGAGTTATAGAAGCCTGTCTAGAATACTACCGATTTAGAACACGTCATGAACAAAAAAGTTCATCATGAATAATCGATCTGTGACCCCCTCTCCACATACTTGAACTACAAAATCATTGATCTAGCGATGGCGTGCATCTAGGTTCATCTCCACGCACATCACCAAGAATGTAAGTTGGAGTCACTGAGAAAGTTGTGGACGAGATGTAGAGATCGAATGGGGCCGGAAAACAAAGGGACTGCAAGGCGGCGGCGGCGAGAAACTGAGCTAGCAGAGAGTGGAGCGGCGGTAACCTGGAGTTGGAGCTGCCCGTACGTCGCCGGATCGAGCGAGAGGGCGAAGAGCGCGAAGCACGCCGCGGCGAGGCCCAGGACAAGGTAGGCCCTCGCCACGGCGCGCACGCCGCTGCCACCGTCAACCATGGTCGTCGATCGATCGGTCGCTCGCCGCCGGCCTGAAAACCCCTCTCGATCGATCTGTCGAGTGTCTTCTCGCTTGTGAGCTTTCTCTCTGCACTGCAGGACGGCCAAGAGCGAATGAGAGTAAGTGCTCTCTATTGTTCACACAGCTTCTTTCGGCCATGCATGTGGGGCCGGTCAGCACGCTTGCATGGACATATCCGGGAACTCGACAGAATGCATCATGGGATCCCCAGTTTCCGTCACTCGTGGAGTGTGGCAAAAGAAGATATTTCCTTCTTAACCATTAGGTTTGTTTTTTCGAATGCTTATCTTTTGACGCGGTATCATAATTAATAAATGAAAGAGATTTGTATTGTATGTTCCATTCAGTCATAGGTAGAAAAATTCTAACCCATTAAATGCAAACTTACCAAGGTGTAACCGTTAAAAAGAAAGGAACTGGGTGGCCATTTTCAAAATACACTATCACCTAAGAGCATCTCCACCGGTCCTCGTTGATGTGTCTAGCACCTAGAAATGTCTCCGCCATTGTGGCATCCAGAAACTTCTGGCACCTATGGAGACGGTGCCCCAGCGGCACCCCCAAACGGCGGGCCCCTGTTTTTCATCAGTATATTCATATTTTTATCTAAGGAAGATATAACTAGATTGCATAGTAATTTTGAAAACATGTATTGGTTCAACAATAATTCGGAACATAGAACTAATATAGTTAATACAACAACTGAATTAAAATTTAAAGTCGGTAAGTTCTATAAAACAACATGACAATCCTATTGGTTGCCGGAGATAATGAATTGGAGAAGGCATCATGCATGCCTTAGTCAAAAAGTAATAAACGGAAATTCTAACAAATAAGCACATACTTACCATGCATGCGTGCATTGGCGATGGAGTCCAAATAGGATACGATATGGAATATGCTCGATTGCATAAAATGTCATGCACAATTTATATCAACAAATATATTTAATTTTTATTATACTTTTAGTCATAATAGCAAAACTTATTCTAACATGTCCATAATTTTTTGAAAGGATATGTCACACTTATTGTGAGGTCCAAAGTCACTCACATCAATTGTAAGGTGGTGTCACACACTAAAAGTGAGGTAGCATGAGAACTCAATGTGTATCTCTCTTCCTACTATATATGTGACTATGTGAGGTTAGTTCCTCAAGTTATATGGATATCTCCATATCATATATTCACCTTTTAAATCTATTTATACTTATATTAAGATCTTGGAGGAAACCAAATGCATCGGGGTTTGGTGTGTTGATGTTTAGAAAAGATTGGCACTCTTAGTGACTAGGATGCACGCTACATATGGGATTGGAGCCTTGACGCATTTGACGATACAATACACTTCCGCCGATTCAACTGGCCGAGCATGCGGTGGGAAGAGCTAGCACGGGACCCTCGCTGAGGGCGGCTTGTCAGACTACATCGTTGATCGGTGCATGGAGCTGGCTATGACCGGCGTCAAGAAATAGCGGCCATATGGTCTTTGGTGGTTCTTTGCGCCCACGGGGCGGTAGAGGCCATCAACATGATCGTCGGTACGTGCAATAGATGATCGATTATGATAGACAATGAATATATGATGCCGAATCAGTTGAGTATCGTATTGAGTCTCTTGGACCAATATTGCCGAATTAGTTAGTCTCTTAGAAAACTAGTGAGCGAGAGTGTTTGGTAGGGAAAGTGGGGTTGATGGAATTTTGGTTCCTAGAGAAATGGTTTGCCGACTTAAAAGCGACGTGTTTTCTGGAATTTATACCACTTTTTAGGAGCCCGGAGTATTCAGAGTCTACATGTGCATTTCCCCGGAATTCATGCGTATTCAGAATCTTTAAAACGACTAAGAATTCAGATTGCAGTCTCTTAGAAAAGACTGACAATTCAAATTTCATAGCCCCAAAGTATTCAGAGTCTGCATGTGTATTCAGAATCTTAAATACGAGAGCGAATTCAAATTTTAGTCTGTCAAAGACTATAAATATTAAAGTTTGGAGTACCTTGCATAAGGCTATCTGACAATTAACTATCCACTACTATTTGAACCTCTCAAAAGTTATACATGAGGCCTTAAATGTCTACTCCCTGAACCATCAGGGTTAAGTCTATAGCATATTAGAAGAAAAATGCAATCGATTATGCTAAACTTTAGAATGCTTGGCATGAGGATTATGACCAATTGCGATGCCATTCTGAACTGAACAGCGTAATGGCTAAATTGTGATTTTGACTGAATCAAACTTCGAAAGGAGAGGACTGACTGACCAACTTTTAAGGAAAATATTTTAAATTGGTCACGGCGCGTCCAGACTAACAGTATGGCCAACAATGAATAACTTCACTTTGGACATTGAACCTCCGAAGTTTTAACACGGACCCTTCCCCTACCAGCATCGCCTGCAGATTTGACTACTCCCTCCGCTCCAAATTAGTTGACTTTCATTTGTGTATGGATGTATATGCACTAAACATGTATAAATACATCCATATATGGACAAAGTTGTGTTAAGTATTTTGAATCGGAGGGAGTACTTGCAAAAAAGCCATGATGAATTTTCTCTCGCTTCACAAACACCATTTAAGTGTGCAGTGTATATGTTCTCAACAACTACATAAACTTCATGAAATTGATTGAATAATGTGTTACCCTCACTTATTTGACACAGAATATAGTGCGAAACATACACCATTTAAGGGTGCACATTCCTCTCTCAACCATCCCAAATTCCCCATTCGCTTCTTCAGAACCTAACCCTAAAATGCAGTGCGGCGACATGTCCCGTGAGCGGCAGTTCCCAGAAGAAATATTGGAGCACTCTTCCGATTTTTGATGGGAGGAGGGACACATGGTTATGTTTAGGGTTTAACGTTTAGAGTTATTGCCGGTGGGCCTAGCGGACTAACTTGTTGTCAAACCGGCTAATGACTCGTTTTTTTGGTGTAACTGCTTACCCAAAGATTAGTGTTGCAAAAACACATCGTGGTTATGGTTATGTGCAACAAAAGCCCCAACATATAGTATCACTGTTCAAGATATCTTTCGATATTCCGATAAATCGGCCGAATTAGTATGGTGTGCAATTTCCCCTCCTTGTGTAGATGAACTCCACCCTATATTAATATATGGGTCAACAGACCGGTCGAGTTGATTTTGCACTTTGGGAGTTAAACTTGATTGAGTTATTTCTCTCATAGGTTTTCAAGGAAGGCAGTAGGGTTAGAAAGCCGTCTTAAATCAATCGGTGAATCCTGAATCAAAATGAGGAGAACAGGATATGTTACGAGAAGAGTGACGTGGGAATAGATTGCATTTCAAGAAGAATCTATACACTAAAATTTACCAAGACGATAGACTTAGCGTTGTAAAACTTTATTCCTGAATCCTGATCAACTGTGGTAAGAGAAATCGCTGTGGAGAAGCGCAGAGCCGAGTGAGCACAAGGGTAAGCAAAAAGGCGGCAATTCGGCTACCACTTCCCGCGAGAGCTGTATAGGAGGCGGGAAGCAGGACTCATTCCCGGAAAATTTCGCGAGCAGCCGGGCCAGAGTCAGTCGCCGGGAGGAGATGGGGAAGGAGAGCGGGAGAGAGGAGCAGGTGGCGACGGTGCGCGCGGTGCTCGGCGAGGGGACGCCGGAGATGGACATCATCCGCGCGCTCCACATGGCCGCCGACGACCCCACCAAGGCCATCAACATCCTCCTCGACTTCCACCACCACCACCCGCCGCCGCCCTCGCCCTCCCCGTCGCCCCCGCCGGTGAAACCCGCCCCCGAATCGATCCCGCCGCCCAAAACCCCCGCGCGGCCCAAGCCGCCGCCAGAGAAACCTAGGCCCAGCCCCGCGACCACGCCCACCGGCGGCGGCCGCTGGTGGCTGGTGGGGAGCGCCGAGATGGCGGGGCTGTCCACCTGCAAGGGCAGGCGCATCTCCGCCGGGGAGCCCGTCAGCTTCTCGATCCCCAAGTCCAAGCCCGCCGCCGCCCCGGGCAAGGGCCGCCCGGCCGCTTCTCCCCTGCTTCCAGCGCCTCGGAGATTATGCGCTTCTCGACGCCGCAGCAGGGGGAGGTGGGTCGCATCCCCAACGAGTGGGCGCGGTGCCTGCTGCCCCTTCTCAAGGAGGGCAAGATAAAAGTCGAAGGCCTCTGCAAATCTGCTCCCGAGGTTCTGAGCATCATGGACACCGTCCTCCTGTCCGTAAGGTGTTTGAATCTTGATCGATAACGAACTCTTACCATTCATACCCATTTCTTTTGTTTGATGTACATTACATTCTGTGTGTTGTTGTCCATTGCAGCGTATATATCGACAGCGCAATGTTCCGTGACCAAAAGCAATCATCGCTCAAGGCGGCGCGTGCTGCTGCTGAGGATTCCACGTTCCATCCGCTGCCTGCACTCTTCAAAGTCATCGGGCTCTCCCCTTGTAGGAAGGTGGGTGGTCTCATTTTGTTGTATATAAATATTGTTCGTTTCCTTTTTCTTTTCAAGAAAACACAAAAATAATATATTGCTAAAAGATGAAATTTCTATTTACAAACACACAAGTCGATTAGTACGAGTAGCCACACCAATTATTATACACGGGCACGATTACACTACATACTTTGATCGCTTGCAAGCCGGTATGATCTCTTGTTTGTTCTAGCACAAAATGTACTGTAAAATCTCATCAGTTGGACTTGGATTCTCTTGCTTTGGATAAAATAGCTGTCAGTGAATGCTGCACAATAAATTAGAACTGAGATATCTACCCCATAACCATGCATCACAGAACTGTAGAGATACATAATGCAAATAATCACATTTCATAGAAAAATTAGGCGATTGTCTTATTATGATCAGATATTTTCTATGCCAGAATCCCATGTTCATAGTCTGTTTTTATTTGATTCTACATAAATAAACAACAGGCAGCATTTACTCCAGAAGATCTCTATTCCAGAAAGCGACCAATTGAAAGAAAGGTAAACTATCAGTGGTTCATGCTCTACTGCTATTATCATAATGTATAAATGCTGGCCTTACATCTGCCTAAACAGAGCAGTACTGGAGAGCCAGCCACAAAGTTGACATCTGAGAAACTGAAGTTATCTTCTGGTGGAAATGAAGATGACCATGGTGAAGGAACTGTGTCAGATACAGATTTGGATGAAATAATTGGAATCTCGGACAGTTCTGCACTGGAGGTAATTCAACAGCCTTATGTTGGCAGTTTCTGATATAAGCTGGCTTGTCTTGACTTCAGTCATTTATCCACGAAAATTATTTGAACGAAAATTATTTTGAACGATTTTAAAAGTAAACAAAAATTATTTGAACGAAAATAAAATGCGAACATTTTTTGCACGAATTTTAAAAAAATAGAAAATGGGGGTGAAAAATAAAAGGAAAAAAGAAAAGAAAACGAAAAAAGAAAAAGAAAAAGAAAAACAGAAAAAGAAAAAGGAAACAGAAAAAAGAAAGCAGAGAAAGAAAACAGAAAAAAAAAACACAAAACGGAAAAAGAAAAAAGAATAAAAAGGAAACGGAAAAATAAGTGAAAACAGCAAACAGGAAACAAATAAAAAGGCGTATAAAGAAATAATAGCACCAACGCCAGAGTAGCCCAGTGGCTGGGTACTCTGTCCGCGCCGGTGGAACTCCCCCAGTTCGAATCCCACCTTTGGCATCTTATTTTCTTACTTTTTCTCTGATTCAAAGCAGTAGCAGAAGAAAAGGTGGGCTGGCCCAGCAGCGGCGCACGCAGCGGCTCCTTCAGGCGACGCACGGCTCAAGCATCGCCTTAGGGCGATGTATAGCATCCGCGGTCCAGCACACAGCTCGCAAGGAGCGATGTATAGGAGGTCCGAGCGATGTATAGGAGGTCCCTCTGGCCATGCCTTGCCCTTGCCGCCTTGATGGGCCGAAGGTTGAGGACATGGGTTGTGACAGCGAGGGCCTCAACCCAATACTGGGCCGACATGGAAGCCTGAAGAGGAAGGGTGCGAAGAACGTCGTTCGCCGTGTGAATATCACGCTCGTACTTTCCATTTTGAGGCGAAGTATAGGGGCATGAGGATCACATCGTCAGACGAAAGGGAAAAGGAAAGATAATACTCCCTCCGTTTTTTTAACATTGCGTCCTGTGTATTTTGAAAGTCAAACTCTTGAAACTTTGACCAAGTATATACGACAAAATATCAATATCTACAATTTAAAATATATGTATTATGAAAATATATTTTATTTTGACTCTAATAATATTAAAATTATAGTATAGATGTTGATATATTTTTCTATATATTTGGTTAAATGTTACAAATTTTGACTTTGACTAATCAAAAATGCGAAGTAATCGTAAACGGAGGGAGTATGCATTGATGTATTCCTCTCCACTATCATATGTATTGATGAGTTCGCACACATGCATGGAAGAGACATAATTTCTCAGGAACATAAGATTTAAAGGCCATTCGGAAACGTCTACAAGTAACGAGAAAAAGCGAGTGAAAAAAATGAGATAGTACTCCTTAGTATCTATTGCCAGAGCCCGGAGAAGCTTGCAACAGGTGCAGCCCACAGATCTATCGCGGTGCATCAGCTGAATCTTGACTAGTACAGTAGAAGAGTAAAAATGTAGTCTACGGCCAGATGCGGCACAGACGTCCATCTGAATTATTACATAGGGGAATAATATACTGTTGAAAGCAACAGAGATCGCCGGGGTGATCTAGTCCTTTACGGTGGCGGCAACTGGAGAAGCCGGAGGGAAGATCTGGTAACAGTCCCCGCTGCTGTTGCCCCTGCATCCGAGCTGCTCCTGCTTGGTGTGATAATCCACGTTATCGAAGGTCGTGGATCAAATCAGGAGCAACGAGAACGTCATTGAGATGAAGAGGAAGAGCATACCGGTGGTCCGAGGTGGAACCGGCGACCCAGCCAGTGCCGGAGCCCTGCAGCAACAGCGACATGTTCTGCAACTGCAAGGCACCTGTCAGAGCCGCCTGGTGGAAACCGTGAACATCATGCGGCTGATGCTGGGGCGGCGCCGCCGGCAGCTGGTACTGGAACATGTACGCCGGGAGCTGGAGCTGAGGGAGCGACAGGTACTGGAGGTGCTTCTGCTGCTGTGTCGACGCCGGGGAAGGAGGCAGGGCGGCGGTGTGACCCTGGGACTGGAACATGTACGCCGGGTGCTGGAGCTGAGGAAGCGACTGGTACTGGAGCTGCTGCTGCTGCTGCTGCTTCTGCTTTGTCGATGCCGGGGAAGGAGCGGCCGTGTGAGTCAGCTGGGGCCGGGACCCAAGGTTGACCGGTGCGGCGAGACGACGGGGAGGCGGCGCTATGCTGGTAGAAGCAGCGCCGTGCTTGATCTTCCCCTGCTTCTGCTTGGGAGAGGGAGACCCCGTGGACCCGGTGGTGCCGACTGAGGGCGCGGGATCAGGCTTGCCCGGAGTGACGGCGGCGAGCGCTGTACTGTTGGGGACGGTGCGCACGCCGCCGGGATCTTGCTGCCTGGAGACGGCTCCCTGTCGTGGAGCATTAGCAGTATCCTTTATTTCTCTCAACTCTATCGCCACAGGGCCAGTGTTCTGAAATCATTGAGCGGAATGTCTATGTTACTTTTGATGCAGTAATTAAGCACAGTAGATAAATGGTTACGCAGCTAGCTGTTGAGTGTTGACCCGTCTGCAGAGGGTGACGACGAGGCCGGCGACGAAGAGCAGAGTGAACGAAGAGCATAGTGCGAAACATACACCATTTAAGGGTGCACATTCCTGTCTCAACCATCCCAAATTCCCCATTCGCTTCTTCAGAACCTAACCCTAAAATGCAGTGCGGCGACATGTCCCGTGAGCGGCAGTTCCCAGAAGAAATATTGGAGCACTCTTCCCGATTTTTGATGGGAGGAGGGACACATGGTTATGTTTAGGGTTTAACGTTTAGAGTTATTGCCGGTGGGCCTAGCGGACTAACTTGTTGTCAAACCGGCTAATGACTCGTTTTTTTGGTGTAACTGCTTACCCCAAAGATTAGTGTTGCAAAAACACATCGTGGTTATGGTTATGTGCAACAAAAGCCCCAACATATAGTATCACTGTTCAAGATATCTTTCGATATTCCGATAAATCGGCCGAATTAGTATGGTGTGCAATTTCCCCTCCTTGTGTAGATGAACTCCACCCTATATTAATATATGGGTCAACAGACCGGTCGAGTTGATTTTGCACTTTGGGAGTTAAACTTGATTGAGTTATTTCTCTCATAGGTTTTCAAGGAAGGCAGTAGGGTTAGAAAGCCGTCTTAAATCAATCGGTGAATCCTGAATCAAAATGAGGAGAACAGGATATGTTACGAGAAGAGTGACGTGGGAATAGATTGCATTTCAAGAAGAATCTATACACTAAAATTTACCAAGACGATAGACTTAGCGTTGTAAAACTTTATTCCTGAATCCTGATCAACTGTGGTAAGAGAAATCGCTGTGGAGAAGCGCAGAGCCGAGTGAGCACAAGGGTAAGCAAAAAGGCGGCAATTCGGCTACCACTTCCCGCGAGAGCTGTATAGGAGGCGGGAAGCAGGACTCATTCCCGGAAAATTTCGCGAGCAGCCGGGCCAGAGTCAGTCGCCGGGAGGAGATGGGGAAGGAGAGCGGGAGAGAGGAGCAGGTGGCGACGGTGCGCGCGGTGCTCGGCGAGGGGACGCCGGAGATGGACATCATCCGCGCGCTCCACATGGCCGCCGACGACCCCACCAAGGCCATCAACATCCTCCTCGACTTCCACCACCACCACCCGCCGCCGCCCTCGCCCTCCCCGTCGCCCCCGCCGGTGAAACCCGCCCCCGAATCGATCCCGCCGCCCAAAACCCCCGCGCGGCCCAAGCCGCCGCCAGAGAAACCTAGGCCCAGCCCCGCGACCACGCCCACCGGCGGCGGCCGCTGGTGGCTGGTGGGGAGCGCCGAGATGGCGGGGCTGTCCACCTGCAAGGGCAGGCGCATCTCCGCCGGGGAGCCCGTCAGCTTCTCGATCCCCAAGTCCAAGCCCGCCGCCGCCCCGGGCAAGGGCCGCCCCGGCCGCTTCTCCCCTGCTTCCAGCGCCTCGGAGATTATGCGCTTCTCGACGCCGCAGCAGGGGGAGGTGGGTCGCATCCCCAACGAGTGGGCGCGGTGCCTGCTGCCCCTTCTCAAGGAGGGCAAGATAAAAGTCGAAGGCCTCTGCAAATCTGCTCCCGAGGTTCTGAGCATCATGGACACCGTCCTCCTGTCCGTAAGGTGTTTGAATCTTGATCGATAACGAACTCTTACCATTCATACCCATTTCTTTTGTTTGATGTACATTACATTCTGTGTGTTGTTGTCCATTGCAGCGTATATATCGACAGCGCAATGTTCCGTGACCAAAAGCAATCATCGCTCAAGGCGGCGCGTGCTGCTGCTGAGGATTCCACGTTCCATCCGCTGCCTGCACTCTTCAAAGTCATCGGGCTCTCCCCTTGTAGGAAGGTGGGTGGTCTCATTTTGTTGTATATAAATATTGTTCGTTTCCTTTTTCTTTTCAAGAAAACACAAAAATAATATATTGCTAAAAGATGAAATTTCTATTTACAAACACACAAGTCGATTAGTACGAGTAGCCACACCAATTATTATACACGGGCACGATTACACTACATACTTTGATCGCTTGCAAGCCGGTATGATCTCTTGTTTGTTCTAGCACAAAATGTACTGTAAAATCTCATCAGTTGGACTTGGATTCTCTTGCTTTGGATAAAATAGCTGTCAGTGAATGCTGCACAATAAATTAGAACTGAGATATCTACCCCATAACCATGCATCACAGAACTGTAGAGATACATAATGCAAATAATCACATTTCATAGAAAAATTAGGCGATTGTCTTATTATGATCAGATATTTTCTATGCCAGAATCCCATGTTCATAGTCTGTTTTTATTTGATTCTACATAAATAAACAACAGGCAGCATTTACTCCAGAAGATCTCTATTCCAGAAAGCGACCAATTGAAAGAAAGGTAAACTATCAGTGGTTCATGCTCTACTGCTATTATCATAATGTATAAATGCTGGCCTTACATCTGCCTAAACAGAGCAGTACTGGAGAGCCAGCCACAAAGTTGACATCTGAGAAACTGAAGTTATCTTCTGGTGGAAATGAAGATGACCATGGTGAAGGAACTGTGTCAGATACAGATTTGGATGAAATAATTGGAATCTCGGACAGTTCTGCACTGGAGGTAATTCAACAGCCTTATGTTGGCAGTTTCTGATATAAGCTGGCTTGTCTTGACTTCAGTCATTTATCCACGAAAATTATTTGAACGAAAATTATTTTGAACGATTTTAAAAGTAAACAAAAATTATTTGAACGAAAATAAAATGCGAACATTTTTTGCACGAATTTTAAAAAAATAGAAAATGGGGGTGAAAAATAAAAGGAAAAAAGAAAAGAAAACGAAAAAAGAAAAAGAAAAAGAAAAACAGAAAAAGAAAAAGGAAACAGAAAAAAGAAAGCAGAGAAAGAAAACAGAAAAAAAAAACACAAAACGGAAAAAGAAAAAAGAATAAAAAGGAAACGGAAAAATAAGTGAAAACAGCAAACAGGAAACAAATAAAAAGGCGTATAAAGAAATAATAGCACCAACGCCAGAGTAGCCCAGTGGCTGGGTACTCTGTCCGCGCCGGTGGAACTCCCCCAGTTCGAATCCCACCTTTGGCATCTTATTTTCTTACTTTTTCTCTGATTCAAAGCAGTAGCAGAAGAAAAGGTGGGCTGGCCCAGCAGCGGCGCACGCAGCGGCTCCTTCAGGCGACGCACGGCTCAAGCATCGCCTTAGGGCGATGTATAGCATCCGCGGTCCAGCACACAGCTCGCAAGGAGCGATGTATAGGAGGTCCGAGCGATGTATAGGAGGTCCCTCTGGCCATGCCTTGCCCTTGCCGCCTTGATGGGCCGAAGGTTGAGGACATGGGTTGTGACAGCGAGGGCCTCAACCCAATACTGGGCCGACATGGAAGCCTGAAGAGGAAGGGTGCGAAGAACGTCGTTCGCCGTGTGAATATCACGCTCGTACTTTCCATTTTGAGGCGAAGTATAGGGGCATGAGGATCACATCGTCAGACGAAAGGGAAAAGGAAAGATAATACTCCCTCCGTTTTTTTAACATTGCGTCCTGTGTATTTTGAAAGTCAAACTCTTGAAACTTTGACCAAGTATATACGACAAAATATCAATATCTACAATTTAAAATATATGTATTATGAAAATATATTTTATTTTGACTCTAATAATATTAAAATTATAGTATAGATGTTGATATATTTTTCTATATATTTGGTTAAATGTTACAAATTTTGACTTTGACTAATCAAAAATGCGAAGTAATCGTAAACGGAGGGAGTATGCATTGATGTATTCCTCTCCACTATCATATGTATTGATGAGTTCGCACACATGCATGGAAGAGACATAATTTCTCAGGAACATAAGATTTAAAGGCCATTCGGAAACGTCTACAAGTAACGAGAAAAAGCGAGTGAAAAAAATGAGATAGTACTCCTTAGTATCTATTGCCAGAGCCCGGAGAAGCTTGCAACAGGTGCAGCCCACAGATCTATCGCGGTGCATCAGCTGAATCTTGACTAGTACAGTAGAAGAGTAAAAATGTAGTCTACGGCCAGATGCGGCACAGACGTCCATCTGAATTATTACATAGGGGAATAATATACTGTTGAAAGCAACAGAGATCGCCGGGGTGATCTAGTCCTTTACGGTGGCGGCAACTGGAGAAGCCGGAGGGAAGATCTGGTAACAGTCCCCGCTGCTGTTGCCCCTGCATCCGAGCTGCTCCTGCTTGGTGTGATAATCCACGTTATCGAAGGTCGTGGATCAAATCAGGAGCAACGAGAACGTCATTGAGATGAAGAGGAAGAGCATACCGGTGGTCCGAGGTGGAACCGGCGACCCAGCCAGTGCCGGAGCCCTGCAGCAACAGCGACATGTTCTGCAACTGCAAGGCACCTGTCAGAGCCGCCTGGTGGAAACCGTGAACATCATGCGGCTGATGCTGGGGCGGCGCCGCCGGCAGCTGGTACTGGAACATGTACGCCGGGAGCTGGAGCTGAGGGAGCGACAGGTACTGGAGGTGCTTCTGCTGCTGTGTCGACGCCGGGGAAGGAGGCAGGGCGGCGGTGTGACCCTGGGACTGGAACATGTACGCCGGGTGCTGGAGCTGAGGAAGCGACTGGTACTGGAGCTGCTGCTGCTGCTGCTGCTTCTGCTTTGTCGATGCCGGGGAAGGAGCGGCCGTGTGAGTCAGCTGGGGCCGGGACCCAAGGTTGACCGGTGCGGCGAGACGACGGGGAGGCGGCGCTATGCTGGTAGAAGCAGCGCCGTGCTTGATCTTCCCCTGCTTCTGCTTGGGAGAGGGAGACCCCGTGGACCCGGTGGTGCCGACTGAGGGCGCGGGATCAGGCTTGCCCGGAGTGACGGCGGCGAGCGCTGTACTGTTGGGGACGGTGCGCACGCCGCCGGGATCTTGCTGCCTGGAGACGGCTCCCTGTCGTGGAGCATTAGCAGTATCCTTTATTTCTCTCAACTCTATCGCCACAGGGCCAGTGTTCTGAAATCATTGAGCGGAATGTCTATGTTACTTTTGATGCAGTAATTAAGCACAGTAGATAAATGGTTACGCAGCTAGCTGTTGAGTGTTGACCCGTCTGCAGAGGGTGACGACGAGGCCGGCGACGAAGAGCAGAGTGAACGAAGAGCATAGTGCGAAACATACACCATTTAAGGGTGCACATTCCTGTCTCAACCATCCCAAATTCCCCATTCGCTTCTTCAGAACCTAACCCTAAAATGCAGTGCGGCGACATGTCCCGTGAGCGGCAGTTCCCAGAAGAAATATTGGAGCACTCTTCCCGATTTTTGATGGGAGGAGGGACACATGGTTATGTTTAGGGTTTAACGTTTAGAGTTATTGCCGGTGGGCCTAGCGGACTAACTTGTTGTCAAACCGGCTAATGACTCGTTTTTTTGGTGTAACTGCTTACCCCAAAGATTAGTGTTGCAAAAACACATCGTGGTTATGGTTATGTGCAACAAAAGCCCCAACATATAGTATCACTGTTCAAGATATCTTTCGATATTCCGATAAATCGGCCGAATTAGTATGGTGTGCAATTTCCCCTCCTTGTGTAGATGAACTCCACCCTATATTAATATATGGGTCAACAGACCGGTCGAGTTGATTTTGCACTTTGGGAGTTAAACTTGATTGAGTTATTTCTCTCATAGGTTTTCAAGGAAGGCAGTAGGGTTAGAAAGCCGTCTTAAATCAATCGGTGAATCCTGAATCAAAATGAGGAGAACAGGATATGTTACGAGAAGAGTGACGTGGGAATAGATTGCATTTCAAGAAGAATCTATACACTAAAATTTACCAAAGACGATAGACTTAGCGTTGTAAAACTTTATTCCTGAATCCTGATCAACTGTGGTAAGAGAAATTGCTGTGGAGAAGCGCAGAGCCGAGTGAGCACAAGGGTAAGCAAAAAGGCGGCAATTCGGCTACCACTTCCCGCGAGAGCTGTATAGGAGGCGGGAAGCGGGACTCATTCCCGGAAAATTTCGCGAGCAGCCGGGCCAGAGTCAGTCGCCGGGAGGAGATGGGGAAGGAGAGCGGGAGAGAGGAGCAGGTGGCGACGGTGCGCGCGGTGCTCGGCGAGGGGACGCCGGAGATGGACATCATCCGCGCGCTCCACATGGCCGCCGACGACCCCACCAAGGCCATCAACATCCTCCTCGACTTCCACCACCACCACCCGCCGCCGCCCTCGCCCTCCCCGTCGCCCCCGCCGGTGAAACCCGCCCCCGAATCGATCCCGCCGCCCAAAACCCCCGCGCGGCCCAAGCCGCCGCCAGAGAAACCTAGGCCCAGCCCCGCGACCACGCCCACCGGCGGCGGCCGCTGGTGGCTGGTGGGGAGCGCCGAGATGGCGGGGCTGTCCACCTGCAAGGGCAGGCGCATCTCCGCCGGGGAGCCCGTCAGCTTCTCGATCCCCAAGTCCAAGCCCGCCGCCGCCCCGGGCAAGGGCCGCCCCGGCCGCTTCTCCCCTGCTTCCAGCGCCTCGGAGATTATGCGCTTCTCGACGCCGCAGCAGGGGGAGGTGGGTCGCATCCCCAACGAGTGGGCGCGGTGCCTGCTGCCCCTTCTCAAGGAGGGCAAGATAAAAGTCGAAGGCCTCTGCAAATCTGCTCCCGAGGTTCTGAGCATCATGGACACCGTCCTCCTGTCCGTAAGGTGTTTGAATCTTGATCGATAACGAACTCTTACCATTCATACCCATTTCTTTTGTTTGATGTACATTACATTCTGTGTGTTGTTGTCCTTTGCAGCGTATATATCGACAGCGCAATGTTCCGTGACCAAAAGCAATCCTCGCTCAAGGCGGCGCGTGCTGCTGCTGAGGATTCCACGTTCCATCCGCTGCCTGCACTCTTCAAAGTCATCGGGCTCTCCCCTTGTAGGAAGGTGGGTGGTCTCATTTTGTTGTATATAAATATTGTTCGTTTCCTTTTTCTTTTCAAGAAAACACAAAAATAATATATTGCTAAAAGATGAAATTTCTATTTACAAACACACAAGTCGATTAGTACGAGTAGCCACACCAATTATTATACACGGGCACGATTACACTACATACTTTGATCGCTTGCAAGCCGGTATGATCTCTTGTTTGTTCTAGCACAAAATGTACTGTAAAATCTCATCAGTTGGACTTGGATTCTCTTGCTTTGGATAAAATAGCTGTCAGTGAATGCTGCACAATAAATTAGAACTGAGATATCTACCCCATAACCATGCATCACAGAACTGTAGAGATACATAATGCAAATAATCACATTTCATAGAAAAATTAGGCGATTGTCTTATTATGATCAGATATTTTCTATGCCAGAATCCCATGTTCATAGTCTGTTTTTATTTGATTCTACATAAATAAACAACAGGCAGCATTTACTCCAGAAGATCTCTATTCCAGAAAGCGACCAATTGAAAGAAAGGTAAACTATCAGTGGTTCATGCTCTACTGCTATTATCATAATGTATAAATGCTGGCCTTACATCTGCCTAAACAGAGCAGTACTGGAGAGCCAGCCACAAAGTTGACATCTGAGAAACTGAAGTTATCTTCTGGTGGAAATGAAGATGACCATGGTGAAGGAACTGTGTCAGATACAGATTTGGATGAAATAATTGGAATCTCGGACACCATGCCGTAGCCGGCGGCGAGAGCCAGATGGTAGCTGCCCTGGCATTAACAGGTAACAGCAAGCCATCCATGGACAAACAAGCAAACGAGAAACACAAATTACCATCCCAATAACACAATAGTGGATAAATTAGCACACACGGCCCGGCCGGATGGGATGATTGAAGAAATTAGCTTAGACGGGAGGCACTAGAACAGATCTGGACAGAGAGTTATAGAAGCCTGTCTAGAATACTACCGATTTAGAACACGTCATGAACAAAAAAGTTCATCATGAATAATCGATCTGTGACCCCCTCTCCACATACTTGAACTACAAAATCATTGATCTAGCGATGGCGTGCATCTAGGTTCATCTCCACGCACATCACCAAGAATGTAAGTTGGAGTCACTGAGAAAGTTGTGGACGAGATGTAGAGATCGAATGGGGCCGGAAAACAAAGGGACTGCAAGGCGGCGGCGGCGAGAAACTGAGCTAGCAGAGAGTGGAGCGGCGGTAACCTGGAGTTGGAGCTGCCCGTACGTCGCCGGATCGAGCGAGAGGGCGAAGAGCGCGAAGCACGCCGCGGCGAGGCCCAGGACAAGGTAGGCCCTCGCCACGGCGCGCACGCCGCTGCCACCGTCAACCATGGTCGTCGATCGATCGGTCGCTCGCCGCCGGCCTGAAAACCCCTCTCGATCGATCTGTCGAGTGTCTTCTCGCTTGTGAGCTTTCTCTCTGCACTGCAGGACGGCCAAGAGCGAATGAGAGTAAGTGCTCTCTATTGTTCACACAGCTTCTTTCGGCCATGCATGTGGGGCCGGTCAGCACGCTTGCATGGACATATCCGGGAACTCGACAGAATGCATCATGGGATCCCCAGTTTCCGTCACTCGTGGAGTGTGGCAAAAGAAGATATTTCCTTCTTAACCATTAGGTTTGTTTTTTCGAATGCTTATCTTTTGACGCGGTATCATAATTAATAAATGAAAGAGATTTGTATTGTATGTTCCATTCAGTCATAGGTAGAAAAATTCTAACCCATTAAATGCAAACTTACCAAGGTGTAACCGTTAAAAAGAAAGGAACTGGGTGGCCATTTTCAAAATACACTATCACCTAAGAGCATCTCCACCGGTCCTCGTTGATGTGTCTAGCACCTAGAAATGTCTCCGCCATTGTGGCATCCAGAAACTTCTGGCACCTATGGAGACGGTGCCCCAGCGGCACCCCCAAACGGCGGGCCCCTGTTTTTCATCAGTATATTCATATTTTTATCTAAGGAAGATATAACTAGATTGCATAGTAATTTTGAAAACATGTATTGGTTCAACAATAATTCGGAACATAGAACTAATATAGTTAATACAACAACTGAATTAAAATTTAAAGTCGGTAAGTTCTATAAAACAACATGACAATCCTATTGGTTGCCGGAGATAATGAATTGGAGAAGGCATCATGCATGCCTTAGTCAAAAAGTAATAAACGGAAATTCTAACAAATAAGCACATACTTACCATGCATGCGTGCATTGGCGATGGAGTCCAAATAGGATACGATATGGAATATGCTCGATTGCATAAAATGTCATGCACAATTTATATCAACAAATATATTTAATTTTTATTATACTTTTAGTCATAATAGCAAAACTTATTCTAACATGTCCATAATTTTTTGAAAGGATATGTCACACTTATTGTGAGGTCCAAAGTCACTCACATCAATTGTAAGGTGGTGTCACACACTAAAAGTGAGGTAGCATGAGAACTCAATGTGTATCTCTCTTCCTACTATATATATGTGACTATGTGAGGTTAGTTCCTCAAGTTATATGGATATCTCCATATCATATATTCACCTTTTAAATCTATTTATACTTATATTAAGATCTTGGAGGAAACCAAATGCATCGGGGTTTGGTGTGTTGATGTTTAGAAAAGATTGGCACTCTTAGTGACTAGGATGCACGCTACATATGGGATTGGAGCCTTGACGCATTTGACGATACAATACACTTCCGCCGATTCAACTGGCCGAGCATGCGGTGGGAAGAGCTAGCACGGGACCCTCGCTGAGGGCGGCTTGTCAGACTACATCGTTGATCGGTGCATGGAGCTGGCTATGACCGGCGTCAAGAAATAGCGGCCATATGGTCTTTGGTGGTTCTTTGCGCCCACGGGGCGGTAGAGGCCATCAACATGATCGTCGGTACGTGCAATAGATGATCGATTATGATAGACAATGAATATATGATGCCGAATCAGTTGAGTATCGTATTGAGTCTCTTGGACCAATATTGCCGAATTAGTTAGTCTCTTAGAAAACTAGTGAGCGAGAGTGTTTGGTAGGGAAAGTGGGGTTGATGGAATTTTGGTTCCTAGAGAAATGGTTTGCCGACTTAAAAGCGACGTGTTTTCTGGAATTTATACCACTTTTTAGGAGCCCGGAGTATTCAGAGTCTACATGTGCATTTCCCCGGAATTCATGCGTATTCAGAATCTTTAAAACGACTAAGAATTCAGATTGCAGTCTCTTAGAAAAGACTGACAATTCAAATTTCATAGCCCCAAAGTATTCAGAGTCTGCATGTGTATTCAGAATCTTAAATACGAGAGCGAATTCAAATTTTAGTCTGTCAAAGACTATAAATATTAAAGTTTGGAGTACCTTGCATAAGGCTATCTGACAATTAACTATCCACTACTATTTGAACCTCTCAAAAGTTATACATGAGGCCTTAAATGTCTACTCCCTGAACCATCAGGGTTAAGTCTATAGCATATTAGAAGAAAAATGCAATCGATTATGCTAAACTTTAGAATGCTTGGCATGAGGATTATGACCAATTGCGATGCCATTCTGAACTGAACAGCGTAATGGCTAAATTGTGATTTTGACTGAATCAAACTTCGAAAGGAGAGGACTGACTGACCAATTTTTAAGGAAAATATTTTAAATTGGTCACGGCGCGTCCAGACTAACAGCATGGCCAACAATGAATAACTTCACTTTGGACATTGAACCTCCGAAGTTTTAACACGGACCCTTCCCCTACCAGCATCGCCTGCAGATTTGACTACTCCCTCCGCTCCAAATTAGTTGACTTTCATTTGTGTATGGATGTATATGCACTAAACATGTATAAATACATCCATATATGGACAAAGTTGTGTTAAGTATTTTGAATCGGAGGGAGTACTTGCAAAAAAGCCATGATGAATTTTCTTTCGCTTCACAAACACCATTTAAGTGTGCAGTGTATATGTTCTCAACAACTACATAAACTTCATGAAATTGATTGAATAATGTGTTACCCTCACTTATTTGACACAGAATATAGTGCGAAACATACACCATTTAAGGGTGCACATTCCTCTCTCAACCATCCCAAATTCCCCATTCGCTTCTTCAGAACCTAACCCTAAAATGCAGTGCGGCGACATGTCCCGTGAGCGGCAGTTCCCAGAAGAAATATTGGAGCACTCTTCCCGATTTTTGATGGGAGGAGGGACACATGGTTATGTTTAGGGTTTAACGTTTAGAGTTATTGCCGGTGGGCCTAGCGGACTAACTTGTTGTCAAACCGGCTAATGACTCGTTTTTTTGGTGTAACTGCTTACCCCAAAGATTAGTGTTGCAAAAACACATCGTGGTTATGGTTATGTGCAACAAAAGCCCCAACATATAGTATCACTGTTCAAGATATCTTTCGATATTCCGATAAATCGGCCGAATTAGTATGGTGTGCAATTTCCCCTCCTTGTGTAGATGAACTCCACCCTATATTAATATATGGGTCAACAGACCGGTCGAGTTGATTTTGCACTTTGGGAGTTAAACTTGATTGAGTTATTTCTCTCATAGGTTTTCAAGGAAGGCAGTAGGGTTAGAAAGCCGTCTTAAATCAATCGGTGAATCCTGAATCAAAATGAGGAGAACAGGATATGTTACGAGAAGAGTGACGTGGGAATAGATTGCATTTCAAGAAGAATCTATACACTAAAATTTACCAAAGACGATAGACTTAGCGTTGTAAAACTTTATTCCTGAATCCTGATCAACTGTGGTAAGAGAAATCGCTGTGGAGAAGCGCAGAGCCGAGTGAGCACAAGGGTAAGCAAAAAGGCGGCAATTCGGCTACCACTTCCCGCGAGAGCTGTATAGGAGGCGGGAAGCGGGACTCATTCCCGGAAAATTTCGCGAGCAGCCGGGCCAGAGTCAGTCGCCGGGAGGAGATGGGGAAGGAGAGCGGGAGAGAGGAGCAGGTGGCGACGGTGCGCGCGGTGCTCGGCGAGGGGACGCCGGAGATGGACATCATCCGCGCGCTCCACATGGCCGCCGACGACCCCACCAAGGCCATCAACATCCTCCTCGACTTCCACCACCACCACCCGCCGCCGCCCTCGCCCTCCCCGTCGCCCCCGCCGGTGAAACCCGCCCCCGAATCGATCCCGCCGCCCAAAACCCCCGCGCGGCCCAAGCCGCCGCCAGAGAAACCTAGGCCCAGCCCCGCGACCACGCCCACCGGCGGCGGCCGCTGGTGGCTGGTGGGGAGCGCCGAGATGGCGGGGCTGTCCACCTGCAAGGGCAGGCGCATCTCCGCCGGGGAGCCCGTCAGCTTCTCGATCCCCAAGTCCAAGCCCGCCGCCGCCCCGGGCAAGGGCCGCCCCGGCCGCTTCTCCCCTGCTTCCAGCGCCTCGGAGATTATGCGCTTCTCGACGCCGCAGCAGGGGGAGGTGGGTCGCATCCCCAACGAGTGGGCGCGGTGCCTGCTGCCCCTTCTCAAGGAGGGCAAGATAAAAGTCGAAGGCCTCTGCAAATCTGCTCCGAGGTTCTGAGCATCATGGACACCGTCCTCCTGTCCGTAAGGTGTTTGAATCTTGATCGATAACGAACTCTTACCATTCATACCCATTTCTTTTGTTTGATGTACATTACATTCTGTGTGTTGTTGTCCTTTGCAGCGTATATATCGACAGCGCAATGTTCCGTGACCAAAAGCAATCATCGCTCAAGGCGGCGCGTGCTGCTGCTGAGGATTCCACGTTCCATCCGCTGCCTGCACTCTTCAAAGTCATCGGGCTCTCCCCTTGTAGGAAGGTGGGTGGTCTCATTTTGTTGTATATAAATATTGTTCGTTTCCTTTTTCTTTTCAAGAAAACACAAAAATAATATATTGCTAAAAGATGAAATTTCTATTTACAAACACACAAGTCGATTAGTACGAGTAGCCACACCAATTATTATACACGGGCACGATTACACTACATACTTTGATCGCTTGCAAGCCGGTATGATCTCTTGTTTGTTCTAGCACAAAATGTACTGTAAAATCTCATCAGTTGGACTTGGATTCTCTTGCTTTGGATAAAATAGCTGTCAGTGAATGCTGCACAATAAATTAGAACTGAGATATCTACCCATAACCATGCATCACAGAACTGTAGAGATACATAATGCAAATAATCACATTTCATAGAAAAATTAGGCGATTGTCTTATTATGATCAGATATTTTCTATGCCAGAATCCCATGTTCATAGTCTGTTTTTATTTGATTCTACATAAATAAACAACAGGCAGCATTTACTCCAGAAGATCTCTATTCCAGAAAGCGACCAATTGAAAGAAAGGTAAACTATCAGTGGTTCATGCTCTACTGCTATTATCATAATGTATAAATGCTGGCCTTACATCTGCCTAAACAGAGCAGTACTGGAGAGCCAGCCACAAAGTTGACATCTGAGAAACTGAAGTTATCTTCTGGTGGAAATGAAGATGACCATGGTGAAGGAACCGTGTCAGATACAGATTTGGATGAAATAATTGGAATCTCGGACAGTTCTGCACTGGAGGTAATTCAACAGCCTTATGTTGGCAGTTTCAGATATAAGCTGGCTTGTCTTGACTTCAGTCATTTATCCATGAAGGAGAGGGATCCACCCGACGCTCTGCAGTGCGATCTACGCCCTTATCAGAAGCAGGCCCTTCATTGGATGCTGCAACTTGAGGAAGGCAGTTCCTCCCAGGATGCAGCCACAACCCTTCACCCTTGTTGGGAGGCATATAAACTTGAGGACAAGTATAGCTGGCCAATATGCATATGCCATTTCGTTTTATTATGTTTGTTTCAAATAAATTGACATTTATGATCCTACGCATCTGTTTCAGGAGGGAGCTTGTTTTATACTTGAATGTGTTTTCAGGGGATGCCACCACTGAATTTCCTAGTACATTGCAGCTTGCTAGAGGAGGGGTAAGGATAATATAAATACTTCACAGATGTATCTTTTCCATGTCGGTCGGCAATCCGTGTTTGTAGATTTAATTTGGGATACATTTTACTAACGATTTTGTAAATTACAAGATCCTGGCAGATGCAATGGGTCTAGGGAAGACTATTATGACAATATCTCTTCTTCTTTCTGATTCGGGCAAAGGATGCATCACAACTCAGCATAGTACTCAGATCTCTGGAGAAGCTAATGGGCTGGATGAAATTTCTATTCAGTCTCATGATGCTGTCAAGAATCTAGCTAGCCCTTTCTCTTTTAGCAAGCTCAAGAAACCTAATGCCCCACTGATTGGAGGTGGAAATCTAATTATCTGCCCAATGACACTGCTTAGTCAGTGGAAGGTATAGTTTTAATACTGCCACCACATACTTTTTCTATGTTGTATTGTTTCAAGTATGCACATTTAGTGTTTCTGCAAACTTGAAAGGGATCAGAGTTGGCACTTTTCACATTTGTTTTTCTAATTTCATTTTGAAGTGTAATGTTAGAACTGATGTTAATAAATACTGTAATTGATACTTGAATATCAGGCAGAGATTGAAGCTCATACTGAACCGAATTCTGTGAATATATATGTTCATTATGGCCAAAGCAGACCAAAAGAAGCAAACTTTATTGGTCAGAGTGATATTGTCCTGACCACCTATGGTGTTGTGGCATCAGAATTTTCAACTGAGGTGATCCCTGAGAACTTGTAGGATTCACCTATCTGTCAGTGCATTACTAGTACTTCTATTGGCTGTAACTTGTAAGTATAGTTTGAAAAACTGGACCGGTGAACTGCTGAGGCCATTGGTTCAATGGTTCACCCGTCAGATCGCCGGTTCAGCGCAGACAAACAACCATTCTGTTACAAGGTAGATTGAAAAAGATTGCATGAAATCCCATGTGTACACGTTATATAAGTTTACCTCCATCAATGTATCACAAAACTAGGTTGGCCCAGTTGGTGCTGGCCTTTAGCAGGTGCTGATTTTTTTTTGCCAAATCAATATTTTGATCTTATAAAACTGGATGAGGTGCTGGCTCCTATTTTTCCCAGTCGGATAAACTATGCTTGTAACATAAAGCCTGTCCACGTCGTAGACAGCTTATATGAATGATTTTTCTATTGTGGCTCCTTGTTGGAATTTGGCATATGTTACTGCTTAGTATTTATAACTTGTGTCCTGTTTTATAAATCGTACATGAACACTGACAAATATCACCTTTCATTTGCCTTCCTGGTGCTAAGTTCCTGTCATGACTGAGTGCATGTTGTTTGGTCATGTTATGACTGTATTCTTATTTCTTAATATAAAATGTCTCTTGGTATTTTTTTGCATGAAGTATAAAGAATGTGCAAACCACATGCACCATAGTGCCATGCGAATGACAGATATTTATTATGATTAGCTCACGCTATTGCCATTTTTATCTTTCGTCTCATTATGCAATATATTCTTGACTAAGCTGTGGATACCTGCTTCTAGAATTCTACTGAAAAGGGTGGCCTCTACTCTGTACACTGGTTTAGGGTTGTGCTTGATGAGGCACACATGATAAAATCATCAAAAAGTTTAATATCCCAAGCTGCTGCTGCTCTCACTGCTGATCGGCGTTGGTGTCTTACTGGTACACCAATTCAGGTGAGTTTTAGTGAAGACCTAATGATACATTGTATTAATTAATTGAACAGAACACTTTGTCCCTCCTAAAACAGTATGTTCGGTCAGATAAATTTTAAGAATGTGCATTCCCATTTTTTCTGCACGAATCTATATAGTTATGCATGTAGTTAATGAGCTCTACTTTAATGGCAGAACAGACTTATACAGCCTTTTTAGGTTTCTGAGGGTTGAACCTTGGAGGAACAGGGCTTTGTAAGTTCTATCATCCATTCACTTTCATTTGCCAGTCTTGTTTTATTTTCCGTATAATTGTGCAGACCTGGTAAAGCTTAAAATCATTTTAAAAACCATGCAAAATTGAAAATCATCTAACCAGATAGAAGTTGATTGGACTGCTGCAGAGTGGGAAACAAGGATTTTAACATGTTTTACCATCAAATTCCTGTAAATTACATAATAGTGGTTCATATATTGTCTAATGTCTACATGATTCTTTTGTTTCATAATGTCGTTATCCAAATTCAGTTGTGAAAATGATATCCTTGCAAGATGCAGTGCCAGTATATTTATATTTGTTACCACTTCTAATCTCTTTTTCTGTTGTTTCAATCATCAACACCCTCTTCCTTGAAAAATAAAAAAACATCGACATTCTCTGAAATACATGTCTTTATCCTTTTTTTTAACAATTTAGTTAAAATACTAACAACATGTTTATATGGACCCATGATATTGCTACTTACTCTGAGAAGCTATGAAGAACTTTTGATGAAAAATCAGAATTTCCATGTTACAAATCCAAATGCTTCTGTGTATATTGTTGGGCATTTTGTGTAGAAGTTTAACTGCACACATTTCTAGATTGATGTCAATCTAGGAAGTAGGACTGGATGTAGTAACATGGCTATGCAATTCAGTATTGACAATACTGTATTGTTTTGCTCAGCTGGATCTTCCATTTTACGAAAATCAGCTATGTGAACCATGATGTTATCAGAGTTCAATATTCCGTGACAAATTTGAAAGGTTATTGTTGTCCTTTATATTAATTTTTGTTGGCCATATGTTCTTTAGGTGGAATAAACTTGTACAAAAACCATTTGAAGAAGGTGATGAAAGAGGCTTAAAGTTAGTGCAGACCATTTTAAAGCCAGTAATGTTGAGGAGAACTAAAAATAGCACAGACAAGGAGGGCAGGTATGCTGAACTTTGGTTATGGAGCATCGAAGGTGATTTACTGACACCCTACTTTTTGTGCAGACCAATCCTTACTTTACCCCCTGCGAATATTGAAGTGAAATACTGTGATCTATCGGAGCCTGAGAAGGACTTCTATGAAGCTCTATTTAAACGATCTAAGGTAGTATGCTTTCAGTTTAAGAATTATCATGTCCATGTAGTGAGGCGAATTTACAGCTTATGCTGGTAAAATTTGATCAAGGAACATGTTTGTTCAGAGGAACTAAATGATTGCATGTGCTATTTTTATAGGTGAAATTTGATCAGTTTGTGGAGCAAGGAAAGGTCCTGCATAATTACGCTTCAATTCTGGAGTTGCTTTTGCGCCTTAGGCAATGTTGTGACCATCCATTTCTTGTTATGAGGTTCGTTGTGGAAGTATAATCATATATATCCTGTTTTCAACCTGTTTTTCAGCAAGGAAAAAAAACTTAAAATGCAGCTGATGCTATTCACCTTTTAGAACTAGTTTGGCCCGACAAACTAGGTCCCATCGGGGCACACATGCGATAAAATAATTGTATATAACATTTAGCATTTGCTTTCTTATATAATTTATTCATGGTCGCTTTTCATGATGGAGCTTTCTTGTTATCAGCCGTGGAGATACACAGGAGTTTGCCGATCTCAACAAGCTTGCAAAGCGTTTCCTGCATGGTGGTAATAATGCTGCTAATGGGGATTCTTCTTCCCTTCCCTCGAAGGCTTACATTGAAGAGGTTGTTCAAGAACTACAGAAGGGTGAAGGGGAATGCCCTATTTGCCTGGAAGCCTTTGAGGATGCTGTGTTAACTCCCTGTGCTCATCGGTTATGCCGAGAGTGCATTTTTTCTAGTTGGCAGAGTCCGGCAGCAGGTCTTTGTCCAGTCTGTAGGTAGTGTATTGTTCACTCTTCAGTTGTTCCTCCTACGCAATTTCTTGAACATTATTCATATTGTCATTTCTGTCAATTTCATTGTACTTGCAGAAAGTCGATGAGCAAGCAAGATCTTATTACTGCCCCAACTAATAGTCGCTTTCGAATTGATGTCGAGGAGAACTGGGTCGAATCTTCCAAGATATCGTTTCTTCTACAGGAACTAGAGTCTCTTCGCAGTTCAGGTGCCAAGAGCATCGTGTTTAGCCAGTGGACTGCATTTCTGGATCTCTTGCAAATTCCACTTTCTAGGTAAGATTGTTTGCATTTTCATTCTCTCCTGGATTCTAGCATGGATATACTTAAATTTCTCATAATCTGAACCCAAAGACATGCAAGCCTTATGTATGTTTCTGAAAGCATGAAATATTCAGTTAATTCTCGCAAAGAATGACTACTATTTACTTATAAAGATCATGAAATTTGGACACACCGACAACACTGTGTTCTTGAGTTCTGCTGCTGCTGTTGTCTGTTATCTGAATTATCTGTTCCTGTAATTTGGCACATTGTGTTTACCTGCTTTAAAACTCATCGGAGTATCAACTATAATTACACTGTTAGTACACTGTACAGAACTACTCCCTCCGTTCCAAATTAGATGACTTCTATTTGTCCACATGCGGATGTATTTATACTTGTAACATGTCTAGATACATCCGCATGTGGACAAATGGAAGTCATCTAATTTAGAACGGAGGGAGTACATGTTTCAGGATTTTGTCCTTAGATGTCGTAATGTGGATTCGGATTGTATATTATAGGGTTAACGGTTGGTTTAACCAATCACAGGAAAAGTTCAGATTTCAGAGGTTTGCCTGAACTAACCAAATCATAGGCAGCAGTTGTAGAACATGTTGCTTAAATGTCCTTCCTGATCTGCACTGCACGCGGTCGTGGATTACTTAGCCATGGCCCTTTAGCGGAACCTATTGGTTAATGTGCTCATGATCCTGTCGCAGATTTCTCGATTCTGTCTCCACTGTGGTATTTATTCACCGAGCTTTTGCATGGCAGGCATGGCTTCTCGTTTACTAGACTGGACGGGACCTTGAATCTTCAGCTGTTGTGGACTTAGATCCACAACGGGATAACTACCGTGCAGAAGATAGCCAGACGGCGTGGCTGCGAGGGATTGGGTAGACATAGGTTGAGAAGAGAGAATTACGAGGGAGAGATTAGATTGATTGTTCTTGCTTGTTCCTCCAATTACAAGATACGGCATGCTTATATATGCATTGCCTTCGGTGCAGTCTAATTGAACTAGGACTCAGATGTCGTATCTAACTTGGACTCTATCTTCCTATTTTAAATGATATTCCTATTCTGGCCTGGAAGGTACAGCACGTAACTCTTCCCCTTGTCTTGCGGCAGCAGGATCTCCTCCTTGACTTCTTCTGTATGCTTGGCCCCAATATGCGTCCACATCATTACACCCCTCCCGGACAAGCAGCTTGTCCTCAAGCTGCAGGGTGGCGGCCATGGTTGAAGTCCTCCACATCCCCACACTGATGTGATACTCTGATTCCATCTCCCAGCTGTGTTAGCTCTCTTGCCCAATCCTCTCATGCAGCACTTGCCGATCTCTAGGTCTTCCTGATCTGCTAGGTGCTTTAACAGAACAGATGTTCTTTTATCTCCAAAAGTATCTTCTGGAATCATCGGTAAATTGTTCTCCGGGCCGGCTTTGGTTTGCAAAGAAAACAGACCAACCATGCCTAGACGCTTGATATTCCTGCAGACTCGTTCGTCTGGCATCAACGCCGCTACTGCTGAGGATTTTGCCCCCGGTTTTACATCAGCACCTAGCTGCTCTGTTCTGGCTTTGGACTCCGGTATTTTTATTCCTGGCTGAGCCACTACCCCTGCTGGCAGCTCTGCCACACCTGGTTGCCCGGCTGTTGTTCCTCTGATTGTGCTTGCTGCCGATGTACTCGCACGTGTCTTCGCTGCCTCTGGTGTCTGCTGCACCTTTGCTTCTGCCTCTTGCTGTGGTGCCTCTACCATTGCTGTAGCTTGCTGTGTCATCACCGTTAACTTGGTTGCATCCGATCTAGGCGTTGCACGGAGCAACTCGATACCAAGCTGACAACAGCCATCGTATATGTTGCGACCTTGTAAACTCCTGAAAGCTCGTGGTGCATCATGGTCTAAACCATATTTGATGAAGACCACAATCCTTGATTTTGCTGGAAAAATTTCAATCGTCTCTACTGCTCCATAAGGACCGAAGACCTGATGAAGCACACTCTCGGTGATAGGGTAGAGAACATGCTGAATCGTGACGCGAAGAATCCTCCGCGACGTCTTCTCAGCAGCGAGAGCCATGGTGGTCGGCTCTGATACCAAATGTTGTGGACTTAGATCCACAACGGGATAACTACCGTGCAGAAGATAGCCAGACGGCGTGGCTGCGAGGGATTGGGTAGACATAGGTTGAGAAGAGAGAATTACGAGGGAGAGATTAGATTGATTGTTCTTGCTTGTCTCAACCCTAGATACATGACATCCTTATATAGTGGATGCTTTGACCTCTCCTAATACGACTAGACTTATTGGGCCTTTCCTTATACAAGTGGACTCCTTCCTAATCCTATTCTTTCCTAAAGGACTCTTTCCATCTCCTAATCCAATACGAGTATCCTGATCTTCTTGCTGCCCAGCCATCCACGTCCATCTACTAGCGTCCACAACATCAGCAGAGAGAGAAAGTAATCAAGGAGTTTTCTGAGGACAAAAGCATCCTGGTATGTCTTAACTTCTACTTTCTGTTATCATAGATCGAAATGTCTGGTGTATAAAAACGTCAAGACGTTGTGCGTTTAATTTATGCAGGTTTTACTCATGTCCCTGAAGGCCGGTGGCGTTGGGATAAATCTTACCGCTGCATCGAATGCATTTGTCATGGTAACATTTCCTGAATCTAATAGATGGAAACAATTTTCTTCCTATTTTTCTTAGTGCAATCTTTTTTTCCCCTTCAGGACCCTTGGTGGAACCCTGCTGTCGAGGAACAAGCCGTCATGCGCATCCATAGGATAGGTCAGACTAAGAGCGTCTCCATCAAAAGGTTCATTGTCAAGGTAGGTACATTGTAAAGGGCGGGTGTTATTGGAATGGAAGGGAGGCAGCTGGCAACCTCAGCGTGAAACTGGTCGTTATACTGTACTAATCTTGCTGCTACCGTTGCACAGGGTACCGTTGAGGAACGAATGGAAGCCGTGCAGGCTCGCAAGCAGCGGATGATCTCTGGAGCACTGACGGACCAGGAGTTCCGCTCTTCGCGTCTAGAGGAACTGAAGATGCTCTTCTCTTGAACACAAAAGAGTTGCTGCTCATTAGTATCCTGTATTCACATGTCGTCTTGGGCGTTTGCATCCATATCTAACAGCCTAACACGGAATCCCTCATGTTGCCATTCATCTATGTTTGTATGGAAATTCATGCAAACCATGTAACTTCCATGTTCCAGGGTGACAAGAAAATATGATCTTAGTTGATGTAGTCTTGCTTTTGTATATATAAGATGGACATAAAATTTTGGGACTTGGAAGAAAAGGTTCCACATTATTTTGCATCTGTAATGTCCATAGTTTTACATTTGAAACCTATGTGATGGTAGCAACTAGCTACCTACAATCCTCCATAATTTTGCATCAAATTAGCCGAAGTAACTAAGCGCTAGTTCCTAAAATCCTCTGCTTCAAGCTTTACTTCACCAGCACAGTACTACTCCGTATATGGTAGATGCAGATAAATTGTCTGCCGAGTGCTAGGTTAGGCAGCAATTTATTACTTAAATAAATACTCCGAGCCAACACAAATTTAGCCATAAAAAATGCCCATATATAGTGATCAAGGTACGCAACTCAAATTAACCAAAGTGATTAAGCGCTAGCTCCTAAAGTCCTCTGTGCTTCAAGCTTTATAGTACTTCATCAGCGCAGTACTTAGATGATGGATAAATGGGGTGCTAGCTAGGTTAAGCAGCTAGCTAGCCGTCGGCCTTGCCGCAGAGGAGGTGACGACGAGGCCGGTGATGAAGAGCAGAGCGAAGGGCACGGCGACGATGGGGTAGCCGGCGAGGAGCACCTGGTGGTAGATGGTGGCTTGGTCGTGGCAGAGCCCGATGGAGACGTGGACTACCCCGGCGAGGACGGCGGTGAGCCCCGAGGCCATGGGGAGGCTGACGAGCTGCGCCCAGAAGGCGAGGACACGGCTGTCCCCCATGAGGGCCGCCATGGCCATGAAAGTCTGCGCCGCCGCCCACAGAAGCAGCGCCACCGCGAGATCGCGCGTCTCCATGGCCTCCGCCGCCGTCGCCGTGCAGCGTATCTGGCCCGGCTCCGGCGGCTGTGGGTCCAACTCCTTGGTCACCTGCGTATATATAGAGTTATAGACCATGCAATTAGTATTGTCTAAATCAAAATTACAGCTAGCTTGCACAGTTGCACTTCTCACTAAACTGAAGTTCCCCTCTGGAAAATCGATCCGGACATAGAACTTTTATGGGCGGCTTAAAGTTACCAAAATTGCGAGAAATTAGTGGACATTGTTAGAACAGTGAGGCGTGGACATAATTCTCTGACATTATCACTACAGATTTGACAGAAAGTGTAACAAAGAAAATCATGGCGGTGCAGTGATCAGAACTCGATCAGAAGTGAGCAAGGTAACTCGAGCGGAGTGAAAAGAAAATCTTGGTTGCACTGTTGCAGACTTGCAGTGAACAGAAGGGAGCTAGCTAGCTCGAGTGGAGTGGAGTGTGTACCTGGATCTGCAGCTGCTGGAACGAGGCTGGATCGAGCGCGATGGCGTACAGCGCGAAGCACGCCGCCGCCAGCCCCAGGACGACGTACGTCCCGGCCACCACGCGCACGCCCACGGTCGATCGGTCACCGGCGGCCTCAACACTCACCGGCGGCGGTCACTCTAGTGATCTCTCTCTCTCGATCCCTCTAGTCTCTGCTCGCCGGTTCGCTCTCTTTCCTGTGGGCACTGGGCAGGTGAGGTGTGGTAGCTTTGGTTTGATGGATGTTAATTGTAGGATGAATCAACGGCCAGGAACACGAGGACGGTGGCGAGGGTTACCCGTATTGGCATCGCAGCTGACTGGGCATGGCTGGCCGGAAGCCGGAAGTGGCAGCGGCGAGCGTGAGAGTGAGTGCGGTGGGCGGAGCTGCTGTCCAGTTTTCAAACACGCTCTCGGCCATGCAGGTGGGACAGGTCTGTAGCCATATTGTATATCGGGAAACTGGACAGAACGCCCGCGTGCTCTGGCTGGTTAAATTCCTTACGCTCGAAGGTAGGTGTAAAAGCACACAGCACACATACTACCTCCATTTCACAATCTAAGATGTTTTACCTAACTCACATGTTAGCTAGGTGTAAACACAAATAAGTGTACATACAGTCATACACATTAAAACATGTCCGCATATATCTAGATACATTAAAACATCTTATATTTAGAAACGGAGTGAGTATATACTACGCGTAGCTCTTCTCCTCAAACTTACTAGTAGTACCCCTTTATCACATCCCTGAACTTAACCAGTAACTTGAAAGGTCATGGAGGCTTGCACCTAGTCTTTTCTCTAGACTTAACTCCTGTTAAATTTCGCATCGACATTTCTCTCATCCTTTTGCATGTATGAACTACATTTGCCCAACATACTAATTCAGAATTTCTAAGGCATATTGTTTTAACAACATTTCGAATTAATTGTTTCAGCTTCAAAAATTCAAATCCAAAAATAACATAGGATCCAAACCAGTAACATTGCACATCACGGTGTAGAAATTTAACGACGTAGAACACTAAGTACCACAAGGCTCCATTCCCCTTCTCCTCTCTTCCTTTGACCACAATGATACCTCCACCGCAAATGGCTCGAACCAAGGTACATTGTGTGTCCTTCCGTTTTTGGATTCGCACTTACACCTTGGCCCACTCTTTCTCCATGTTGTCCATCCTTGGATGGATACTGCCGCGTGTTTCCCACGATAGGAGACATGGACGCACTGGAATACGGTGGTGTTCGGCGGGGTAGCGCCTTCAGTCACGTTGATCCTTCAGCGTGTTCGTGATGACCGAAGAGGGTGAGGCATGGTAGTGGTAGGGACGCCTTTCTATTGGCGGTAAAATAGGTGGATGCGTAGCGAGTAGTATTTTGGGGTTTTGTTAAGTGGATTGTTGTGGTCCTATGCTGACTCGATGTGTATCCGGTATCTAAACTGTTGTCCAGAGAAAATGCTAAACGCGGATCAAAAGTGGGCTGTGACTTCTAATTGAATTACGCCACACCATTTAGAAATTTCATGCATCGAACAAGTTCACCCAAAGGTTTAAACTGACACAGAGAGGTTTATAATGCATTTATACTTCAACGGCGTCATCCGTCATGGCACCGCTATAAAAACGAGCGATCACGTCACTTCATCATACATCACCCCTTGTACATCTAACAAGCATGTTTTATTCACACAAGATCGTAAAATACAATGTGCAGTAGGAGTGGGGGTGCGACCGCGTACGTGGCACATGCGATTGCGTTCTTGTCCTCCTAGACAACCTAAACCATGATCTAAAGGGCAAATGCTGTTCATTTGGCGGCGGGCTTGGCACCATCGCAATGATGTGGTTTTAGGCAAAGGTGACACTTTTCTTCATAACTCAATCAATTTCTTAAGTTGGTACACAACTACCAACTCACATCGTCAAGACTGACTGCGATGCTCTCATTGATGCCTTCGACTTAATCTTGGGTGTCTCTATTTGGTTGTATCTGTGGTTGTTATATTAATATATCGGGGCTACGGCCTATTTCGGTCATTGGTGCCTCTAACTTGAAGGATGAAAGTACAAGTCGCTTTGAGATTTATCTCATTGCAAAAAAAAAAAAAAACAAGAGGAGGAAGGTTGTGTAATTTCGGTTGCTCGTGAGCTTTGAGAATCAGGCCGTATATATAGAGTTCACTTCACTGGTGGTGTGTTGCAAGTAGGGCTGGACTAACGAGCTGCTCGGATCGTTAAGGCTCGGCTCGTTATTGTTCGTGATCGTTAAGGCTCGGATCATTAAGCTCACTAAGGCTAACGAGCTAAATTCAAAGATCGGCTCGGTTCGTTATCTGTTCACGAGACTCACGAACAGATCGTTAAACTCGTTAAGGAGATGTATCAAAATAATCAACTACTTAAAATGCATCAAGCATCACCCGTACATGAATACAATATAACATATTAACTTATATAGAAGTACTTGAAAAATGAAACATCAACAGCCAATAGTTCACAGACTCATAGTCATAATAGAAGTGCCACAACCACACACACTGAAATCAAGAGAAATAGATAAGAAATAATATTCCAGCAGCTCAATGCCGGATGCTAGCAAAATACTTAATAGAAGGTGTTTAACACATCACGAAGGTCTCCAACTCTCCATTCTCCAAGAAGTCATAAGTAGCAGAAGTGCAGAACGCTCATGCCTCCTTTAGTTGCTTTCCACGCAAGAATCAGGAAAGGGTATGAATTCCACATCATCATCGATATCATCTTGCTGCAAAAAGAAATGATAATAAGTTAAATATTTCACTCAAACTGTACAAAGGCTGAGATAAAGACAATAACGACAAGTAAACTTACTGTTGGAATTGTAGGTCTAATGTTGTTATTTTTTGATCCTTTTATGAAGCTGGCAGCACAAACAAGTGCCTCAACCATGTTTGGGCGCAAAGAACTACGGTAGTCATCTAGAACTCTACCTCCTGTTGAAAATGTTGACTCTGAAGAAACACTAGTTGCTGGTACAGTTAGGAATTTTCTTGCCATCTTTGCCATAATAGGGTACCTATGAGCATTCACCCTCCACCAATCAAGCAATCTAAAATTTGGATCAGTCATGGGATGAGGTTTTTCTTCAAGGTAGCTCGTCAATTCAGACTGAGAGGGCTCTGAATTTGTCTCCTCTAGAAAGGACTGAAACCCACTCAATGTGGACATAGAAGTAGCATGTTGCTTACTAGAATTTGCGCTCTGTTCATTGTCATTCGCTGCCTCTTGCTGTCTTTTTTCCACCTCATAGGTAGCATACAAGTCAAGGAACTCTGATTTGATGTCCTCTGCCTCACGCATTCCTTTATCTCTGCCATACAGCTCCTTGAAACAATAACCAACAAGTTTCATCTTAAATCTAGGATCAAGAATGGTTGCAATGACCATAACATTATTCTTCACCTTCTTTTTGTCTTTCGCATTGTCATTATCATTTTCAGCATAAGGACTATCCCAGTATTTATCAAACTTGTCAAGCATTGCCTTTCCCATTGCCTTCAAATTTGCATCACTCTTTTTTACAGCATGGTTGTTTACAGCAATCTTAACATTCATGATATATGGATAAAAGATATTGGCTGTGGGATAGTTAGATCCTGATAATCTTTGGCATGTCAACGGCACTGACCTCCTCTACTTGCTTGTCATTTTGGCCATCACCTAATCCAAGAGAATGCTCAGACAATTCATCATCCTTATCGAACTTCTCTGCCTCAACATCAACATTATCAACCTCTATCCATTCATCTTCCTGTAAAAATAGCAAATGAAACATCATGATTAGACTAGCAGTGTGTAAGATCTAACAAACATCCTGTAAACAAATTATTTCTCAATAAATTCGGCCATGTTTAAGATCTAACAGGAAATATTTCTCTAAAATAAATGGAGGAAACAGAGATGGTATTTCTTAATTAAACACTAGACTTGTGGTAGCCTCGCGAACATCAAGCTAAAATCATTAACGAATCTGGCATACAGCAATTGATGGTACAGAGATGGTATTTCTTGATTGAACACTAGACTAGTGAACTCACCGATTCATCATCACCAGCAGCACCGGAGGTCTGCTTGGACTTAGATGCCGGATGCTTTGCCGCCATTGAAACGGTCTCTGACTGCCGTGGCGTGCCGGAACCGGAGGTCTGCTTGGACTTAGATGCCGGTTTCTTCATCTTATCCAGTGCGCCGGCGAACAAGGAAGATGACGCCGGATGCGGACAAGCAGGGACGGGCGACGGTGAGAGGCCAAGCGGGAAGCCGGGAACGGTGGCTGGAAGCCTGGAACTTCAAGAACCCTCGGCCGCTGCCGCAGCCAGGAGAAGATGAGAAGTTGAGAACTGTGAAATGGGAGAGGGACGGACGGCGTATTTAGCGCCCTAGGCGTATTGATTTCGATGAGAAGACGAGGAGCGGTTGAGCGGAGGAGCCGAGGAGGCGAGTTTACTACGCGAGAAGATCGTGGGATTTCTATCGAGAATAATTTCCATACCAGCGTTAGATGGGCTGGGCTGGGCCAGCTATGCAGGAAATATTAGCGAGCTTAACGAGTTGTTCGTGAAACTCGTTAGTTCGTTTGTTTAACTCGTTAGTGTTAGCGAGCTAAAATTCAAAGTCAGCTCGGTTCATTAACAAAACGAGTCGAATTCAAACGAGTCGAGCCGGTGAGTGTTCAATAAGCTTAACGATAATCGAGTTTTATGTCCAGCCCTAGTTGCAAGGTCAGATTCGGACCCGCGCGTCAAAACCGGCTTTGAATAAAGCAAAAAAAAAAAAGGTCAGGGCCGTGCGTGTATGCTTGGCTTGGTTTGTTCTTGACCTCGCCGTGTGCGTTGCCTTTCCGCACGGCACAACTCAACGACCGCTTCCTTTGTTCCCGTGACGGCGACCACGACGCTCGGACGGCGCCGGACGTCGCGCTCCGGCAGGTACGTTACCGTTACCACCGACGTGGCACTACCGGAAAATCAAACTTTACCGTGTATACGGCTCTTTGCCGTGTGTGTCATGTTTTGCGGAACACGGCAAAGACAGACTTTGCCGTGCTGACCGGAAATACACACGGCAAAGTTTCGGTGCACGGTATCGTCCACGCAAACACACGGCAAAGAAATACACACGGCAAAGATAAGCAAAAACACACGGCAAAGAAATACACACGGCAAAGACAAAGCAAAAACACACGGCAAAGATAGGTACACGGCAAAAATACAAACGGCGTGGCCACAGCAGCCCTTTGCCGTGTGTTTGCACACAGCATACACGGCAAAGACCAATTTTTTTTTTCAACTTTAGTTTATCTACTTGTAACAACAGTATGACTATTCATGTGCCATAGTTTGTAATAAATTGTCCATATTTTACACATGGGTGTGTCTTGATAAGGCAAACAATGTTGTCAAAAACAGTTTTCAAAATATTTTTTATAAATATTATTTTCTATTTTTTAAGTGTCAAAAGTGACATTTTATGTGAAACAAATACACAAAATATGGTGCAAAATGGCACCCATCTAGATTTCACACAAAGTAGACCATATTCTATGGAAAATCCATAAATATTAGGAATTTTCTCGGTTTCTACCTAATTTCACCTATTTAAATGACTTTATGCCGATTTTCCGAAAGTAATTCAAATTTGAACTACAAGTGTGTGATAGTTTGCTCTGACTTTTTAAAAAAAATCATTTTAAGATATACAATTAGTGGTTATATCATAGAACCGTCGATAGTTTTGAAAAATTCGACCCCTTTCATTGAATAGACACGGCGGCCATTTTGACCGTTTTTTCAAAAAAATCAAATAAAGTGATAAATTGCTCAAAAAATGAAATCCTTTGGCATGGAGCCCTTTTAGGTGTAGTAGTTGATATAAAAAATAATAAACTTGATTTTGATGAAATTTTCAAAAAATTCTTTCACAAAAAGGTCTATCGTCTACAAACATGTTTAAGTTTCGAGACAAATAACCAAGATATGACCATTCCCGTGGTATAGTTTGTGATAATGTGTCCATATTTGACGCATAGGTGTGTCTTGGTATGGTAAACAATGTTGTAGAACTGACTTTGTTCAAATTATTTTTATAAATATCATTTTTTTATTTTTTAAGTGCTAAAATAACTTTTTTTGTGAAGCAAGTACAAAAAATATGGTGCAAAATGGTACCCATCTAAATTTCACACAAAGTAGACCATATTCTATGGAAAATCCATAAATATTAGGAATTTTCTCGGTTTCTACCTAATTTCGCCTATTTAAATGACTTTATGCCGATTTTCTGAAAGTAATTCAAATTTGAACTACAAGTGTTTGATAGTTTGCTCTGACTTTTTTAAAAAAATCATTTTAAGATATACAATTAGTGGTTATATCATAGAACCGTCGATAGTTTTGAAAAATTCGACCCCTTTCATTGAATAGACACGGCGGCCATTTTGACCGTTTTTTCAAAAAAAATCAAATAAAGTGATAAATTGCTCAAAAAATGAAATCCTTTGGCATGGAGCCCTTTTAGGTGTAGTAGTTGATATAAAAAATAATAAACTTGAGTTTTGACGAAATTTTCAAAAACTTCTTTCACAAAAAGGTCTATCGTCTACAAACATGTTTAAGTTTCGAGACAAATAACCAAGATATGACCATTCCCGTGGCATAGTTTGTGATAATGTGCCCATATTTGACACATATGTGTGTCTTGGTATGGCAAACAATGTTGTAGAACTGAGTTTGTTCAAATTATTTTTATAAATATCATTTTTTATTTTTTAAGTGCTAAAATGACTTTTTTTGTGAAGCAAGTACAAAAAATATGGTGCAAAATGGCACCCATCTAAATTTCACACAAAGTAGACCATATTCTATGGACAATCCAGAAATATTAGGAATTTTCTCGGTTTCTACCTAATTTCGTCTATTTAAATGACTTTATGCCGATTTTTCGAAAGTAATTCAAATTTGAACTACAAGTGTGTGATAGTTTGCTCTGAAATTTTTTCAAAAATCATTTTAAGCTACATAAGTAGTGATTATGTCATAGAACTGTCCATGGTTTTGAAAAATTTGACCCCTTTTATGGGTAGTAGTTGATATGAAAAATTACATGTGGCCCTAGCTCTTGCTAGGTTGAAATTGAAAGCCAGTTTTTATCCTTGCCTTAATTAATTTATACAGAAATTAAAAAAGTCAGATCTTTGCCGTGTTTGGTAAAACACACGGCAAATATATCTTTGCCGTGTGTTCCTCGTAAACACGCACGGCAAAGGTGTGTTTGCCGTGCCTTCCACCAAAACGCACGGCAAACGAACCACCGCGAGCGTCGCGCCGTCTCTCTCCTCCTTATCCTCTCAGCGCACGCACACATACCTCCCCTCTCTCTTTCCTTATCCTCCCGATTCAACCACCTCCACGCCCGCCCCATCCTCCTCCACGCCCGCGGCCAGGAGCGCCGTCCCTCGTCCCCGCCGCCATCCTCGCCCAACGCATCTCGCCGCAGCTCCGGCTCCTCCGCCTCGCGCCGGCACGAGAAGCAAGTCAACGCCCCCCTCTCACGCAGATCGGAGGTGGACCGATCGATGGGGTCGCCGCGCGGTGGTGCGGCCGCTTCCGGCGGGGAGCCTGTCGGGATGCTGCCGCCGAGTCCGACTACGAGCTCTCCCTCACCGACCTCGTCGAGAAGACCACCGGCGCCGTGCCCCTGCCACCGACGCCGACGCAGCCAAGCAGCAAGAGGAAGGCGCCTTTGTCGTCGGGGTGGACCTGGACATCTCGCTGCCGCTCCCCATCCACCTCCGTGACGCTGGCAACGCGAGCAACTCCTCAAGGTCGCCACCCCCTCCAACACAGGTACGGTTCTTCTCCTTTTTCGGTGGTGGTTGTGTAGTGATGTCAAGACTGATTGGATCTCTGGTGGTGGACGTTTTGCTCCCTGAATTCGGTGTAGTGCTACTGCTAGTATGGTGTACGTGAATCAAGACTGAATTCTGTGTAGTGCTACTGCTAGTATGGTGCTGCTCTTGTTCAGAACGTAGATGTGTAGTGCTACTGCTAGTATGGTGCTGCTCTTGTTTAGAACGGAGATGTATAGTGCTACTGCTATTTTTGTACTCAATTTTGCTGCTGGTAATATGAAGAATTTTGTAGCTGAATTTTATACTGAATATTGCTGCTTATTTTGTGATCAAAGTTGTGAACCTAATGTTGATAGTTCCATCGATGTGGGCTGTTCTTTCTTCCCTTGTTACATTAGGTGATTGTATTGGTGTAATCTGTTGGCGTTGTAAAGATTTGCGTGGTTTTGTGTTTCAGATCAGGGAGACCCATTTTGCAGTTTGGATAATTTGTGGACGGAGCAACAAATGTGCTGACATGATGTGTTATCTGTGCTAGCATTGGCCACTATAGTGAGCTACATTTTAGTCAGTCAATAATCATCTCGACACTAGTTTCTCTTGTTAAAAAATATATCTTCTTTAAACTTCGTACCAGATAATGTGAATCATGCACTTTAGCATTAGATATGGACCTTACAGTCAACCTTGTGCATATAGTAGCTGCTGTACGCCCAGATCTTGCTGTAGTTTGGGTGCTACTAGTGCTAGACATTTTACTAAGTATTATAGCTTGGATTGGTGCAAAGATCTTGCAAGCTCTGATGCAATTTATAATTATATTGTGATGATCTTGCTTGACATTGGTTATTAATCTACTAGTGTAAATTTTTCAAGTGTCCAGCCTGTTATTGATTTATTTATTTACTGCAGCTTGCTCATGTGGTACTAGTCTCCTGCTTCCCCCTCGTGCTCTTGATTTATTTATTTACCAAGTGTCACACTAAACTAGCAGTGAATAAAGGTTTCAATCCATCACCATGACCTGAATTAGCTGGCTTCAGTAAACTACTTGACACATTTGTACATTCTCCAGAGCTCTGTCCCTTTTATGCATATGCTTGTTGAGAAAAATGGAGAACAAATGATGTAGATGAAAGCTATCTTTATGAGATGTTTTGGGTACTTATGTTCTTAGCTATGGCCAGCTGTGTAAAGTTTCTTGTTGCTGTGTAGGGCTGAGGCGACGACGATGATGACAACGACATCGACAAAGGGCGGCAACGACGACGACGATGAGGACGACATGGACACAAGTCAGCAACGACGACGACATCGACACGCTGCTGCACACGACGGCATCGACACGAGGCTTTGGCAGCGACGCCTTTGACACACGGTTGCGGCGACGACATCGACACGGGCTGTTGTGGCGACATTGACACGCTGCTGCACACGACGGCATCGACACGAGGCTTTGGCAGCGACGCCTTCGACACGTGGTTGTTATGGATCTTGTGCATGATGCCCACTCATGTGTATTATCGTATTGTCGAACTTTTATTATGACCTCTATGGAACTTGTTAAACTATTTGTTGTTATGGATCTTATGCATGATGCCCACTCATGTGTATTATCGTATTGTTGAATTATTTGTTATGAAAACATATTTGGATTATATTTTGTCATATATTTGTGAGTCCAATAAAATTTCTGTGAAATAGTATATATTGTTTGTTTGTTTGTTTAAATGCAGGGATTAAGCAAAAATAGGAAGAAAAATGAAAAAATTATAGCCTTTGCCGTGTGTATACACACGACAAAGAAAGCTCCTCGGTCAACCTGGGGTATGCCTTTGCCGTGTGTTTTCTCCAGGTACACGGTGAAGGAGTAAGGCTTTGCCGTGTATTTTGTGACTGGACACACGGCAAAGAAGCAAGACTTTGCCGGGTGTTTTATGTCTGGACACACGGCAAAGATTTGATTTGCCGGGTGTTTTAGGCCGTGTGGACTTTGCCGTGTAGGTAAGCATGGCAAAGACTTTACCGTGTTCCGCAAGCCCTTTGCCGTGTATTTTGGCCGCACGGCAAAGATCTCGATTCCAGTAGTGTGGTAAAAGACGTGTCCAGCGCAACAGCGACGGGCGTCGTCTCCATCAGTCAACCGGTTCACGAAAAATCATTTCATGTTCACGAGGCCAGAGCTCAACGCCTCTGCAGAAACCTGGAGGACTTTCTTTTGCAGAAACGACTTGGTCCACGTGGACTGTGCATGCGTCCAGCCTGGCGTGAGGCCAGTCGAGAATCGGCAGCACGTTGACGGGTACGTGGTCGAGGAGGAACCTTGGGGAGTGCCTTTGACGTTTTGGGTAGACTAGAAGCCGTGCACGTGCGATGAACGGTGTTCGTTTGTAGCTTAACGAGATTTTTTTCGAAATGGGGAACAAAGCCCCATCAGGACAATGTACATAAATTTTTTATTGCATAGTGTAAAAAATATAAAGAAAACAAACCCGAGGTCACATGCCTCGCGACACCAGACTATCGGCAAGGGCACGACGCAAGCGCGCATTAACATTGCCAATAATATGTCCACAGAAGTGTGTAAACTCAAAGTTGAACCAACTACCATCATCACCTGTCCGATCAATAGCACATCACTGACCAGATGCCGCTGGAGAAGAAACTGTAAGCCGATGATAGTGGGGGCGTGGGCCGGGTGCCATTGGAGCTACCCAAGGTCTGCTAGTAGGCCTAGCAAGTCCATTATCTTTGTTCGTTTTAGTTCTTGACCCGTTTAAACGTATTGTTATTCATTATTTGTTGATAGTGGAGCCCGGAGGTGGTTGCTTCGTATGGATAAAACAATCGACATCTCTAGTGATCATGCTATTTTTTGGGTTAATGCTGACCCGTTTTTCTATCCGCGTGCATCTTTCATTCGATTTTGTCTCTTTATGTTTTGGAATAGAAAACCAATGAGTCCTTGTCATTTTGAAGAACAGACATAAAGAGTTTATTTACAAGCTTTTTACGAACCACTTCCACGGAAAAGAAAAACAAACTACTTGTCTCCCCTGTCTACCGACCTCTGGCCTCCTCCCGCAACTGTAAATCATCTAGTGCGGCCTGAAGAACTTGTTGCAGAGTTGAGCTTTTCGTGTCAAACGTCCTTGCCGCCGTTCGTTGTTAATAATTCCCTGCCGTGTAGTATTAGTAGTACAGTATCATTTATTTCTTTCGATTCTCTTGGCACAGGGGCATGCCCAACTACTGCTAGTAGCATTTTCAAGTGTTCTGAAATAACTTTCAGGTTACGTTTTATGCATTAATTAAGCACAACGGTGATAAGAAAATGCTCAAGGGCGGCAGACTTATAAAGTACTCAAATACTCCAAGCCAATACGAATCTGATCACGACAACAACGAAAATGTGCATAGAAATTAACTAAAGCAATAAAGCGCTAACTCCTAAAATCCTCTGTGCTTGGAGCCTTATTACATCAGCAAAGTTCTACGTAGACGATAGATGAATAGTCTGCTCTCTGCTGGGGCTAGGTTAGGTAGGCAGATAGCCGTCGACGTTGGCTTAGCTAGAAGACCGTGACGAGGCTGACGAAGAGGAGCAGACAGGGAACGGCGACGATGGCGTAGCAGGCGACGAGCACCTGGTGGTAGATGCCGTGGTCGTGGCAGCGCCCGATTGCGACGTTGACCACCGCGGCGAAGACGGCGGTGAGCCTCCAGGCCATGAGGACGCTCAGGAGCAGCACGAGGACGGCGCCGACACGGCCCGTTGCCACGACTGCAGTCATGGCTGTCACCGCCTGCGCCGCAGCCAACAGCAGCAGCACCACCGCGTCGGCGCGCATCTCCATGGCGTCCGCCGCCGTCGCGGCGCAGCTCAGCTGGCCCTGCTCCGGCGGATGTGGGTCCGACTCTTTCATCATCTGCGTATTTTTGGAAACAAGATGCGGTTTGATCAGTGCATGGAAGATAAACAGGATCCGTCATTCAACAACTAAATCGACCTCGGTCGTCTACATCGATTCTGAAAAGTGCAACCTAAAGAAACTTGCATTGAAGTTGCCCCATCTCAAAACTCTTAACAAAAATCATGTATGGTTGCATTTCAGTGTTCAGAAGTGAGCTAGCTCGAGTGTAGTGGGTACCTGAAGCTGCAGCTGCTGGAAGGTCACCGGATTAAGCGCAATGGCATGGAGCGCGAAGAAGGCCACCGACAGCCCCAGGACGGCGTACGCCCCGGCCACCACGCGCACTCCCATGCTCTATCGGTCAGTCACCGGCGGCCTCAATACTCGACGGCCAGGAACACGAGGACGGTGACGAGGGTTGCCCGTATTGGCATGGCAGCTGACTGGGCATGGCTGGCCGGAAGCCGGAAGTGGCAGCGGCGAGCGTGGGAGTGAGTGCGGTGGGCGGAGCTGCTGTCCAGTTTTCAAACACGCTCTCGGCCATGCAGGTGGCCGGTTTCCTTACGCTCGAAGCTAGCTGTAAAAACACATATATACGGGTAGCACTTCTCCTCAAACTTACTGGTAGTGGTAGTACCTTTTTATCACATCTCTGAACTTAACCAGTAACTTGAGAGGTCGATCATGAAGGCTTGCACCTCGTCTTTTCTCTAGACTTAGCTGCTGATAAAATTCGCTTCGGCATTTCTCTCATCCTTTTGCATGTATGAACTACATTTGCCCAACATACTAATTCAGAACTTTTAAGGCATATTGTTTTAACAACATTTGGAATTAATTATTTCAGTTTCACAAATTTCAAATCTAAAATTAACATAGGATCCAAACCAAGAACGTTGCACGTAAGGGTGCGGAAATTTAACTACGTGGAACACTAACTACCACAAGGCTCCATTCGCCTTCTCCTCAGTTCCTTTGAGCATAGTCCGTTTTTGGATTCCCACTTACACCTTGGTTCACTATGTCTCCATGTTGTCCATCCTTGTATGGATAGTGTCGCGTGTTTCCGACGATAGGAAACGACATGGACGCACCGGAATACAGTGGTCTTCGACGGGGTAGCGCCTTCCGTCATGTTGATCCTTCAGCGTGTTCGTGATGACCGAAGAGGGTGAGGTGCGGTATAACACAGGGCTACTTCGTACTGGTAAGGAGGCCTTTCTATTGGTGGTAAATAGGTGGATGTGTAGCGAGTAGTATTTTGGGGGTTTTGTAAAGTGTACTGTTGTGGTTCTATGTTGACTCGATGTTGTATCTTGTATCTACACTGTTATTTAGAAAAATGCTAAACGTGGATCATAAGTGGCTGCGACTTTTAATTGAATTGTGCGCCACCATTTAGACATTTCATGCATCGAACAAGTTCACCCAAAGGTTTAAACTTTCACGGAGAGGTTTATAATGCATTTATACTTCAACGGTGTCATCCGTCATGGCACCGCTATAAGAACGAGCGATCAGTACACTCCATCGTACACGACCCCCTGTATATCCAGCAAGCATGTTTTATTCATACAAGATCGTAAAATACAATGTTCAGTAGGAGTGGGGGCGCGACCGCGTACGTGGCACCTACGATTGGGTTCTTGTCCTCCTAGACAACCTAAACCAAGATATAAAGAGCAAATGATGTTCATTTGGCGGTGGGCTTGGCACCATCGGAATGATGTGATTTTAGGCAAAGGTGACGCCTGCCTTCATAACTCGATCAATTTCTTGCATAATTACCTATCTACTTTGCATGGGCTTTCAAAAGGAAAGAATTTCTTTGATCGAAAAGGGAAGAAGAAAATTGAAGATATGCAAGCAAATCGGTTGCATGGTCAGGACCAGCGTGCTGTGCACAAGGAAGCCTGGAAACGACCACAGAAGGGTTGGGTCAAATGCAATGTTGATGCAAGTTCTTCAAACGAGGCAAAGAATGGTGCTTGGGGACCTGGGGTGCAGTATTGAGAGGCCACTGTGGTCAGATTTTATAGTCGGTATCTATCCATCTGCCACTACGGCAAAAGGATTTTGCCCAGCGTCCGGAACTTTGTCGAGTATTTTCCCACGGCGCACGGCAAAGACGGTCTTTGCCGAGTGTCCCAGCGAAACATGCTTGACAAAAAAAAAAACACTCGGCAAACAAACAGAAATACACTTGGCAAAGAAATACTACGTTCGGCAAAAAAATAGAAAAGCACTCGGCAAAGAAGTTGAACTTGTGTCCTCAACCAGAAGGCAGAACTTGTAACGGGCGGTCATCTTTCCCGAGTGCGCCATGTAAACACACTCGGCAATATATTTTTATTTTTTTCTGGGCTAATTTTCCCGCACGTGTTTTATATTTTTCCTCTGTAGTTATTTTATTCTTTCTTTTTTTTTTTTTGCCAATTTTAATTCTTTGCCGAGCGCTTTTCTCTGGGACACTTGATCACAATGCCATCTTTGCACTTGGCAAAGATGTACCGCTCGGCAAAAAAAAAAAAAATCCTGCTTTTTTCCCACTCTTTTTGTAGGTTTTAGCAACATTTGATAGCAGGTTGTGTAAATTTGGGTTGCTCGTGAGCTTTGAAAATTAGGCCGCAGAGAGTCCACTGGTGGTGTGTTGCAATGTCAGATTCGGATCCGCGCGTCAGTGCCGTGCGTGTATTGCTTGGCTTTGGTTTGTTCTTGACCTAGCCGTGTGCGTGCCTTTCCGCATGGCACAAACTCAACGACCGCTTCGCTTGTGCCCGTGACGTCCGTTTAATTAGCACGGACGGACGTTACCGTTAAAGACGTGGTAGAAGACGTACGTGTGGAGCTCAACAACGACACCGTCGTCTCCATCGGTCAACCGGTTCATGTTCACGGGAAGAAGAAGAAGGCCAGTCGAGAATCGGCAACAGAGCAGCACGTTGACGCGTACGTGGTCGAGGATCGAGGAACCTAGCTAGGAGAGTGCTGAGTGCCTTTGACGTTTTGGGTAGACTAGAAGCCGTGCACGTGCAATGAACGGTGTTCGTTTGTAGCTTAACGAGATTTTTTTTTCGAAATGGGGAACAAAGCCCAGCATCTGCATCGAGAATCGGCAGCAGAGCAGCACTGGGACCAAATGGTCACCGGAGCTTCGCCGGCGACCATGCCCAGCGGCGGTCGGCGGCTCTCGGCGCCACGGCGAGCTAGAGCGCGAGGGAGGAAGGGGAAGGGTCCAGGAGGACCAGCGGCTCACCAGGAGGACGATGGAAAGGTCGGGGAGGCTGGAGGAAGTCGAGGCGGAGCGAATCGACCGTGGCGGCCACCCGCCGGAGTTGGGGAAGACACGCACGGCAGCGGCGATTTCGAGCGTCCCAGCTCACAATACTCGGGGAGGATGGAGAGGAGGACGGCGCGGTTCCAGTGGTAGGCTTTAATTCGTCCGGGGAGAAGCGAGACGACGGCGCGATGCGTCGGCGGCGGCAACGGCTTTGGCCGTGCGTGAGGAGGAAGAGAGCGAGCGAGAGGATGAGGGAGAGGGAGCGGCCATGGGCGCGGGCGCGCGAGGACGGGCGGCGGCCATGGGGCGAGGTCGGCAAGGACGGGCGCGAGGACATGAGCGACGTGCCACGAGCTCGGCATTTGAGTCTCAGCCACAGTAAAAAAAAAGAAAGGGGATGGATATGACATGTGGGACCAAATTATCAGTGAGAGTAGCACTTTATCCCGGCCAGTATTGTAATATTCCCGGTGTGCCAAGCATGTTCAGGGTTCAAATTAGACCGGGATCTCTAAGTTCAGAGTGTGGATTACCGGGATTGCAAGTTCAGGGTTTAAAAACGCTAGCGTCTACGAGTTCAGGGTTCATTTTGGACTTTTTCCGTGTGTAACCCTGTGGGCTGTGGCATGGCTGAGAGCAGCCGTTTGACCCGCTGGTGCAAAGCATACACGCCCCTATATCTGTGTGTCTACTCTTGGTGCCAAGCTAAAACCTCCCCTGCATTATTTCCTAGTAGCTGCTAGTACGCCTTTGTCCAACTAGACACTGCGCCTGCGCGCGGTGGGATTGGTTTCACCTTGTTGATCGGATGTGCGTGCTTTTCAATTTTCATGTTGTAGCAGATCGGGTAAGCCGAAATGGGCAATTGATCGACCGGGTGGTGGTAGTGCAGACTCGGCTCACGTGAGGTAGTTTACCGCGCGGCTCACGTGAAGCGGGTCGTGGCCAGACTCGTGGGCCCGGGTCCAGCTGGAGAGCAGAGCAGAGCAGCAGCCGGCTCGATGACCAAGCTACAACCACCTTTTCTTTTGAACAGGCTACAACCGGCATGCTCCATCCGCCACCACCGCTCCGGTAACTGACGTGTGGGTCCACGAAGGTTCCGGACCCACGGTCTGGTTGCGCAGCAAGCTTCTACAAGTACCCCCTGCGTCGGAACACCACGCCCTCCGCTCGATTCCACGCCTCATTGCCGTTGAACCGGGACTAGTCCCCCCCTCTAGTCCGGGTTCAAAAGCCATCCGGGAGTAGAGCCCAAAACGACTCTGGACCAAATGTCCTGTTTCTACGACATGATTATCATATATTTTTACTAAACTTTTTTACTTGTTTATAACTCAATAATCGCAGACAGAATTACGCCTAATGTACATTCATATAACATTTAATAATTTAGAGATATAACAGATTGTAAAAAATCAGCGTCATTTGTTATACATTTTAAAGACCAATGTACAATTTTTATAATTTTGACCAATAATTAATCTCCAACCAACATTAAATTAGCGGTTTGCTTTCAACTTTTCATTAAGAACTTGTCATTAAATTGAATCTCGATGATCTGAGAAGAAACCAAATCGCATGCCTTTACTGATTATTTTTCCGATACTTGGATTACCAAAATACGCGATTTGTCTCCTCGTGTATTTGTATCCTCAATATCATGGCTGGGAGTTCTAAGACCCATGGTTCAACAAATATCTTAGAGATTCTTAAAGTGTTAAAGACGTACGTCCGAAAGTTGTAGAATTTATAAGGTGTTTATAATTGGTTTGAGTAGACAGTAGTAAAAGACCAAGCATATACATATCCAGAAAGTAGGCGCGTAGTGCATGGCCTCCCGCGCAGCACAACAGGTACGTCACCGTTAACCCCGGCCCCTATCTATCGCGACGTGGTAAAAGACGTGTCGAGCGCAACGGCGACGGCGTCGTCTCCAGCGGTCAACCGTCGGCTACTGTATGACGTAATCCTGAGCTTGCAAAAAATATTTCATGTTCACGGGGCCAGCTGCTGATAGTGATAGCTCAACTTAGCTAAACTCAAGATGTTCTGCTTTCTTTTGATCGAGGAGATGACCTGGTCCACGTCGAATTTGCATGTAGGATATACAGTATAACTTAATTTTTATGTGCATGTTCACCAATATGCAAAAACATGGTCGTGGAAAAAATAATCTGCGATATACCCTCATAAATAATGTATACGTGCAAGGATACCATCCATCGTACAACTGACCAAACTCGTCGTGCTCGCTAGTAGCTGTATGTGGTTTATTTTTCGTTCATCCTGCTATCAGATTTTTAATTAGAATACTTGCATGATTGTTTCATGAAAAACATGTAATTTGATCTGATTGCTTGAATGAGTGATTTGTTTGCTTGCAAATCCAAACTGAAGGTCATCTATGTTCCGCAAATAATTGAGAAAACCTTCTTAATTCACATTTCATCAACATGCAAACAGAAGCTAGTAGTATTCAGAGAAGTAGTTGTAGATCAGTACTACAGATCAGTTTACACTTGACAACTAAGCTTGGCGGTGAGCAACAAGTTCTGTGTGCAATCTTTGGACGCAGATGCTGGGAGTACATCCTCCATTTCGAAATTTTCTTTTCCGCGAAATCAGCTTTGAATGAAGAAACAAAAAAGGAGAAGAAGTCAGAGTGCCGTGCGTGCATGCTTGGCTTGGTTTGGTCTTGACCTCGATCGCCGCGTGCGGGCCTTCCCGCACGACACAAGTCAACGTTTTATGTTCGTTTGCTCCCGTGACGGCGACCAGGACTGTTAGCAACCCTTTACATATCATGGGCCGACGCTGTGGGCCGTGGCCCAACCACCGTCACACACGGCTGCTGGGTCGTACAAGCTACAAATATACACAGAGAAGCAACGGAGAGAGGCATCCAAGTTGGATCACGGCGAAACGACACGGCGGCGGCTTCCTTTCCCTCCTGGCTCTGCTCTTCGATCGCCTTCCTGCTTTTGCCTTTAGCACATTTGTGCTTGTATCCAGTGATTCGTTCTGTAACTTGAGGATTTGAACCTGTGTAGCATCTCTGAATTCATAATAGAAGAGAGTTGTTAACAAGGACGCACGTCCGTTTAATTAGCTAGCTGCTGGCATGCACAGACGGCGCCGAACGTCTCGATCGCAGCACCCGAGCGCAACGGTCGTCGGTCGAGCACTCGAGCGCAACGGCGACGGCGTCGTCTCCGTCTGCGCAACTGGTTTCTATACCACCAGATATAGTGGAATACACGGAAAAAATCCAATGTGTAGTAATACTTAAATTTCAAAATGATTTTCACGGAAAATCATTTCATGCTCACGGGGCCTCAGCTGAAACCTGAGGGCGTTCTTTTGCGGAGACGACTTGGTCCACGTGGACTGTGCATGCGTCCAGCCTGGCGTCTCCCTCCGTGGCAGCACGTTGACGTGGTCGATCGAGCAGAAGGAACCTCGGCGAGACGGCTTGTGCCTTTGACGTTCTGGGTAGAAAACTGCTGGTCAAATAGACCCTGCTCCGGCCTCCCTCAAAACCAAAAACAATTTTACACTGCCGCCTTTAAAAAGTCAGTTTTTTTCTTCTACAAACTGGTTTCTATAGCACCAGGTACGGTGGAATATATGGGGGGGGGGGGGGGGGGGGGGGGGGGGGGGAATCCAATGCGGGAGTATTACTTAAATTTCATAGGATGCGCCACTTCGAAAATATTTTGAATAAGACTAGATAACAATCTCCTTGTCGACGGTGAAGCTAGAGAGCACGACTTTACCCACGCACCATAGTGCTACTCAGAGCTGCACACGCGGTGCACCTTATTTGCAATATTACCCTGTATGATCCGGCTGGAGAATTAGACAAGTTCATGATTAATTTTAAAATATAATTCATGACTAAACAAAATAATATCATGTAACACACCAGACATTGCACAACATGATAAATGGAAACATGTAACCGCAAAACATGTTTGAACAATAGATCGAAATACACTGCACACACTGATCGGTACGCAGTGATCGGTACGCAGCACCACCAAATTTGGACGGTCGAGGCCCCGTGGTGAAGATGACCAGCAGCCGCGCGAGTCGCTTCTCAGAAACATAATTCGCTCTGGTGAGTCTGGTGTGGGTTAGCTAGGTTGGATTCTGACGACGTTCCGACGGTTTCCGTCGAAGTGTCTCAAAGGAGCTCGACAAGTGGCTAAACAAAGTGGACCCGCGTATTAAAATGCGGCCGCCACCTCCCTATTTCCTCTCATTCCTCCGAAGGGGAAAATGAGGTGGGGTCTTGGGATGCAACCACCATGCATCGTCATGAGGGGGGGGGGGGGGGGGGGGGTGCTCTTTATGGTGGGATGACACTTTATAGGGGTAGTTTGGAGAATTCTCTCTTAGAGGTGGAGGAAAATATCGAGAAAATCTTTTTAGTTAGTCTCTTATCCTTTTGGGGATGTTGGATCCCATTACTCTAACAAGTCTATTATCTTTGTCCGTTTTAGTTCTTGAACTGTTTAAAGGTTTTGTTAATTATTTCATTATTTGTTGATAGTGGAACCTGGTTGCTTCGTATGGAAAAAAAAAATCGACCTCTCTAGTGATCATGCTAATTTTTGGGTTAATGCTGATCCGTTTTGCTATCCGCGTGCATCTTTCATTCGATTTTGTCTCTTTATGTTTTGGAATAGAAAACCAATGATAGCTTGTCATTTTGAAGAACAGACATAAAGAGTTTATTTACAAGCTTTTTATGAACCACTTCCACGGAAAAGAAAAAGAAACTACTTGTCTCCCTGTCTACCCGTCCTCTAATCATCTAGATCTAGTGCGGCCTGAAGAACTTGTTGCGGAGTTGAGCTTTTCCTGTCAAACGTCCTTGCCGCCGTTCGTTGTCAATAAATCCCTGCCGTGTATTAGTAGTACAGTATGATTTATTTCTTTCGATTCTCTCGGCACAGGGGCATGCCCAACTACTGGTAGCATTTTCAGTGTTCTAAAATAATTTTCAGGTTACTTTTTATGCACTAATTAAGCACAACGTTGATAAGAAAATGCTCAAGGGCGGCAGACTTATAAAGTACTCAAATACTCCAAGCCAATAGTACGAATCTGATCACGACAACAATGAAAATGTCCATAGAAATTAACCAAAGCAACAAAGCGCTAACTCCTGAAATCCTCTGTGCTTGGAGCTTTATTTCATCAGCACGGTTCTACGTAGATGGTAGATAAATAGTCTGCGGAGGCTAGGTTAGGTAGGCAGCTAGCCGTCGACGTTGGCTCAGAGGACCACGACGAGGCTGGCGAAGAGGAGCAGACAGGGAACGGCGAGGATGGCGTAGCAGGCGACGAGCACCTGGTGGTAGACTCCGTGGTCGTGGCAGCGTCCGATTGCGACGTTGAGCACTGCGGCGAAGACGGCGGTGAGCCTCTCCAGGCCATAGGGACGCTCAGGAGCAGTGCGAGGACGGCGCCGACACGCCCCGTCGCCACGACGGCCGTCATGGCCGTCACCGCCTGCGCCGCAGCCAACAACAGCAACACCACCGCGTCGGCGCGCATCTCCATGGCGTCCGCCGCCGTCACGGCGCAGCTCAGCTGGCCCTGCTCCGGCGGATGTGGGTCCGACTGTTTCATCACCTGCGTATATACAGTTATACACCGTGCAATCAGTATTCTCGGAAACAAGATGCAGTTTGATCAGTGCATGGTAGATAAACAGGATCCGTCAAAATCTAAAACGAACTCAGGCGTCTACATCGATTCTGAAATGTGAAAACTAAAGAAGCTTTTGCATTGAAGTTACCCCATCTCAAAACTCTTAACAAAAATCTAACAAAAGTCACGCATATGGTTGCAGTGATCCGATTCAGAGGTGAGCTAGAACTAGCTAGCTCGAATGGAGTGGAGTGGGTACCTGAAGCTGCAGCTGCTGGAACGTGGCCGGATCAAGCGCAATGGCATAGAGCGCGAAGAAGGCCACCGACAGCCCCAGGACGGCGTACGCCCCGGCCACCACGCGCACTCCCATGGTCGATCGGTCCGTCGTCCCGGCGGCCTCAGCACTCGACGAGGGCGCAGTCTAGCTGGCTAGTGATCTCCTTCACTCGAGCCTCTTCTCGCTCGTGAGCTCTCTTCTCTGTGGGCAGACAGGGCAGGTGAGGTAGCTTTGGTTTGATGGATGTTATAACTGCAGTGCTAGCTGTAGCCTGCACGGTGGATGGATGAACGGCCGGAATTCGGAGGACGGTGGCGGGGGCTCTTCCCAGATTTGGCATGGCACACTGGGTCACTGGCGATGGCCGGAAGCCGGAAATGTAAGCAATGGAAATTATTTCGAGACGGTTCATGGAGAGGGTGCTAGGTAGCTAGTGGAGTGCTGCTGCACTTTGCCTCCTAACGTTTTGCCTCCTAACGTTTCTGATTGGGAGCAGCACACGGCAGCAAAGGAATACATGGCAAGCAGAATATCTTTCGGATTGGGCCTTACGTGACTTATAGCGCACTAATTCAAAAGGTTTTTTTTCTTCCCTCAAAAAAAAGTTTTTCTCTTCCCTCAAAAAAAAGTTTTTTCTCTCTTGCTGCATAAAAGTTAATAATTTACTCCAAATAAAGTACGGTAGCCTAAAAAGTTCAATACAAATATTAAATTATCAGGGAAGATCTACCTTCCAAAACAATAGCGTTCTGTTACGCACGACTCGCGCATCTCCTCCTTCCTCGCCTCTGCCCCACGCCCGAGACGGCGCCGGCGATGCTGCCGCGACTGGTAGCGAGCTGCGGCGGAGAAGGCGTTCGTCGAGACTAGAACGATGGACTTAACGATAGGGGTGGGGGTGGCAGCCGGCGGCGAGATCTGTTTTTGGGGGGGGGGGGGGGGGGGGGGGGGATTTAGAGGGGATGGTCGGGGCAGCGGTGGACCGGCGGAGGAGGAGTATGGGGCAGGTTGGGGCGGCGAGGCATCGCGGCAGCGCGACGGCAATGGCGACGGGGGAGGCGTCTTCTTCCTCTCCGGCAACTTTGTCGCTTTCTGTGTCGGAACCGTGCGAGCGCTAGCACGCGCAAAGAATAGCATCGCCCCTTCCAAAAGTTCATTAGGTTAACTTTGGGAGCGGACTCTGCCGTTGATGTGAGGTAAGGTAGGGGTGTGGCGATGAAGTGTTGCAGGAAGAAGGGGGGAGGAGGAGACGGGGAACAATCGGTGGGTATGGTATCTAAGCGATCGACCGGCGAGAGGTTACTCGGTTCGGTAGGAGTAGGATGGGGTGAGGTCCAGGGAGGCGGGACTGTGTGCTTTGACTAGGGCACAACATCCGCCCTTGTTGTGTCCAAATTATTATGGTATAAGTTAAATACATATGTTAAAAACACTAATTAATAAATAGATAAGCTAAATTTGTTTGTAGCTTAGTAGCTTCTTTGTGGTCGACATCTCTGGGGAAAAAAACACTCGAGATGATGCATTTTGCCTAGTTCTTATTATTACAGTTATTAAGTGGTCCTCATTTGATCTACTAGTCTAGGTCTTGTTGATTAGCCTTTAATTAGCGAATGCTTTTTACGCAGGTTGAGTGGCATTTATACATTGACGTCAGTGGCAATCCCATATAGGATGACCCGTGAATTTGGACGAGTAACAAGATGACCGACTTCATTCACGAAAAAAATGCTGCAATAAAGCTTAATGGCTTATACTCTAGAAACAAGAGATACAAAAACCAACAACATTAAGACATGAGAATATATGCAACTTCCTCGACAATTATCCGCTGTCATACATCTGACTTTTGCTAATTGATAATATCAGTATATAGTCCTGTCCAGTACTACCATCAGCATGGGAAAATCAGGAAACTAAAAGATGAGCGGCAAGGCTCCATGACTGGCTTGTGAGTCCTGACGATAAAGCACATACCATATCGACGATTCAGAGCCAGGTGCAGTCTTCTGTGCCCCACAAGGTAACTAGGCATTTCTCACGAGACAGTAAGGACAGGAAAACTGATATTGAGAAGACTATTTCGAGGTAATGCCAGGCATCAACCAGTTTATAATATATGTGCAGATCATATGAAATTATAATGTCTGGAAAGATGTATGACGATATAAGGTCAGAGCATGCCGCTTCGGTTGCTTGATCGCTGGTGGGGTTCAATGGCTGGAAGACTACTTCATGCTCTAACAGTACCTGCAAAGCAACCAACCTCACATTAGTCACGGCCTCTGTTTTAAATAGCCGGCTATAGCCTTACGAGAGGGTTCGCGCTATAGATAAGGCCTTCGTAGGCTAAAAAGATAATAGCCGCTAATTGATAGTGAGAAGACTATTTCGCGGTAATGCAAAGCATCAACCAGTTTATAATAAATGTGCAGATCATACAAAATTAGAGGGTCCGAAAAGATGTATGACGATATAATGTCAGAGCATGCTGCTTCGGTTGCTTTCCGCGTTTGATCTATCAATTATGACTTGTTTGATGAGTCCTTAATCAGTGAATGTTTTTACGTAGCTTGAGTAGTATTTAGGGTGTTCAACATGATGATGTCGATAGCAATACCATACAAGATGAGTGAATTATATTTGGAGACGATCGGCTCCATTGACGAAGAAAAAATGCTGCAACTATGCTTATGCTCTGCTTGAATAAAGAGATACAAAACCCAGCAACATTAGCACATGAAAATACATACAACTTTCTCGACAACTATGCGATGTGGATAACGAGAAGAAAAGGCACAATTGACTTGTGGTAATGAATCATATATATTATAGTGCTGTGGAGTAGTATCATCAGGACGGAAAATGTGATGAAATTAAAGATGTGTGGCAAGGTTTTATGCCTCATGAATGCTGATGATAGCACACTGAACATGTAAAATGTACTATTCTTTGCTCTTCAAGGTAACAAGTTCAGTCATAGAATGTGGCAAGGGTGAGATCACCGTGCTATCACACATTGACACTGAACTTGTAACATGTAAAATGCACTATTCTTTGCTCTTCAAGGTAACAAGTTCAGTCATAGAATGTGGCAAGGGTGAGAACACCGTGCTATCACACATTCACACTGAACTTGTAACATATAAAATGTACTATTCTTTGCTCTTCAAGGTAACAAGTTCAGTCATAGAATGTGGCAAGGGTGAGATCACCGTGCTATCACACATTCACACTGAACTTGTAAAATGTACACTTCTTTGCTCTCTTATCAGAGTACATGTAAATAGAATAATAAGGGACAACTGAGAAAGTGGCAAGGCTCTCTGTCACGGAATCACGGTAATCAAATGCTGCCTCGTTGACATGAGCCAAACCATCTCACTGCATCAGCCATCATAAGAAATTATAGGTCTGAAACATGTACAAAGATATATGTTTAGAGAATGCTGCTTCGGTGGCTCGATGGCTGGTGAAGCTACATGTTGGAGGAGTACTTCATGTTCTAACAGTACCTGTGAAGCACCCAACCTCACATCAGTCACTGACTCACGAGTGCATGAGCCACAGCTCGAAAATATCAGGAAACATCACCTTCACGGAATTTACAACTGAATCTTTAAAGTTGGGTCATTCAACTGAAAAACTAAGGTTTGACATATCACGTTATTCTTTATACTGTCTGCAACTGAGCCAAATAAGGTATACTATTAGTAACTCCTAATACAACCTCAAGAGCTGGGTTCAAGTGTTATTCTGCCGATATGAAAGTATTTTGGTACAATAAAAGCTGGGTAAACAGAAGCAAAGACCCTGAGAGCAGGGTATGTTTAGATTCAGAAGGTGCCCTTGCCTACAGTTTAGCTTAACTAAAATTTACTTTTTGAAATCAAGCAAAGAGAAAAAATAATATGTCTATTTTATCCATGTTAGTAAACAGAGCTAGCTTCTGATCGTGTCTCTATTTTTTTCTGATCAAGTTGCTGCCACTTGAGTACTTGTAAATGACCAGCATTTGATCTAGTCTCGAATGGTATTTGGGACAAGTGTATATTAGGGCGATGGTAGTTTTCCTAGAAGATTTAAAACATAATTCTGAAAAAAGTTCCAACCAAGTGCAGATATTTTCCTAGCGAAATACATCCACCAAGTGATGTGAATTGAGATGGATTGTTAGTACTCAGGAACAGCAATGGTGCAAGCTTTTTCTTCTTCTCGACTTGACACCTTAGTATTTACTACTCTAGCTTCTACTTCTTAGATGAGTGGCCAGTGGATAATAATGCCAATAGACGTGGTGATTTTATCAGTGGCTTGGATACTAACAGATGTTAATAGATTCGGCTGTTCCGAATCCAGTATTAAAACGCGCCTCATTGGATTGTAGGAACTAAAAACATCCTGGAATATCGAAGCCGTCCAATTTGCAGCCGCTGTCATGGAAACTGTGGTAGGAACACGAGAGATAAAAAACATAATTGCAGAGGCGAGTTCAAAGCCACAACAAACCAGGAATTCAACTATCTCATATGGCCATCACAGCATTGGGGATTCTACCTAATACGACCGGCAGCCAGTAGGAGATAAATCAAAGGTACATCAGCTGCAAGATTGCTCTGATATTAGTCATAGAATATTACACAGGACTGGTATAATAAAGGACAATTGACAGAGTGCAGTGGCTCTCTTTCACGGTAAACCCGAGTAACCGAGTTGCCACCTTAATAGGAAATCATAAGAAAACAGAGGGCCCAAGAGATGTATGCTGATATAGGGCTAGAGCTTGCTTCGGTGCCTCATTGACCCGATGGCTGGTGGATTACTTCACGCTCTAGCAGTACCTGTAAAGCAACCAACCTCGTTAGTCACGAGTGCACGAGCCATAGCTAAAAAGGTAAGAAAATGTTAAAATACACGGTTGTTTTTTACTGGATCTTTGAAGTTGGGTAATTCCAGCAATATTAAGTAGCATTTGAACAAAAAGAAAATAGCATGAGAGACGAAACTGGTGTCAGAACACGCAGTTAAGGTTCAATGTGTGATTTCAAATGATCCTAAAATAATGACCTGTTCTTTTCCATAAAAGGAGGTCGCGCTCTTTGGTTTCTAAATTCACCTGATTCCCTAGTATGATCAATAATAAGAATTAAGTTATATATTGAAAACTTCAGAAACTGCTAACAAAAGTATCAAACTAGAAGTAGATCAAGAAGAATAGATATGGTCCTCAGTGCCTTGTTTTTTTAAAATTTGTACCATCCTGGCATCCGCACTAAATTCTAACAGAAAGGTAGTACGAATGTTCGTTAGCAATTGTTAGTTAATATTTTTCTGTGAATAGCTTTGAACACAAATGATCAGATCCGTCTGAGAAATTTGCTAGCTCCAGGCAAGAGCAAAAGTAAGAAGGGAAACGGACGAAGAAGGGACAAAAGATATGGTAAATTGGTCTTTTCATGCAACCTTGACTCTAAAGAGACGAAAATTGCATAAATTGCCAAGATGATAATATACAAATTGGCATCTCCACTTAGGGGCATACGAGCTTAAAACTAATATTGACACACCTAAGGTGCATACGACTCATTTTCTCATCAAGAAATCGGCAGGTGCGATGGCCATAAGCAACACAGTTATCCACAATCCAAACACTAACTTGAAACCACAACGAGATGAGTAAAACTTAGATGGAAATTTGGCTAACTTAATAATTGTACATGACCCTGAAACAAGCTAAGGTTGGACATACCATCTTATTCATTATAACTGGCAGCAACTTAGCCATATGAAGATTTTATTAGCTACTCCTAATACAGCTCAAGACTAGCAGTTTCAAGGGTTGACTGTCGATAAGATATCATATGTAAACAGAAGCAATGGTGTTCCCCCTTGGATCAGGGTATGTTTAGATTTAAGGTGCAAGATTTACCATGAAGGTGCCTTTTGACCTTAACCAAATTTACTGATTTTCACAATTGTTTTACATATATTGTATGTTAACTCTGCAGCTATAGTATGATAGAATGAATTAGTCAAAATATGTTGCTAAGTATAGTAAAAGTGTAACATAAAAAACAGGACAGCGATTAATTTCATCGATCAAGGAAAATGGAAAAACGTAACTAATTTACTAGACGCTTTATAGTTTAGAGCACAATAGGTACTCTAGCAACCATACATGAATAATATACAGATTCATCTTTATCCTCTAATGTAAGGACAAGAAATTACCGGCAGTATAGAAGTTTGTAAACGGATGGTAGTCCTTCTCATAGAAGCTTCCACGATGCTCCTCGACCTTCATAGACTCAAGATGAACCTTGACAAGGACATATCCACGGTCTGGAGCTCCAAACATTGTCAAAAAGATTGCATCAGCATCCTCAGCGTACCCCGCTAAACATGTATTATCAGCCTTCCAACCAAGCATCTTCTCCATGTTAACGGTCTTCCGCCTCACCCATGTGGCAACACCATGACAATCGACCATAATTGGAAGTGTGGGTACGACAATATGGCGACGCCAAGACCAACATCATGTGCCCGGGTGATCCAGATTTGGCTATATAAGAAGACGTCCAGGACAGCAGAGGATAACTGATCACAGTGAGGCTTTGGTTTTCCAAATCAAACTTGAGTATGCCGCCCTCAGTTGCTCCAACCAGGCACCAGTAAAGAGCATTGCCGCTAAGGGTGGAGGGATGAAAGGTAATACTAAAAGCAGCAAATGGTTCCGCCGGAGAGATGAGATCTCCCCACATGCCAGTCTCTTGGGAATAGACCCGGGCGATGGCTACCGCGGCATGGTTTGCGGCATGCTCTGGCGTTGGTGTACCCCTCCAGTACGAACTCCGGCGGAATGAGAATGCGGTGTGTGTCTCTGGAGACAGGCTCAAATACGAGGAGCAGACTCTGCTCCCGTTCAATGAGGAGGACGCGTCCATGACGGCATCCGAGCACGCTCCAGCCAACCCCGTCGGCGCTGAGATCCAGGGAGAAGCGCTCGGAAGGGATGCGGTCGGGAGGGTCAAGGAGAGGCATAAATTTGAGTCCCCTGTAGTCCCCTTGAAGACACCGAGGATGGGGGGCTTCCGGTGGTGGGTGCGGAAGCGGCGGCGGAAGGCGGCATTGGTGACGATACTCCGCCAGCGCTTGCAGACGAGGGAAGCCCGGGGGAGAGAGGAAGGAATCGGGGGCAGGCGGAGGAGGATCTCGGTCAGGAGGTCGCCGTCGTCCAGCGGCCCCAACGCCGGCGAAGTGCGGCGGGGGCTGGACATCTCAGCGCCGCCCTCGCTGCTCATGTGAGTGGGGAATTTTTTTTGGAACACGACAAATACGGAGAAGGAGCACACGGGAAAAAGCAATAAGAAATGAATGGGTACTTGTCAAAAAAAAAAAAAAATGAATGGGTTGGGCCAACATACTATCGACAATAACATGAACTTTTTTCTCCGGTGTAAAAGGTATAAAAATTCTGGGGAAAAGAGTGCAATATGCGTTGTGATACTAGCCAATATTTTTTTTTTCAAAAAGGAAAACAACAAACAGTATAAAACATTTTAAAAAAACGAAAATTATGCTCTTCGTCTTCAACCTCCAGACAGTGTCGACGGCACGCCGCCGCCGCTGCCTCTCCTCCATGAGCTGGCCTGACCTTGTTGATTGCGGACGAGAAGTCGCCAAACGGGTTAAGACCACATACATCCCGGAGACGAAGAAGAAGGAAGAACCGTCGATGAAGCTCCTTGACGGTCCGGAGAATGCCACCGCCAGAAGAAATTCTTGAGACCACACCACTCCCACAGACTTCTCGACGTCGCTGTCAAGATGGGACTGAAGCCATGAAGGCCTTATTGACACGAGGTGCCACCCCCAACAAACTTTGACCCTAACACCCGAAAACGGAGCCCTCCCGCCGAGGAGGGCCGAGATCCACCGCGCTTCCATGGCCTGAAGGCCACAGAGGCAGGGAAAATCGGCGGCGGCGAGCCGACGGAAGACGAGGGAAACTAATCGCCTGGAGCTCTTGGGACGATGGGTACCGCTTCATTGTATAGGTATTTTTTCTAGTGATACTAGCCAATGTTATATTTCCATAGGAAAGGTGGCTTCTACATATTGTTTGATTCTCTCTTTTTTTTTCGATGGAGAACAAGCATCATAATCTAAGGTCCTTACATTTTTTTTTTTAGTCAAACAACATGCGCATTTTATTTATTCCAATGGCGTTTCTGATTAAACAGACTCAATTGGAAAATGAGAATATGTTCATAAGAAGCTACAGGTAAAGAAAATCAGGGATATGCTCATAAGAAGCTATAGCTAAGAAAATAGTTTTAAGTTTCAGCGACAGCAGGACTCGTGATACCTGAATACTGTATGCAGCTTGCAACCACACAAGCATGATACCTGAAAATTGCCATTCTAATCCCTCGACATTGTACCAGATTCGGCAACCACACAATAAGTACATAAGACTAGCCATAGGTGCTAGTATCTAAGCTAGTATCATGTAACTTGGACCCACAAAAATGCTTATGTGGCAGGTAATTAAGGAAGAGAGAGAAGATTAGAGTAACATAGGTAGATACCGTATCATGACACGTATAACAAGAAAATTTAATGATAAATAGATCTTGTACACATATTTAGACATCCCCATCAGGGTAGTGCCCACCCTTCAGAACTTTAGCACAAATGGACAATGGTATTAGGCATTTCTAACGATCTCCACGCTTGTTTCACAAGCATTTCTAAGATCCTTAGTTACCAAATGCTTTTTGCGCAACACAATGAGGTAAGTGGCAGTGCCATACAAGATGAGTGAAGATTTGGAGGAGTAACAAATATGATGATAGTAAACTGAACACGGAAAATGTGCCACAAGGTTCCATGCCTCACGAATGATGATGATGATGATAGCACACTGAACATGTCGATGGTTCACAATTAAGTCATTCTACAAGCCAATCAGGGCCATGCAGATCATCTGCTACTAGTGGGATTGCATATGCATGCCCATACAATATAATGCTATATGGAACTAGCATAATAAGAGAAGTTTGGTACACTAACAAGGCTCTCTTTCACGGTAATCCCATTGATATGAGTCAACCATCTCATTGAAATATTGCATCAAGCAAGTTATAAGAAATATGCAGATCATGACAAATTAGAGGGTCCGAAAGATGTATAACGGTAGGGTCAGACAACACTGCTCACTGCTTCAGTGGCTCGATGTTTGAAGGAGTAACTTCACACGCTCTAACAGCACAGTTTCTTGATGGCTGCTGGCTCAATGTCTGGAGTAGTAACTTCAAGCTCTAATAGCACCTGTTCAGCAACCAATCTCATTAGTCATGAGTGCACGAGCTATACATGAAAAAGATAAGGAAATGTTAACTTCAAGGTTACGAAATTTACGACTGAATATCTGAAGTTGGGTTTAATAAGGCCAATTAATTTCAAACCCGCCAAAGGGCGCACTTTTTCCCACAGAAATAATCTCGGTTCTTTGGTTGTTCTGAATTACAAGATTCACAGGCTATCTATTTGAATCTTCAGAAGCTGCTAATAAAATCCTGAAGTACAGCAACATATATCATTCTCACAGTCTTGTTTTTTATTTCATCACTCACGCAGATTTCTAAGACTAACATAGTACAAATTCTCGTCAGGTAATTATTAATTATTGTAGGTCTGAATGATCGGATTCTTCCGAGCAATTTGCTAGTCTACTATACTAGCTCCTGCCCGGAACAAAAGAGGGAAGGAGGTGAGAGGGGAAATACAGGGAAATTTGGTCTTTTGCGCATCCAAATAACCATATAGAAACAAGATATGTAGAACAAATCTTAAGGTTGATAGAAGCAATTGGCGTCTCAACTTAGGGGCTTATGAGAGGTCACACACATAGGCAATTAACACATTCGGAATTGCAAATCAGCTAGGGACATATGATCAACTTTCTTGTGAAAAACAAAAAAGTCGTCAGGTATGATGGGCTCAACTTTCTTGTGAAAAACAAAAAAGTCGTCAGGTATGATGGGCATGTCTTCCCCACAAAAACAGTGTGATGGGCATATGCAACACAGAGTATCTAACTCTAGAACAAGATATAAATCAACAAATAGAAGTGTAAAACCTAGATATAAGTTTCCCAGCTTAACAATTAAAACATCAGCCTAACAAGCTTTTTTCTAATCTTTTGGCAAACCACTTTGTTCACATGAGAAAGTGCAGAGGAAAAAGATAGATTAGACATCAATAACAGGCGAAACAAGCTAAGGTTTGACAAGCATTATATTCTTTATAGTTGCCAAAGTGCATAATTACTTACCCATAACACAACATGAAGAGCTGGGTTCAAGCAAACTTTTGGTATGATACAAAATTTGTGTAAACGGAAACAATATTACCACCCCTAGAGGTGTAAGATATTTACCAACTTTTATAATGGCCTTATATAGAACGTATGTGAACCTTTAGCAATGATATTTAAGGTAAAATTTGTTATCTAAACAACAATACAGGTATCATTATTGTCGTTGAAGCAAAGAAGAAAAACATAACGAAGTTGTTAGTAAGCAATTCAAAGCACAATAAAGATACTCCAGCAACCATGTATGAAAAATAAGCAGAGTCTAGCTATTCATGTAGTATTAAAGTAAGCAATTACCAGCAGTATAAAAACCAACGAAAGGATGAGGAACCTCCAAAAGCCCTCCGCAGCATTTGGTTGAATGCATTGATTCAAGTTGAAGTATGAAGAAACTCTTGCAGGGATATCCCTCCACCGATATAAAAATCGCATCAGCCTCCTCGGCGTACCCCACTATAAGTACCATCTTTGCCTGAACCGAAGATGGCAGACCAAGGATATCGTGCATGTTAAAGGTCTTCCGCAATAGCCATGTGGTAGCGCCACGAGAATTGACCTTGCAATCCCACATTTGAAAGCTCGGGTACAACAATACGACGACACCAATGCCGCCGTCCTCTGTGTGGATGATCCTGCCACCCCTGTTAATGTGTGCAACTGCAAGTGGAGGGCTGCTGATCACAGCTAGGCTCTGGTTATCCAAGTCAAACCGGAGTATACCACCAACATAACACTCAATTATCCACCACCAGTAAAGAGAATTTCCAGCAAAGGTGCAAGGGAAGAAGCTGACAGAACAACCAGTAGATGGTTCCGCCGCCATAGAGACAAGGTCTCCCCACATGCCAGTCACTGAGGAGTACACCGGGCAATGGCTAGATCTCCATGGCTTCTGGTGGCTACCAAGATCACCTTAAAAGGGCTAGAGTGACAGTCTCCGTGCAAGTGGTCGTCGCCGGCAGCGCAGAACACCGCTCCGTTGACGAACATATGCTCAACGAACTCCGGCGGGATGGAGATGATGCGATGGTCGCCAGAGACAGGGTGAAACACAAGGACCTCAAGTCGCGACAGGTTGATGGCAAGGACGCGTCCGTGGCGACACCCGAGCACACTCCAGTACGCGCGGTTTCCGACGCGCAGGGCGAAGCGCTCGCGAGGGATGCGGTTGGGAGGTTCGAGGACGGAGGAGAATACCAGTTCTCCGGCTTTCCGCTCGAAGACGCCGAGGATGGGGCAGTGGCGGAGCTAGAGCAAACTCAATCAGGGTGCACTAACATGTAATATGTACTGATTTAGCTCACCAGGGTGCACTAATCATGGATTACAGGGGTGCACAGAGTGATTTTTGGCTAATTTCAATGTAAAAAAAAAAAGCTACCCGGGTGCCTGTGCACCCGGCTGGTTGCATGCAGCTCCGCCAGTGGATGGGGGGATTCCGGTGGTGGGTGCGGAAGCGGCGGCAGAAGGTGGCGTCGGTGGCGATGCTCCGCCAGCGCTTGCAAACGAGGGAGGCGCGGAGGAGTGAGGAGGGATTCGTGGGGAGGCGGAGGAGGATCTCAGCGAGGAGGTCGTCGTCGTCCAGCGGCCCCGCCGCCGCCGCCGCAGAACTTGGGCCCTCGTCGCTCATCTCGTGTAGATTTGGGGAAGAAATCTGTTTGGGAACAGCCCAGGGAGGCAACGGGATACACGAGCTGGACTAGTGCTGATTTGGCTTTAGTTGGATCTATAAAAAAAAATACTGATTATTATTGTTGGATTAGTGCTGATTTGGATTGAAAAAACACTGATTATTTTTGTTGGATTACTTCTGATTGGGCTTTAGATGGACCGTAAAAGGCCCAAGAGGCAGCCCATGTAGCGTCACTACAGAGTTTTTGTTTTTTTGTTTTTTTTGCGAATTTACAGAGTTTTTGTTTTCGACGGTCTCATTTTTGTGTAGAGGGAAATAAAATCTATCAACACCAAAACCAGGTAAATCCTGCCTCTTCAGATGCAGTCTGAGCGCTCTACAATTTGAGCAACATCCCCCACTGATATTAGATAACATTAAATACAATATAATCTTAATGTCATGACATGCATTTCTTATGCATGTTCTTGAAAAAAATACTAATTAATATTAATTAATTTGATTAAGGGTCAATCAACATAACGACCCCCCTACCGGCCATGACCAATCTCCCACGATCAAAGAAGAGGCAAATCTGGACTGGAGCCGCTCAGGTCAGCTCGACGATCGGTAGGAGGAATCTCATTCATGTGGCTTTCCTTCAAAGTGTTATTGCCATTCTTCCAGATGATTTTTTGACACATTGGACCACTTGCCCGAGTGAATTGTCAAAAAGGACCACCTGTGAGTCAAATTGCCAAATCTACCGTGGCGGCGTCTGCGCCACGCGACACGTGGCCAAGGCCGCCGTCGCCGACGGCGGCAACCAAGGCCGCCACCGGTGGCGGCGGCACGTTGCCCTGCAGAAACGTCGAGGTGACAGAGAATGGCGGTGGGTCCGGCCGCCATGGCGGCATGTGTACGTGGGACGGAGGCCGCCGTGGTATGTGGCGGCGTCTCTCTCCACGCGCGGAAAGCTGAATGACGAGGAGCACTGCATGCGGGCCATCAATGATCAAAGGAGCACTGCATGTCAATGCATAGGAGGACTAGACTCAGATTCGTCGCATGCAAAAGGAGGACTGCTGCACTGCCTCCTCGCATGCAGGCCAGCGCTAGCGCAGAGGCTGTCGTGGAGCGAAGGCCGCCACCGCCCGCGGCGGCCTCCTGCCTTCGACGTGGACATGCAGAAGCCGCCATGGCGGCAGGGCCCTCCAGCCTTTCATGTCACCGCGCCGTCTGACATGCCGCCGTCGGCGACGGCGGCCTTGGCCACGTGTCGTGTGGCGCAGACGCCGCCACGGTAGATTTGGCAATTTGACTCACAGGTGGTCCTTTTTGACAATTCATTCGGGCAAGTGGTCCAATGTGTCAAAAAATCCTTCCAGATTTCTATATACCTGGTACATCTGACTTCTGCTGATTAATTGTAAGGTCAGTAGTACACTCTATCTGCTGCATGGAAAATGTGACGAAATTGAAGATGAGTAGGCAAGGCTCCATGCCTCATGAATGCTAACGACAGAACACTGGACATGTTGAGGATTCATCATAGTTAGGGCCCTTTTGTTTCAGCTTTTGGAGGCTTTCCGCATAAATAAGCAGCTCTAGCGACCCAAAAGACCTCGCGTTGCGTTGGGCTTCGACCGAAGCCGGTCGATTTCCTTCCTACGAGAAAAAGCAGCGAAAGAGGTGCTTCCCGAGCTTCCCCTGCGAGTGAACCGAAGGGCATACGTTATAGGTCATGTCGTTGCTTCAAATTACAAGGAAACTGCCACTCCAGGAACGGTTCGACCAGCCCGAGACCAGCCCCCCAGCGTACCCCCCAGCCTCGCGTTTCTCTTTTTCCCGACCCAACCCGAGCGAGCGGATAGGGTTCCGCGTCGCCACACCTCGCGCCGCCCCCGCCAGCCGCCGGCCCTGCCGCACCACCGCGCCTCGCCCGCCGCACCACCGCGCCTCCCCCGCCGCCGCACCTCGCCGCCCCGGTCCCCGCCTCCTCGACGCCCCGGTCCGCCCTCCCTTGACCAGCTCGGACTGCTCCCACACGCCTCCCTCGGCCAAGCTCGCCGTGCTTGGCCTTCACCACCCCGCGCCACCACCTCGCCGTCCCCGCCTCTGTCCATCTAGGTGAGGATGATTCCGGCCCAGCCTTCCTCAATTTCTCCATCTTTTCCTCAATTTCGACCACCCCGTGCATGCTTGATGGAATTGGTAGATGGATGGATGTTACTGTTAGTGTGAATTGCTAGATGAATTGCTAAATGGATTGCTAGATGAATTGCTAATCTCTCACGGGAGCCAAGATGAGTACAACCCACCAAATTCATGCAGACATTTCCTTCTCGAAGTTCTTGGCTGAACCTAATATACATTATTCTGGATCCAATCGTGGAGGTAGTTGATTATCATGTGTGCATTGGACAGGGGCACCACATTGGACAGGGGCCCAAACTGAATAGAGATACTGCTAAATGGACTTGTTTCAACGTTCGAACTCTACTGATTGTCATGTGTGCATTGGACAGGGGCACCATTTTTGTGCTACTGGTTGGTTGTACTTACATATTCTGTTATATGCTTCTTGTTAGCTGATTGCTTACATATATAGTAATTCTGTAGTTTTTGTTAGTGCATGAATATATTGTCCATATTCTGTTATATGCTTCTTGTTAGCTGATTGCTTACATATATAGTAATTCTGTAGCTTGCGTTAGTAATTTCCAATGGGGGACAAGGACAAAATAGTTTGGGATGCACACTCTGTTCGTATTTTGTGCGACATTTGTATGGAGGAAGTCAATGTAAACAATAGGAATGGAGGTTGTTTGAGTAAGAAGGGGTACAAGAATCTAGAGGACAAATATGCCGAGAAAACGGGAAAAAGGCTGACAAGTAAGCAATTCAAAAACAAATGGGATGCTTTAAAGAAGGTATACACCGGTTGGATGGAGTTGCTAAATGCAACCGGGCTAGGTTGGGATCCGGAAACAAGAACTATGGATGCAGATAATGATTGGTGGGACACTCACCTGAACGTAAGCAACATATTTATCTTGTGTACTATCTTTTTGTCTATTGTGTTGATGATTATAGTTGTCTAATTTATTTGTTGTGTTCCATCTGCAGTTTCGTCCCGAGCATAAGCAATTCAGGCATGGACCACCCGCCAACTTGACACAACTTGATGTCATGTTTAGGAAGGCTCATGTCACCGGAGAATCGGCGGCCATCCCGGGGCAAGAAGAAACGGGAGCGAACATGGCAGGTGCAATTGCAGTGGATGATGATGATGATGCCTCCAAAAAGACACCAAACTTGGCGAAGCGCCTCAAGTTTGGTGGAGAGAAGGAGAGCCCCTTTTTCAGGGTGTACAACAATGCATTGAACTCGCTAGTCTCAAAGGCTGATGTTGGAAGTTCAAGTGCCAAGGATGATGATGTCCCAACTATGAAGGAATTTTTAGGGATGGTTCGAGAGTGTGGAGTTAGTGAAGGAACTGATGTTATGTTCAGTGCGTGCAAGCTTGCCGTGAAGAGGGAGAACCGAGAGGTGTTTGCAGGCCTTGAAACATCTGCAGGAAGGCTTCATTATCTAAAGAGCATGCACGATGAGATGAACAAGTAGTGTTGTTTGCTTGTTAGGTGTACTATACTGTTTATGCTAAACCATTAGGTGTACTGTTTGTTTATGGTAAACCATTAAGTGTACTGTTTGTTATCATTTGCTACCTTGCATGAACCATTATATCCTTTGATGCCCCGTGTGTGTGTTGTTTCTTATCAAAAACCATTTCCTTTTATGCCTCTTGTATGTGTTGTTTCTTATTATTTGTTACCATCCTTCAACTATGTCATGTCAATTATTTTGACATATTCTTATATGAAATTTGTAGGATGGATGGTGGTGGCGACAATGGACGTGATGAAGAAAGGATTCGTCATCTCCTCGGGTTGGCACATAACATGGCTGTGTTGGGCTACATTGGTAATCTCTATTCTGAGAAGTATTTGAATAAGGCACCTAAGAGAATTCCACAACAAACTGGGAATGAATGGGTGCATGAACAACTTGATGATAGAAAAAGATGCTACAAAATGTTCAGAATGTATCCTGATGTGTTTCACAAATTGCACGACCTCCTAGTTAGCAACTATGGGTTAATTTCAACTAGAGACATGGGATCTGTGGAATGTCTAGGGATGTTTCTATGGACTGTTGGAGCACCTCAATCATTTACCCAAGTCCAGAACCATTTCAGTCGGTCTCTTGAAACAGTTCATAGAAAGTTCCATATGGTGTTGAATTGTTTGTACAAAATGGGTAAAGATACCATAAAACCAAGGGATCGAACTTTCAAGGATGTGCATCCAAGACTTCAAGATGCACGTTTTTTCCCTCATTTCAAAGGTGCCATTGGCGCCATTGATGGCTCACACATCCCTGTCGAAGTTGCAAAAGAAGAAGAGGTCAACCACACAGGAAGACATGGGTACACGTCACAAAATCTGTTAGCGATATGTGACTTTGATCTCAGATTCACATTTGTGGTTGGTGGATGGCCAGGTTCGGTACATGATAACCGAATTCTGCAACACACCATGGAGAAGTATCCACTTGAGTTCCCAACCCCTCCTGATGGTACTACTCTATTTTTCATTTTACACATGTGTTTCCATGCATTCTTGGTTTCATATTTCATAAATCTGTTCTCTTGTGCGTAGGTACATACTATCTTGTTGATTCTGGTTATCCAAACAGAAAGGGATTCCTAGCTCCCTACAAAAACAACACCTACCATATTCCGGATTTCCGTCGAGAAGGGCCGCCAACCAAGAAGGAAGAAATTTTCAACCATGCCCACTCATCGTTGCGAAATTGCATCGAGCGCATCTTTGGGATCTTGAAAAATAAGTGGCGCATTTTGAAGGGCATCCCTCATTTCGACTTGGTTACACATAAGAGAATTATTATTGCTTGTTGTGTGCTTCACAATTTCATTAGAGACTCCAACTTGCGCGATAAGCAATTTGATCGATGTGATGCAGATGAGGATTACATGCCCAAGGTCCAGAGGCAATCAATTACCTTGCCTAGTGATCGTGTGTCGGGTGAACTACACACAAGAGGCATGAACGGAACACGTGACGACATTGCCAACACGTTGTTCATTTCTAGACAACGTAGGAACTAACTGAGTTAGCTAGTATAATTTAGTGGAAATATATTTTGGACAACTATATATTCGTGATGCTTATGTAATGACAATTGTATGGATATGAAGTTTGAGTTGAATTTTAGATGCATATGCTATTTATTACACGTGAAATAGCAACAGTACGACTTTTCATTAATATAAAGGACGTTTCAGACAATTTCACAATCTACAGTCAGACAGCCAGCTGGTTTGCCAAAGACCTCTACTCAGAAAAGCAGCTTCTCCTGGACAGCAGCTTTTCTGCACAACACCCACAGCTAGCCACAGCCAGCCTAAGCAAAAGGGCCCTTAAGTGTAGCCAGGTCATTCCCACAGGTAATTCAGGACCATGCACATAATCTGCTATCAGTGAATTGCACTTGCATCCCCATTTAATTGAGGCCTAACTAATCATGTTCAGTTTTTTACTGAACGGATGTAACTGTACATAACCTGTACGTATTACGTATACGTATGTCCATGGTGAAAACTATGCCCAAGAAGGTTCAGAGACTAACCCATGACTTTCAGTACATGGGCCCAAGAAAATCCCTTCATCTCTGGATTCAACGTTGAGACCATATGGTTGGATAGGTTACAAAAATGAGAGTCTGTCTCCTAGCTACAAGTGGCAGGAGGTTAGCACACATCCACATTCATATCTTTCCTCTCTGGAAAGAACACTTGACACTACTTAAATCAGGTACTGCAGCTTTTGGATTGCTTAGAGATTAATTAGTCCTGAACTAATACTCTATGGATGGACAGGTGAGCTGCGTTGAACCAGTGTAGCACAGCCCAACTCTTTATAATTTCACTCTGGAAAGAATAATCAGTACTTAACTGAGGTGAGCAGGCAGCTTCAGGGATGCTATGAGAATTAGTCATAAGATAATCCATGGAGGGGCAGACAGGTCAGCTGGGCTGGACTAGTATACCAAAGCAGCAAAGGGGACAAAAGTGCCGAGCTCTCTCAGCACAGCTGATTCCAGGCTGTGGCCCCCTTGATGGCCTGCACATCTCTGGCCATTGAAATCTCTGTCTGTCACTGTTGGCGCCGGCCGGCCGCCGGCTGGTTTGGGTTGAGTCAACTATGCAATTGATTGATTGCATCTTCTCTCATCCACCAACCTGATCTTGCCTTGGTTCACTTCGTCGTCCCTGTCCTGAGTCAACCTGCTTGTCAACCATGTCATCTCAAAACTTTGATCATCTGAAATAATACAGTAGATGAATTGCAGGTGCAGAGATGAAATTGTCGAAGGTCTGTTGATCCCAGGAAGAGAGGACGATCAGAAAGAAACAGTTGCATATATGATGATACCACGAGCAAAGTAACATATGATCAGGAACAAGTGCATCTCAAAAGAAGAAATGATGAATTTCTACATGATGATGATGAGAGCTGACAAATTCTGTAATCCTTGAATCATTCCTCTTTTTATGTTTTTCTAGTTAGACAAGGCAATCCTTGACCTTGTCTGTTTTTTCATCACACAAATACATTCTCTTCTCTGTTCTTGAGCATTAAGAACAGCACTAATCCAGCAAAAAAGTTAGTTTTTACAGGCTTTACATCTACACAAGATCACAGGCAGTGGCAGGGATACAAAAATCAAAGAATGGTACAGTGCGGTGGAGAAAGAACGGATTTTTTAAAGGCAATCCGTCGGATCAGAATGAATGGGGCTGCGGCGGCGGCGCGCCCGTGGAGGCGGACCCGGCGCCGCTGCGGGCGCTGTGCTCGATGCACCGCACGACCTCGGACCGGCTGGCGACGACGCGATGGAACACGGCGCGCACCTGCCGCTCGAGCGGGGCGAGGCCGTCCTCCAGCGCCCGGCACGCGCCGGCCAGCGCCTCGGCGCGCTCCACGACGTCCCCGGCACGCTCCTCGCTGACGGACGCCACGGCCACGGCCTCCGTCTCCGACTCCACCGCCGCCTCGCCCGCCTCCGCGATCTCGTCGAGGAGGCTGCTGAGTTCCCGCGCGGCGCGCTCCACGGCCTGCATCTCGGCGAGGAGGCCCGAAGACGGCGAGGACGAACCGGACGACGACCCCTTCTTCTCCCTCCGCCTCGACTCCTCGACGATCCGCTCCTGGAGAATCGTCATGGACCCCGCCCACTGCGCCTGCTTCGGCGGCACCACGGGGGCGGCGGCGTTGGCCGCGGAGGCCCGGTCCTGGCACGGCACGGCGGCGACGAGCGCCCACATGGCGAAGACGAGGACGGAGCTCATGGTGTAGATGGCCAGCCCGAGCCCGCACCCGGCGCCCGGGGCGAGCCCCTGCGACGGCGGCGGCGCGAGGTGCGCCGCCATGCCGTGCACGTGGCGCCCCGTTGACCAGTTCTTGGACGACACGCTGAAGGACAGCGCCCGCCCCGCGCGCGAGCACTGCGGCGTCGTCGGCGCGCCGCCCCTGGAGCCGGCGTCGGGGAACAGCCTGGCGATGGCCCGGCGCGCGCGCGCGAACTGGGCGCGGTGGAGCAGCGGCGCGCCACCGCCGTCGCCGAGGAGGCAGGTGGCCGCGGTGAGCGCCGCGCGGTGGGAGCCGCGGAGGGAGGCGAGCGCGAGGGAGACGGCGTTGAGGACGTCGAGCGCCTTGACGGCGCGGTCGAGGAGGTCGGCGGCGAGGCGGTCGGCGGGGGCCCTGGCGAGCGCGGCGCCGACGGGGCCGACGGCGAGGGCGTCCCGGAAGGCCGCGTCGGAGGACACCACGGCGTCCAGGAGCTTGGAGAGGAACGCGAGCGAGAGGACCGGGCCGGGACCCTGCGCGGAGAGCGCGGCGAGGCGGTCGGCGACGTGGGCCTGGAGCGCGTCGAGGACGAGCAGCTCGTCGTCCTGCGCCGGGTCGAAGGAGGCGACAGCGGTGGCGGCGCGGCGGAAGCTGAGCAGGCCCAGGAACCCCATCCCGCCGGTCGTCGGCGGGGGCGTCTCGGCGGCGGCCATCGTCAGAAGCGGGTTCTCGGGCTTGGGCCGGGCCTGGGCTTCGGTTTCTTGTGAGGAGGAGTGGAGGGGAGGGAATTGTGGGGAACCGCGGGCTGTCCGCCTCCATATATACAGCGAGAAGGACGGCCATGGACGGGCAGCTCTGGCTACGTAGATATCTGGCAACTCAATCACTGACATGTGGGTCACGAAATTCCTCGGGACCGACTGTCAGTGAGAGTAGAAAGATGACGTGTTGGTGTGCCGAGGTTTCGGGGAGGGTGGACTGGTTCGTTGGGGAGGATTGGGAGCCTGACTTGGTAGGCTGCCACTACTGAATGGACTCGGTGTACTCTGCTACATTTTCTCTCCTCCTTTAATCTTTTCCTATTAATCCATGTGCTAGTATTATCTTGCCAGGTTTATTTCCTTGGTTAACTAGCATTATCCATATGATTTTCAGTGATTTGGTTCCATAAAGTATCTTGATTTCCATCCTATTGAATGAATTTGATTCTGACAATATTAGACTCTCATCAAGTAGCTGTCCCATTACCAGTTCATATCAGATTAGTGCACTGCATGTAGCTTTAAAAAAATACAGTGCACTGAGTATATATTTGTGTGTAGCTAAGGAGATGAGAAGAAACATGAGACGCACAAGAGGACAAACCGGTAGGGTGATACGTCGCTAACATCTGACAGGAAGGGACCAAATACATGGGAGCACACCGTGCACTTTGGGACCAGGGTGTTGCACAATACCTGGGATTTTTCTGTTGTCTCTTTTCCCATTTGATTGTATATTCCAGTGTTGTTTGTTCACTTAACAAACAGTAACAGCAAGAATTAACCGTCGCGCGACTGCCAAATGCTTTCTCCAAATTAGCTATCCACGGCCAGATAATGCATTTCATTCCTTCGATTTTTTTTACACAAAAACGATGTCCGTGCATGCATGCCAAGGATTATGTAATATTGCCTACCGTTCTTCATTTCTTAGCTTTGTTACAAGGAGAACCGGAGAAGAGAGAAGACAAAAACTTGTACTACAATATTATCATGCGTGCGCTTGATGTGGAGTGGATGCATGATCAAGACCGTGTGGAAGAATTAACCAATTCTTCAAGAGAGATTTGCTTGCTTCTACTCTCTCCGTTCCAATTTAATTGACTTACCAATTAAATTGGAATGGAGAGAGTAGTAAGTATTCAGCAATCAGCATCAAAGTCACGAACATCGTTGGCATCCTGCACACAATGTTGTCCGGCGTATCTCCGCTTGCTTGTGATTACCGCTCTACAACCGGATATCAAGAGCAATCCTTGAAATTCATACGGAGCAAAAAGTACCAAAATCAAAAAATTAACGAAAAACCTTTTTAAATTTTCAAACCAAGAACCATAATTTTTTTTGGATTTCAAATTCTTCGGGTAATCGATCGAATTCTATGGTAAACGACACCCATGGAGAAATTTTTGCTACCGGAAACAAAACCTTGGTTGTGCCTTTAATCATTTATGTATGTTCTACGTACCCTCCTTGTTTGTGCCCACTTCTCGTGAATTAATCGGACAAAAACATGATATCCCGCAAACACGAAGTCTTGGCGCTCACATCATCATCATCATCATCATCATCATCATCATCATCATCATCATCATCATCATCATCATCATAATACTTTGCCCTAGTATCTTCATTCTATCTACTTATTTATCTATGTTCATTACATAAATAGTCATGGATGCGGGTTTGTTTGTGGAGAACGCAAATTAATGTTCGTACACTAGAAATAGTGTAGCCCTGATCAAATCACATGTTTGTGCGAATGAGAGACGACATTCTAAACCTGAGCCATGAGAGCACGTATGAAACCATGCCGGACTGCCGGTCAATCTCACCGATCACTGATGTACTGGACTTAACCGTTTCTCACTTGTTTTAGAAAAAAAAAGAGAACTTTATCCATTAATAGAAACTGGAAATGTTTTCTCTTTTTTTATATATAAGAAGTTGACCCTGCAGGTGCATGCATGTATGAGCAGGTCTACATTAATTTGGGACGCAGCAGAAATTTTCTCTCAAACGTCAAACACGCTCAGCTAGCTCGAGTGCGGACTGCTCTGCTCCTTGAGAGTCATCGCGAGAGCTCCGTCGCCGCCCCTTTCCTCCCTGCTCACCGGAGGCCGGCGCCGGCGAGGAGATGGAATAGGTGGTAGGCTAGCCTTGTACATAGTAGTTGTAGGTGTAGAAATAGGTTGTGCCCTTGTGGCGTGTGGCTACGTGCCGACGGAGAGTAGGTCGGCGGATCTCGGCGGCCAGATCCGCCGCGCCGTTGCCTTCTTCCTCCTTGCTTCAGCTCGTCAGTGGTAGGTGATGCTGAAAGCAGCGTGGACGGAGGTGCGCTTCTCCCCTAATAAGGTACGCACAGGAAGCTCTGATCTGGGGTGCTCCGGCCAGCCCTGGTTTCGGGCTATTCTTCGTCTTCTTGATGCTGGGCTCTAGAGGTCGGAGCTCGCGTTGAGGCGAGGATCGGTCGGCTTCCATGAGGCCGAATCCCTACTTCTCTGCTGCATCCTTTTCGATCTGCATCCTCTGTCTAGTGGTAGTACAGAGATTGATGGCAGATTCACGCTTCTTGCTTGGCGGAGAGAAGCTAGGCTTTGTGGAATTTCTGGAAACGAAGAGCTTGACCTTCTATGTCGCAGTGGGTGCCAGGAGAAGCAAGGGCTCTTTGGATCCGGAGTTCTGCGGGGGATTTCTTTGACTGCGAATTGCGGAGATCATCAGCGGTGGCGATTTTGCGCCTCTGCTTTCCATGGCCGATGGGGCCGCTCCGTGCTGTGGCGTTCCTTGCGCCATGGCGTCTTCTACCTCCAGGCCGGCGTGCCAGTGCGGAGGCCCTTCTTCAGTTCCGCGGCGGCATCCAACGTTGCTCCGTCTCCAAGTGGTCGTGTCCCCGGCGACGGCGCTGACGGCCGCTGTGTCGAGCTGCTCGATTTCGGTGGAGAAGGATCGAATTGCAATTCTGTTTCTGTTAGCAAGGTCCTTTTTGTAAAGTCCAGGGACTTGGTTGTAATTTTCTTTTTCTTTGTGGTCCTTGATGTAATGTGTAACTCCACTGAGTAATGCAGTCTGGACCCTTCGGGGTCCTTCCCCTTGTTCAAAAAAAAAAAAAAAAGCTCGAGTGCGCGATGTGCCCGGTCGTCCTTGAATGCCGTCATCCGCCTCAGCAAAATCCTCAAATCGCGGTGTCCATGTATGGTCCAGTCGGACGGTGACGTGGAAGCATCTCTCGGCGCCGTTCCTCCTCGACCACGTCAATGTGCTGAAGCAGCTGGAGCTGGAGATAATATATACAGTACATAGTACGGTCTAGGTAGACCAAGTCATCGCCTCCTCGATAAACCAGAAGAGTGCTATCTCGGGAACCTAAAAGAAATTACATGTAGCAAACGGAGCTTGGCTCTGATGGTTGGGTTCCCTGTGGTGGAACCAGCCCACCCAGGTTCAAGTCCTAGACTTGGCATGGGCGTTTGCATTTACCTGGATTTATTCCAGGATTATCCGGCGCTATTCTTTCAGTGGTAGGTGACGTGCCCGTCAACAGCGAGGCGCCTGTGGTGACTTCGTCAACCTCAAGATCTGCCGGCTCAGTCCTTCAGAGGTGCTCATAGGGGTAGGGTGTGCGTGCGTGCGTTCATAGGGGTGAGTGTATGTGCGTATTTGTGAGCGTCTGTGTTGTACTGTGTTCTCAAAAAAAAAAAAAAAATTACATGTACAGAAACGTATTACCTTGGAAAAAAAATATACGTCGTTAATACCCTCGTTTTAATTAGAGAGTACCATGATGGGATCATGGGAGTGAATTCTAATTCAACAGAATCAAGATATATGTATTAAAATACGAGCAGCGTATTCAATTCAGCTAGCACCCCACTCTTGGTTCTGCTAAAAAAGGCGATCGAGCAGCCGTTCCATGTTGTGCTAGCACACACGAGCAGCTTCTGTTCTGCCCGCCATGCGCGCGGAGGTTCTGTCAGTCTGGGGCACATCCTTTTTGCCCAACGTCTTGAATCTTTCGGACGAGCCGGTGCTCCTTGACGACGGCATGTAATGATTGATTAGTAGAAACACAGTAGTTACTGAGCTCGTAAGAGGAAATACTCACACAGCAAGCTCGTAAGAGGAATCACATGCTTCCCTCGACTTGAATATGGGGTAGTCGCCATGCTTGTGTTGGGGATTGTCTCACAAAGCAAAGCTGCATCCAGAGAGACGTCAGAAAACAGGGGAACCGACCATTGTCTCTCCTCGTCACCGACCATAGCAGGGCCTGTACCGTGGACTGTATTCCTCCACCAGCCAGGGTCGTTGAGAACTTGAGATCCGATGTTGTTCCGGCCATGGGGCTAGTAGAGCTGCGGGCGACCATGGCGGCGAGCGCGCCGGGATCTCAGGGCGGAGGGTGCCCTTGCCTCTTGCTCGGTGGAGGCCGCGGGGGGTTGTCGGGACGCCGGGACGAAGGGTGGCGACGCCGTGCGTGGCCGGCCGGAGGGGAGGGCGGCCGTGCTACCTACGGCGCGACGCTGCTAGTGCTAGTTAGGTCGCGCGGGGAAGAGGTGGTGCTGTGCTGTCGAGGCTTTTGTGAATTGCGAAGAAAAACGAACCACGAAGCGGTACTTAACTTGACGGTGGCATTGGTGGTAATTTTATTCAACGTTAGGAGTAATTTTAATGACGTACCACAAGAAACCATCTTTTTTTAATATTAGACTAGCTAAATGCCCGTGCGTTGCAACGGGTAAAGATATTCTAAAAAATCATACTTAGTTTGGCTGAAAACAATGTTAGAAATATGTTGGATTTCAATCCAATATGAAAAGGAAAAAATAATATCCGTTAATTTCAATCGGAAGGATCTTTTTAAAGATTAATCATGGACTGAAACATGCATAGAGACTCGGGCCATCAGAGAACACGCTTTAACTAAATCATATTGCAACCATGGTCTTTCCACCGAAAACCTGACATGTATATATCAGCAAAATGTTTACTATGCTTACCCTGTAATGGATACGACCAGGGCGATGATCATAATAAATCTGATATGCCGTGTGTTTGGACTTTGGGCTTTGTCTTTCCACCGAAAACCTGATCATGTCACCCTTGACAAGCTCCATGGTTGGATCTTCTTCTCCGCTGGATCTGATTTGACAGTTTTCTATCTAAGATTTAGAAAATATGGAAGTTGCAAAATTATTTGCCTTTGCTAAATCAGATTTCTAAATCAACAAATGTATAATGTACTCAGCTATAATTCTCCTAATGCCCTGACTACACTACCAATTACTCCCATTTTGTTGGCAACCACATACAGAAAGCGGCGACCTTGTTTTGAGCAGTTCGATTTTTGTGAGAGAGAACACCTACTTTTTTTCAAGAACACTGAGAGAACACCTACTTAGCAAACGGAGCTGATGTAGTTCAAGCGCTCATATACTCAGCAAGTGGAGCTCATCTGCAAGCGCTATTCTTCCTGAATTCACAGCGTGGGAAATCTTCTCGCCTAAGCAAATCCCGGGCTTTTCTGTTCCTGGTTTAACTCTTTGAGTCAAAGTAGAACGGCAATGCCTCGTTCTGAACTGGCGTAGTGTGGATGAAGGGGCGACGGGCGTAGGCGCAGCTGTCCAGCGCGAGCTCGACCGCCAAGGCGATCACAGCGAGGAGTGCGAGCAGCTGGTCCGCGAGGCCGCGCCGGAGGATGGTGCGAAGGCAGAGAAGTCCATCGCGAGCTCCACTGCTAGGGCGGCCGCAGCGAGGGGCGTGAGCACGGCAACGAGGGCGACCGGGGCGGCTAGCGCGCTGCGCGTGAAGAAGGGTAAGAGGACGATCGCTCCTACCTAACCTGCACCGCAGTCCGCAGAGGAGGGCGCCATTGCCGGCGCCGTCGGGCCTAGCTGATCCGTGATACAGGGAGGGGATAAGGTTGGTGGTAGTGGACTGCGGGTTGATTTCGAATTTCCTAGGGTGTTTTGTGTAAAATAGCCGCGATGTGATCGCTTAGCAATATTATATAGTAGAGCAATATATAGTAGAGATATATATTAGGTATAGATTGGTCGAGCCGTACGTACTATGTCGTTGTTGTTATCTCTCCAATAAGAAAACGAGAGACGGCGTCGTTGTTGCGCTCGACACGTCTTTTACCAGGACGTCAGGATTCACCGTGTACGTGGACGGCCAGGATCTCATCCCGTGCTGCCAGCTACCTGGAGACGGATGTGGTCGGGGCGCTCACGGGCATGGGCATGGGCCAAGGGTACGAATCATCAACGCGCGTCGTCTTCACTTTACATCTTCGTGCTGTGCAAGGCCATGGCCAAATTAAGTAGCCACGCTGATTAACCAAGAGATCCCAACAGAGATGCGCATGCTTGCTTCAAAGTACGTACTCCCTCTGTTCGGTTTTATTTGTCGTGGAGATTGAGCTGATCAAGTACAAAGGCATAGTACAAACGGCGACGAGTAATACCGAACGGAGGGAGTACTTAGCAAACAAATACACGACCATTGCTGGCACCCTGCACACAATGTTGTCCGGGAACCCTTATTTTGGGCTGTCGTCGTTACTTTCGGTTTTAGTTTAACTAACTCGTTGGTTTCGTTTTTCTATGAGAAATGGAGCCGGGGCGAGGCCCTGTTAGTCTAAAAAAAAAGCAATGTTCTCCGGCGAATTTCATTTCTAAACTCGCTCGGGTTGTGGCTCTAATCGTCGAACAAAGTCCACTTCTCATCAATTAACTTCTGGGTAATTCACCTTATTTTCGAAAAGCTTCTGTTTTATCTGAAATGAACTCTAAATAGACCATATAACATCTAACTTAAAAAAACGCTGCTGCCGTAGTCAACATGTAGCAAAAAAATAAAGGTAAACCTGGCTGAGTTGTAATCAAAGCTTGATCATGGTTTTACCGAGTCAAAATCCCCACTCAAAGTCTAATCCAAACATCCACAACACCCGTGGGTCCCCGCTCTAATGCTGTCGCGCTAGTCCGTGTCGTCCTGCTCTTGCATGCATGACCTCTCGTCAAGCACGTCCACAACCCAAGTCAGTCATGTCCCCGACCCATATTTACCTCCGAACTTACCTACTTGTACAGACCGATGTCAAGCTTAACATCATTGTCCCACTTGTCGGCGGCATCCCGACAATCACGTGGTCGATTCATGACGGCATGCTCGTTCCTTTTAACCTGGGCAACATTATTAGCCAAAAAGCTTAAAGAGGGCGATGCGATGCAGCGATACACGTCACCATTTTACTTGGGTCGGTTGATAAGTTATCTTCTTAATAGTTCATATATATACGTACCCAATTGGTTGTGAACTTATCGTTCGCCAAAAACATGATATCTGGCAAACACGAAGTCTAAGCATTACTAACTTAAACATAGTTATTTGTTGTTATTTCAAACTATATGAAACTCAAAAGTGAATTTTCATGGTAATGCAGACGCACTTGAAATACTAAAGCCGGAACCAAAGCACATGCATGTTTGGGGGGAGCGCGATACCAAAAATCTGAGCCCGAGTGGTGCAACCAATGCCGGTCAATTTCACTGAGCTTCTAACTAATCATCGCACATGCCTCGGCGTGCGAGAGTAAAATTCTACTAAGGCCTCGCTTGGATTCAGGGTTTTTGACCGGAAATGGCCGGTATAATTCCACGGACCTGGAATGCTCCGTAATTCATCATTGGAAAGAAAAAAAAGGTAAACCAAGCGGGGCCTAAGTAACAAAACCGTGCGTGTTTTAACATAATCATCCCATCGAGAGACGGTTCTCTCTGGTCCAGCGCACATGTTATCTACGACGTATTATTATCGATCAGGTCTATTGGATTTAACATTAGGATCGTTCCATCTGTGTCGACCCGGTATAGGAACAATGGCCTGGGTCATGGTGTTATCCTGGCTACGCTACTGCATATTGGGAAGATTTTTTTAAGGGGTGGACCTTGCACTTTTTTTTTTTGCAATTTTTCCACCACATATATTCAACACATACCACATACAACGTACACGGTAGGAAATACACGTACAAAATACGTAGGGGAAACGGACCAAAGATCGAAGAACACGCCGTCGCCGGCGTCGGAGTCGAAGGCGGCCAGCCACCACCTCGCCGCTGTCAGGGAGAGCTTTTTCCCTATCGAAGACGCTGCCTTGACTCTCCGCCGCGCCGCGCCGGAGTTGTTGACGATGAACGGCCGGGGCAGCGCCCCCTTGACCCTTCCACACCGCTTGCCGCAGCCGCCGTCGAATCCACCGCCGGAAGACGACGCAGAGCTCGATCCGTCCGCCGCCAGATCCACCACCACCTCGGATCTGACAGAGAGAAGAGGATCACGAGCGCCGCGCCGGGCCTCGAGATCCAGCCAGTCCAGCGCGCAGACGGGGAGCTCCGAAGACCTCCACCACCGGAGAAGAACGCGCCGGCTCCAAAACCACCCGCCCGCAGCACCACCTCCTCCAGAGCGCCGCCGGCGAGCCTCCCAACCTACCCTCCCGTATTTACATGCCGGAGCCGGGGATCCCCACCCTCCCGCCGCCGGAGCGGCCGGCGGAGGGGAGGAATCCCACGGCTCGCGGCGCGCACGGTGGATCGCCGGGCTTGCTCCAAAAATCGCCTCTCTCCTCTTGCTACAGTGGTGGGGAGGGGATAAGGTCCAAGCTTAATATCACTCGATGGTGGACCTTGCACTTGCAGGTGCATGCATGTATGAGCAGGTCCGTCTATTAATTCGGACGCAGCGGCTGGGACGTACGCCAGTACGCCACGCATGTATGGACATACGGTCTACGTAGACCAAGTCATCATCCTCTTTTTGATATATTCCCCCGCTCACCTGGCACGCACTACGTAACTCTCAACTTTTTGAGCACAGGATCGATCGATGCATATATATTTGGGGGGTCGAGCTCTTGTTTCTCCGACAAGAAAATGACGTACAGGCGCTGTCGTTGTTGCGCTCGACACGTCTTTTGCAAGGATGGTTGCTGCGGGCGAGGCGACCACTGGAGGAGCTGCTCGAGGAGAGGAAAATATCACAGGAGGGAGGAGCTGCAGCCACATGTTTTTTCTTCAGTGGAGCTAATTAACAGCTGGCCGTGCCCCGTGAACATGAAATGTTTTTACACGCGGACGTAGTAGCCGGTTGACCGGTGGAGGCGACGCTGTCGTCGTTGCGCTCGACACGTCTTTTACCATGTCCTTGTTAACGGCAACGTACTTGTTGCCGTCGTTGATCTCTGGCCGTCAATGCGTGGGTGGGTGCCAGCTAAGGTAGCCGGAGATCGATCGATGGACGTCGCGGGGCCGGTCGACCACGGATGGCCATGGGAAACCAACGAGGAAGTGGTCGCTTGGGCTGGAGGGCACACGGCCAGCGAGGTACGTCAAGGGGGTGCTTCTGATCCTAATCATCACACATGCATGTCTCAGCTAGCGCGAGAGCAAATTACAAAAAGTTTTGGTATTTTAACATGACCATCGATCCCATCAAGAGATTGTTGTCTACTCCGACGCACATGTCATATACGGCGTATTACTACTAATGTATGGTGTTAAACCTTAGGATCGATCGTTCCATCTGGGAAAGATTAGCTACTTTTTTTTTTTTTTAAGGGTGGACCCTGCATGTACGAGCAGGTCCATCCTCCTAGCTGGGAAGCAGTAGCAATTTTCTCAAACGTCAAACACGCTGAGCTAAGGTAGTGTGCCCGGTCGTGCATGCGCAAAACCCTCGGACCGCCACGTGGGCGCATCTCTGCGCCATGGTGTCCAGTCGGACAGTGACGTACTCCGTAGTATCTCTCCTCTCCTCCTGGACCAGGACTCCATCACTGCCACAGAGTTGCGCTTCATCCTCGCAAAGCAGGCGGAGTCGCTCCGTCACTAGTAGGAAAACCAAGGCTGTATTCTGTGGCGCACCCCTAATTGGTGCGCCACAGAAATATGGCCTGGTGCGCCACAGAAAGTTATCCAGGGGGCAGGTAAAAAATTGAAAAAAACAATTCTATGGCGCACCAGGCAGGTGCGCCACAGAAAGGTGCGCCACAGAAAGGTCACATTCTGTGGCGCACCAAGCTGGGTGCGCCACAGAATCTCATTTTTCAAATCCCACCCCCCCCCCCCCACCCCCGTGGATCGCCTTTTTTAGTCTTGCAGGAAATAAAAGAAAATGAAAAAAAATTCAAAAATTAAAACCCTTTGACATGTGGCTAGGTATGAGTGTCTAGTACGTGTAGAAATTTTGAAATATGAATTTTGACCTTTTCTGCAACAAATGAAAAAGAAATCTTGTAACGGCCATAACTTTTGCATACGACGTCGAAATAACGCAAATAATATGTCAAAAAAATCGTGAGAAAAATCCGAGTTCGAATCCACCCGGGTTTACCCGGTCAGCAATTCACACATTCCTCAAATTCCAAAAGAAAAAAAAGTTATTTCAAACAGACGATTTTTCGCAGCAAAATCAAAAAAATTCAAAAAAATTAAAAAATTCAAAAATTCCAAAAAAGACACAGAAATGTATAACAAAGAAGATTGTTGAATTTTTTGGATTTTTTGAATTTTTTGGAGTTTTTTGAATTTTTTTGAATTTTTTTGGATCTTTCGGAACTTTTGAATCTCCTTTTGAAACTTTAGAAGTTTTTGAAAAATCTGAAATTTAAAAACACACATTTATAACACATACCACACATATACACATACAATACTTAAGAGGGTTCATATGATATATATATCAATAAGACTTGAGTAGCATAGGGGTAGCTGGACTGGATAGAACTTAGAAGTTAAGCGTGCTAGGGTTGGAGCAATTTGAGGATGGGTGACCTAGCGGGAAGGTATCAGTTCAAAAAATTCAAAAAATATGAAAATAATTCCAATAATTAGGATTTTTCATATTATTTCATATTCTGGTTTTTCTGGATTTTTTTTAAAAGTTTTTATATTTTTTTGCATTTTTTGAATTTTTTGAGAATTCTGTGGCGCACCAGGCCAGGTGCGCCACAGAAATGTGAGAATTCTGTAGCGCACCAAGCCTGGTGCGCCACAGAAATAATTTTTGTGGCGAGAATTCTGTGGCGCACCCAGCATTTCTGGGGGTGCGCCACAGAATACCAAATTGGTGCGCCACTAATAGCCTTTTCTGTACTAGTGGTGCCGAGCTGCACGTGTGCATCGACGACGCCGTCAAGCCTCTCCTAGCTGAGTACGAGGCGATGCGCAACTGGAACGCCCGCGCCACTGCACTGCTCGATAGGGCGTCCGTTCTGTTTTCGTTAGACTCGCAGCCCGCCATTGAACTTCAGGCGCAGCTATCCACTCCGGTGCCATCTGAACCAATTGCCGCGGCAGCGACAAGATGTGACAAGGGCGTCATGGAAGAAACGACAAGCCTGTTGGCCCGTCCGGACCTGGAGCAGGGGAACGAAGCCTCGCACGAAGGGCAACAGTCGCCACGCTCGCCGCGTCACGACCATGTCCCAGGCACGCCTGTCGGTTCCACCGTGTCGCCCGCGTTGGATGCTACCGGCCACGGGGCTGGCGTGGGCTACACTGCTGCCAACTCGCCTATGATGTCCAATGCGGATAATGCAGGCCTTGAACCTGAAGGGGGCGAACTGCTGCAGTTCATCAGCTCCATGGCGGCGCCGGTTAACCCGACGCCCATCAGCACGCCACCGGCAAGGATGAACAAGGATGGGGAGATGCAGCAGCTATGGCCATGCCTCGCCGGGCTGGATGCAGAGGCTGACGGCGAGGAGGTGGCGCATGAAGACTGGGTTGATAACAACGGCGACTCGGTGAGGAGGGAGTTTCAGCCAGTTGCAGACGTCATTGCCGCGGACGCGGAAGCTGCTGCGGTTGGAAACCTCCTTGTCGACGATGATGATGGCACTGACGCTGGTGGTACTGGTCCCTCTTTGGGGACCGTGATACGCAGTGTCACGGATCTGTTCAGCCTGCTGGCTGTGCCGTTGCTGCCAATGCCTCTTCCGTCAATGCCACGTGCTCCTGTAGCCCTGCCCACCCCCGACCGTCGCAGCAACAGGCTCGCGGTGAAGCCGCAACTCCCAGCGGTCGACAAAGCACAGCGTGTTCTCTTCAATTAAATGGGGCTCGACTTTGGTGATATGCCCCTGGTCAAGGCTAGGAAAGAATTTGCAAACACCTGCAATCTCCGTTCTCTGATTCAACAATCGAGGGGTTGAGGACCCTCTTCAAGCTGAACTTGCCGTCCATGACGACAGCCGATGAAGTTTTGATTGACCTTGCTGGCCTAGGGGGGACCCTCTTCTTATTAACTACGTGTGAGATAAGCAAATTTGTCTAGTGATGTGTGATGTTACTAGGTACGTTACTCCCACTGTGTCCAGCCTTATCACCAAAGACACAAACATTGTTGGCATCCTGGACAACAATGTTGTCCTGTGATATCAATTTATGAGCTCCGGTGAACAAAGTCCACATTTCATCCATAAACTATTCCGGAAGTTCGATAGAACTTCTGGATTATCTGAAATGAACCATGACGTACTAGAAAAGACCATATCACATCTAACTTAAGAAAACGCTTGCATGAGCAACATGTACCACAAAAAAGTGGATACACGGGGCTGAGTTGTAACCAAATCTTGATCGATTGTTCCAGCGAGTCAAAATCCACAGTCGGATTCTAATGCCCAAACATCCAGAGCACTCGTGGCTCCCCACTCTACTGGTGTCAAGTCATTCATGTCCCCGGCCCGTCTGTACCTCCGGACCTACCTACTCGTACAGGCTGATGACAAGCTCAACATTGTTGTCTCACTCATTACCGGCATCCTGGTCATCGTCTTGTTCGTCGGAGTGATTCTGTGATGCCGACATGTTCGCTCCTTCAAGCTAGGCAACACAACTAGCCAAACAGTTTCTAGAGGGGTGAAGCGATGCCACAGTACATGGCATAATTTTCCTTAGGTTAGACGGTATGCGAACTTTTTGAAGAGTTCAAGACCGTTTTGGACCCCAAAAAAAAGGATGAAAAGTACACTTTCTCTTGCACGACCCTCGAGTTTGCCTAAGCCACTCTGATGGTGTCTGGCTAGTCACTCATCTCCCCGACACATCTATACCTCTGGACTTACCTACTCGTGCAGACATATGTCAAGCTCAACATTATTCTCCCACTCATCGCCACGTTCGTCAGAGTGATCCAATGGTCGATTCATGCCGACATGCTTGTTCCTTCAAGCTAGGCAACACAACTAGCCAAACAGCTTCAAAAAGGGTGAAGCGATGCCGTCACCGTCTTCATTGAGTTAGACGGGATGTGAACTTTTTCAAGAGTTCAATATTATTTTTGGACCCAAAAATGTTTAGGATAAAGTAAACTTCATGAAGAGTCGAGGTTTGAAAAAGTGCAGCCTCTTCTTAATCTTTTATGTTTGTTATACGTACCCTCTTGGCTGTGCCCACTTTTGCAAACTAATACTCCCTCCGTCCAATAATATCCGTCTCAAGTTTGATAAAAAGTTGATGTATCCATACATGTTTCATGTCTAGATACATCCATTTTTTGACAAACTTGGGACAGTTATTATTGGACGGAGGGAGTAGTTCGTGGAAAGAACACGATATCTCACAAACACGAAGTCTAATCATTGATATTGTCGCCAGAGTTTTGCATAGCCTCTTAAATTTCGTTATTTCTATTGTTAATTCAAATTAAAGAAAAAACTCGAAAGTGAATGTTTGTGCTAATGACGATGCACTGGAAATACTCAAGTCCTAATCTAACTGAACTCCTAATCAGCGCATGCGCACGTGCCTCCTTGATCGTTCCATCTGTACCAACTTGTGCAAATTGGAAACATTTGCAAATGGGAAACATTTTCTCCTTTTTTTAAGGGTGGACCCTGCAGGTGCATGCATGTATGAGCAGGTCCATACTCCTGGTTGGGAAGCAGCAGCAATTTTCTCTCAGACGTCAAACAAGCTAGTGTGCCCGGTCGTGCGTGCGTGCATGCCGGGCAGCACGAAAGCATCTCTCGGCGCGGTGTTGTTTCTCCTGGACCACGTCAACGTGCCGGGCGCGTAGACTTGCTCGCCGATCTACCTGGTACGTATATACACATGGTCTACGTAGACCAAGTCATCATCTCCTCGATTAAAAAAAAAGAGCACCCTGTTCAGCTGAGCTCGCTCGCACAGTCCTCCCACTCTCGTCCTACCTTTTTAACGGATCCCTCGCGCATAAACTTTCTCACGATCTCTACAGGCTCAAGATGCGCTAGGTCGGACCGGATATTGGACCGCCGATCGTATGAACCAAATAACAGGTTCAGGTTTTGCCCCGCACCTCCCGTTCCAGGCTTACGGGTAACCGTCCTCTTTTTTTTTTTTTTTGCGAAACACAGTACAACGCAGACGCTTACATACACGCGCATACACTCACCCCTATGAACGCACACACGCACACCCTACCCCTATGAGCACCTCCGAGAGACTGAGCCGGCGGTTGAGTCTTGAGATTGACGAAGTCACCACGGGCGCCTCGCTGTCGACGGGAACGTCGCCTCCCACTGAAGAATATTCCGCCTAAATGAGAAACACCAGCGTCAAACCTGGGGTTTGAACTCTGTACTCTAGTCTGTACATCCAAGCACATCCGGCTGCAGGCACCTCCTAGGTTCGATTGGATTGGGTCGTCTCCAATTCACGTACGTCTTTCTGCTGCGCAAGGTCGATCAACGGTAGCCGCTTGCCAAGCAAAGCAAATCTCACTACCGGAAAATCTAGATTTCCCGTGCGGACCATTCTTTGCCGTGTGCTTCCACTTTTCGGAACACGGCAAAGAAACCTTTGCCGTGAACGTGAGCCAAGGATCACGGCAAAGAAATGTCGCACGGCACAGAAGGCACACGGCGCATGGCAAAGAAACGGACACGGCACAAAAGATATACGGCACACGGTAAAGTATACCGCACGGCGAAATAGACACAAAACACATGGCAAAATTTCTGCACTCCGCAAAGAAGTTGACCAGGAGCTGCAACTTCGCGAGAAATATTTTTGCATTGGCGGGAAAAATGTTTGCCGTGCATGGATAGCAAAACGCACAGCAAAGAGTGCCAAATTTTATTCCATCCCGCGCTCTCATTTCCCGCGTTCTAAATAATTGGCGGGAAATTCTTTGCCGTGTGCTCTCAACTGCATGCACGGCAAATGTATCATTTGCCGTGTGGCTTTGTGCACAGCACACGGCACATATCTTCTTTGCCGTGTGCCTTTGTGCATAGCACACGGCAAAGCATGTGTTCCCACTCCTGTTTTCTTCCGATATGCTTACTTCGTTTATTTTCTTTGTTAAGGCTTCTAGTACGTTCATTTACTTCACTTAATTATGTTTCTCGATAATATATATAAACCCTCCGGTGCGGGCCGCATGGGTCGAAACCCGGATAAGTGGACCTAACGTGCGAGGCGTCGTCTACCCCTTTAACCACTGGTAGAAAATAGGCCTTTAGTCGCGGGTCCAGAGGGCCTTTTGTCCCGGGTTTGGACCCGCGACTAAAGGGTCGGGACTAAAGGGGGGTGGCCTTTCGTCCCGGGTGTCTACGACCCGCGACTAAAGGGGCTCCACGTGGGCTGCGCAGGGCACGCATGGCGGGCACCCTTTGGTCCCGGTTGGTATTACCAATCGGGACCAAAGAGTTTCTGGTTTTTGTTTTCTGCTAATTTATTTTTTAGGGGTTTCGATTTTTTGTATTCCAATTAATTATTTTTTACGAAGATCACGTTGCGCGCGCAGACAACAAGTAGTCATACACATAAAGTCATACACATAATAAAGCATATATACAATACACCGAGGTCACGTTTGATTCATAACATACATAGCCCACAAGTTTATACTACACCGACATCACGTTTGATTCACGCGTCGAGCTCACGTCCGACAAAATAAGTATCACCGTGATAAAATTCTCCGTCTTTCCTCAGGACCTCCTTGTTCAAAAATCCCGCCAATTCCTCTTGAATTGCTTTTAGGCGCTTTGATGGTATGAGCTGGTCCCGCTCTCGTTCCATCTAGATCAATATAAGAATATATATGTGTGAGCTGTTTGAAATCATCATAAAATAAATTATGAATGGAACTCAACACAATATGCGAATAGTGTATACGTACGTTTTCTGTTCTGGTTTTTCTATCCCGCTCATTGACAAAATATCAAATGTACTCGAAAACGTAATATGCGCATAAATTAGTCCCTTGTGGCTGCCTCAGACACCACTTTACAAAAAAAGAATATAATCGAGACACCACTTTACACCACTTTTCATTAGCCACACGGAGAAAACTATGCATGCCATTGATAAACTCGAGACTGCGTCGGTCACTGTACATCCATTGTCGGCTCATCTGCATTATATAAATATATCAAAAACCATTACACTACATCATGAATATATAATACTGACCAAATTAATTAACACAACTTCATCACATTAAAACCAAAGTAGAGTACTGCCCAAATGTAATACATTGTTCTAATGAAACATACATTAATTGAAACTAACATATAACTATCTAAAGAATTTAAATCCAACAACAAATGCGATCAAAATCGCAACTAAGGTAACTATTGAACCAACAGCATAATGATACCAAGCCTCTTGACTAATGACATATTTTCTAATCTTTTTAAGCTTGGCGCGCATTGCATCCATCTTTCTCTCGTGAGCAGCGACGACGTCAGCAAGCTCGACCCCGTGAGCATCAACGATGTCGGCAATCTTCAAGTCCAATACCATCTTCTCTTCTAGGCATTGGAGACGAAGATCTTCACTTATCTTCAATTTTGCTTTTAAGTCGTTGTTTTCTTTTTCTAAAAACTCGACAATAGGGTCGGCTGGAATTTCCGGTTCAACTACCTCCTAAATAGAAATATATCTATGTCAAGTTGGTCGGCATGATTGTCATAAACACGAAACGAAACAAATAGTTATAAAAATATACCACATCCGAATCATAGACCGGACGAGGGCCGACGGGGACGGATATCAAAACCATGACACTATACATATAAAAAAAAACATAAGAAAATTATACAAGAAATAACTATGCATTTAAATGATACAATTAATTTTTCTTAAAATAAAAGATAAAAAAAGAGGCTCACCGAGGTGGTGTCGGTGACGGAGCGGCGCGGGCGATCGACGGCGGTGAGGAAGGGGATGGGACGACACTATATAAAACCACAAATTATACATTAATTTGAGATCAAAATGCATATAAAATAAATGAAATCCCTAACTTGGGCATTTCATCAAACACCTTGCAAGCACTACAAAAATCAAACTAGATAAACTTGCACGAAAATGAGCTAAACTTGAAACGCCGGAGGAAAGGATGATGTTGCTAACCCTTGAATAGATGGGGTGCTTTCAATCCTCACAAATGGTGCAAGAAAATGGGGATTAACTAGAGTAAGGGAGAGGAAATGGATGAGAAATGAGTGATGAACCCGAGCTCAAAATGCTGGTGGAGCTCGGGTGGAAGATGATATATGCAGGGAAGACCCTTTGGTCGCGGTTCGTAACACGAACCGGGACCAAAGGGTCCATGCCAGAGGGACCCACAGCTGCGGCAGCATGTGCCGCATGTGGTGACCCTTTGGTCCCGGTTCGTGTTACAAACCGGGACCAAAGGTCCACAACGAACCGGGACCAATGCTCCCTGTCGCCAGGGCAAATCGAACCGGGACCAATGGACCCTTTAGTCGCGGTTTGTAATCTGTCCGGGACAAAAGGCAAAAATGGAAGGGCTATTTTCTACTAGTGAACGTGCGAGGCGTCGTCTACCCCTTTAACGTGCGAGTACGAGTTTACGAGTTTATGATACGAGTTTACGATACGATTGACGTAAAGCGGTTCGAGAAAGGAGTCGAGATCCATGCTCCGAAACCACGTCTGATGACCGGAAGAGAAATCACGGCAAAGAATAGCAGTGTGCCGTGCAAATTCCAGGCAAGCGCACGGCAAAGATTCGGTGTGTGCCGTGCAAGTTCCAGGAGAAGCACATGGCAAAGAATTGGAGTGTGCCGTGGTGGTCTTCTCGCGACGCACGGCAAAAGAATGCGCACGGCAAAGATTCGGTGTCTCCGTTGACCAGCCCTGGCAATTCAGCGGCACACGGCAAACCTGCGGAGCACGGCAAAACCTGCGGAGCACGGCAAAACGGCTTTGCCGTGCTGTGTGTGGAAAGAACACCGCAAAGTTCTTTGCCTACATGTATTATACCGTGAGGGCTTTGCCGTGTCGTTCGGCACGGCACAGCATTTGCCGTGTTCCGAGCGGCCTTTGCCGTGCGATTTGGCCGCACGGCAAAGTCGTCGTTTCCGGTAGTGTCTATGGCCACGTACACGTTGTTGATTAATTTATCTGCGGCGCCTACACTGACATAAAATTTGACGATGGCGCTGATCCATCGCAAGTAATAATCGAACTGTGTATGAAGACTGAAATGTGAGATTAGTGCACTGCATGTGGCTTTAAGCACTAAATATAAATTTGTGTGTAGCTAAGCGTTAAGCCGATGAGAAGAAACATGAGGTGCAAGTGCAAGGCATGACAGAGCATGAGTTGCAAAGTGACGGCGTGACGCAGAAGAGGACATACCGGTGGGGTGATACACTACACAGCTAACATCTGATTAGAAGAGACCAAGTACATGGGACAAACCGTGCGCTTTGGGACAGGGTGTTGCACAAGACCTGGGATCTTTCTCCCTTACGGCAGTACGCTCTCTTCTCTCTCTCAAAAAAAAAAAAAAAAAAAAAAAAAAACAGTACCCTATCTTTTTTTTGCACGGGGAAGGGAAAGAAGGCCCGCGAAGATGTATTACGCGACAGACAAGTTTGCAAGCGGGACCTAGAATAACAAAATGGTCTTCCACGATTACAACAAATCCTAGAAAGAAGGAAAAGCAATCAGGTCCACCAATCTGAATAAAATTATGTTAGAAAATATTGATGAAAATAGAGTTTCTTCTTAATCAGTTCATGTTTGTTATATGTACTCACTTTGTCGTCGTGCCCACTTGTTGTGAGCTAATAGTTCGCCAAAAACATGATACCCAAGAAACATGAAGTCTAATTAGGCGGTACCATCGTCATCAGATTTTAGCATAGCCTCTTAAACCCAGTTATTCATTGTTATTTCAAATTTTAGAAACTCCAAAGTTAATGTCTGTGCTAATGCATGCGGATGAACTGGAAACAACGCTAAATTCCTAATCGAAGCACATGCATGCATGTTTGCGCGAGCGCGAGACCAAAATGTGAACCCGGCCGGGTGATGAAATCGATCGTTCCCGACTGCCCGGCAATCTCACTGAGCTCCTAATAACTAATCATCGCACGTGTGTCGCGGCGATAGCGAAATTGGAAAGTTGTGGTATTTTAAACATAACATAATCATCCCACCAGAAATCAGATGGTTCTCTTCTCTACTCCAACGCACGTACGCACATGTTACTATAGTACTAGGACGTATTACTCGTGTATATTGGATTTTGACCTTACGATGATCGTTCCATCCGTATCCGGTAGAGAAATCAACTCGTGCAGATTGAAATTTTCTTATTTTTTCTAATTAAATAAAGGGTGGACCACTGGACCCTGCAGGTGCATGCATGTACCATGTATATGAGAATTGAGAGCAGGTCTATATATAAAAAATTGGGACGCAGCAGAAATTTTCTCTGAAATGTCAAACACGCTGTGTGCTACTAGCAAACAGCAGGGGATGACGGAATTGAGAGCAAGTGTGCCCGGTCGTCCTCGCATGCCGTCATCCCCTGCGGCAGGCGCAGCAGCAAAATCCTCAAGCGGCCACGTGGGCCTCATCCGAGCCGTCGGCGTGGGAATCTCTGCGTTGTCACGCCATGGTGGTGGCGTCCGTGATCGATTCGGACAGTGACGTAGCAAGTATCTCTCCTCTCGGCGCGGTTTCTCCTGGACCACGTCAACGTGCTCGCCTGGACAGTGGACGTACGCATGGTCCAGTAGACCAAGCAATCATCTCATCTCCTGGATACAAAAAATAAAGTAAGCAGCTGGGCTCCCGTGAGGCCGTGAAGCTAAAAGGAATGTCGTTAGTGAGGGCTCATTAATTAGCACGCACACTCCACACAGTACGCAATTCTGAATTTTCTTTGTAGCACAGGGTGCAATAGATATCGGTGAAACGATAAGGTTTTTAACGATTAAAAGTCTCCTGTTATGCATAAATTCTGTCCCCATATTTTTTTGGTTGCTACGGCTATGTAGAAATGACAAGATTTTTTAACGATTAAAATGATTCTGTTATGCAGGTTATCAGGTGTCGTCGCGTTTGGAGGCTGCGGCGAGGAGGTTGTTTTCCCCAGCATGGATGGCGACATAATTTTCAGATCTGCCCTCCATCGCCATTGGCTGATCGGATACTTGTGAACTTGTTGGGCCGCGTGCATCCTATCTATACATAGCCCGGAAGTAATAAAATCCTTTATAAAAAAAAGGATGAATATAATATGAGCAAGTCATCGTCTCCTCGACAGTTGAAAAATAAGATGGAGCCCCATGCATGTTCAGCTGGGCTCTCCGTCCGTAATTGAAGCTAAAAGTCACATGTCGCTTTTAGGGCTTAGCACTCACGCATGCAGTACGTAGTAATTCTGAATCTTTTCTGAGCGATCGACGCACATATATATGATTGGTCGAGCCGTGCGCCGTACGTTGCTGTCTATGTCTTCAACAAGAAAAGAAAAGAAAAGAAAAGAAAAGAAAAGAAAAGGAGATGGAGACGACGCTGTCGTACGTTATTGCGGACGACACGTCTTTTACCAGGACCTACGTAGTACGTACGCCGGCTGGGGGATGATGGATTCGCCGCGCCCGTCGCACTCACGGTCACGGAGTGTGCATATATATACGTGGACGGCCAGGATCGATCTCATCCCTTATGTGCTGCGGTCCGTGCGTGCGTGCCAGCTAGGTTGACCCTACAAGTGCATACATTTAAGGCGCTCTTAATCGTTTATGGTTGTTATATGTACTCCCTCCGTTTCAGTTTACAGGGCATACGCGTACCCCTAGGTTGTCAATTTGACCAATATAATAGAAATTACATATTATAAAAAATATACCGCTACAAACTTCAAATGTTCTATTTTCAGATGATATAATTTTTGTATTATATAATTTATATTACACAGGTAAAATTAGCGACCTAGATATACGCGTAGGACTTGTAAACTGAAACGGAGGGAGTAGTACCCTCTAGGTTGTGCCCACTTGTTGTTTACGAATAGTTCACCAGACACGGTCTAAGCCTTAATTAACTTCATCGAAGTTTGGCGTAGTAGTCTGTTAAACTAAATTTCAAAAACTCGAAAGTGAATGTTCGCGCTATATAATGTAGTTCTAACTTAAATTCTCAAGTTCCTAATCAAAGCACACAAGCATCTTTTCGTGAGCGCGAGACCAAAATCGGAACCCAGGTGGAATCATGCCGGTGAATCTCACCTGGATCCGCCCATCTATCCTTCCGAGAAGAAGTTTGTCCGGTCTCAAACTCCGATTCAAAAAGGAGTAGTACGCCATGATAATTTGCCATGGATGATCCACATGTTGGTGTCATTGATCTCACAAACACGTGGTCTAAGCGTTAATATATATCATCAGCGTTAATATATAATATCATCTCACAAACACGATTCCCGAGCTAGCTAGCTAGCGTGCGCATGCCGCTTCATCCGCCGCATCAGCCCAGAAGCAATCATCTCATCTCCTATGGCGTCTTTCTCCGGCGACGGACGGGGCTCACCGGAAGAGAGACGGGGACATGGGGTGCGTTGCGTGAGCGAAAGAGACGGGATATGGCGCTTGTTGTTTTTTTGGAGCATGATTTTTTCTTTTCCGTGCGCGTGAGGGGCCCCTAGTGGACACGTGTCGGCAGGTGGAGGCGGGGGCTCCGATCCCCCAGGGGACGCCTAGTCGTGCCCAATAATTAACCGGTTTGTCAGAGCACAACTCGGCTGGTTGACAACCCTAGGAGAGAGTAGGGATACATTCACAAACCGGCCTGTAGCTAACATCAGATGGAAAAGACACGTACAAAACGCATGTGACACACACAACACCCACGTGGGGCTCTCTCGTCTCCACTTTTGGGTCATGCATGCATGCATATATGTGCTCCGATGATGGGCGTGTTTGGTTGGTCGCACGGTTTTTGGGCGTTTTGCATCCGTGGCCCTGGTGGGCCTGGCCGAGGTGAAACGCGGCTTGAGCCAAGTTGTGCAGCCCGTTTGGTTGCCAACAATGTTCTGACCAGGCCCGTTCGGCTGGGTGCAGATTTCTAACCACGCGCTGTTTGGATCCCGTATTAGTTTGGCAGCTATGAAAGCATGGTGTTTGGTTGCTAAACATTGCTACTTCCAGTCACCACTTCTCACTAGTGGTCACCTTACCACGTCGAAGTTCATCAGTGCACTCCTAGCTACTAGCAAATGGTAGTTCGTCAAGACATCATAGTTAACCTAGCTACTTGCAAATGGGTAGTTCATGAGGACAAAGTTCACCTTCACCTTCTTCTTCTTCTTCTTCTTCTTCTTCTCCTCCTCCTCCTCCTCTCCTCCTCCTCCTCCTCCTCCTCCTTCTTCTTCTTCTTCTTCTTCTCTTCTTCTTCTTCTTCTTCTTCTTCTTCTTCTTCTTCTTCTGCTCCTTCTTGTGCCCCTTCTTCAGATACTGGTTTCACCTCTAGCGCTCCACATTGCGCCAGCCCACTCCTGCCTCAAGTTCTTCCAAGCATCTTGGTCGTGTGGCCCGACACCATGGCCAACATCGTCGTCGGTATCAGGTGTAACATCCTCCTCGTTGGGGAAGTACTCATCGACACCCTGGACCGAAACGTCTATGGAGGTGTGGATGCTATCTTTCAACAACCCCCTGGACCGAAACGTTTCCACAAGCTTGCAAAAAAGAGCTCTGCCCATTCGGAGCATGTTCGCGGCCTCGACCTCGTTGTTGTTGTAGATGTAGTTCAGATTCGCGCGCCTGATATGTCTCAAACGTATATATAATTTTTGATGTTTCATGCTTGTTTTATACCAATTGTCACATGTTTTGTATGCACTTTATATCATATTATGACATTTATTGGACTAACCTACTAATAGTTGCCAAAGTGCACAATGTTCTTGTTTTACACTTTGATGTGTAGAAATTATCAAAATTGGGCAAAGCAAACCAAGTTGGAGTCAAATTGGGACTTTCCAGAAATCTGTCTGAAAACTATTTTCAAAGATAGCCACGTTCGGGCCTGAAGATGACGTCAAATGGAAAAAGTCTAGTCGCGAAAGTTGCAGGGAATTTTCTGCCATACGATCTAGACATAAAATTCATCCCAATCGGAGTTCGGATGAGCCCTGGAGAAGCCCGACAAGTTGGCTCGGCCAGGAAAACCCTGACCCGCGCCGAGGTATGGTGTGGCTGCCTCGTGCACCCCCTGAAGCCGCCCTTTGGACCATAAATTGCCCCCGCGGAGAAAACCCTAACCCTCTAAGGATTTTACGAGAAACACTCCAGAGCTCCGCCGCCATCGAAACCAAGTTTCGGGGGTCAGAAGGTCCTGTTCCGGCACCCTGCCGGGACGGGGATTGACCCCCGGAGCCTTCTCCATCGACGCCACCGCCTCCATCATGCTCCGTGAGTAGTTCCCCCATGGACTACGGGTTCTAGCTGTAGCTAGTTGGTACTCTCTCTCCCATGTACTTCAATACAATGATCTCATGAGCTGCCTTACATGATTGAGATCCATATGATGTAATCGGTGTTGTGTTTGTTGGGATCCGATGAATATTGAATATTATGTCAAGTTGATTATCAATCTATGCCTATGTTATTTAAGATCTTGCATGCTCTCCGGTACTTGTGGTTACCTTGATCAAGTAGTTGCCTGTATCTCCAAGAGGGAGTATTTATGCTAGATAGTGGGTTCATGCCTCCGTTGAATCTGGGACAGTGACAGAAAGTTCTAAGGTTATGGATGTGCTGTTGCCACTAGGGATAACCCAACGATGCTATGTCCACGGGCATATGTGTTTGTTTACATTACGCGCTTTACTTAATGCAATTATCCGTTGCTTGCAACTTAATACCAACGGGGAACTCGGATGACAACCCGGCGGTGGATTATTAGTCATAGACGCTGTTGGATAACGGTCTATGTATTGTCGTAATGCCCAATTAAATATCATAGTAGTCATCATGTCATATATATGCATTGTCATGCGCTCAATATTCTGTCAATTGCCCAACTGTAATTTGTTCACCCAACACTTGTTATTGGAGAGTTACCACTAGTGTAGATAGCTGGGAACCCCGGTCCATTGTCATCATCATTGCTTTCCCGTCAACTCCACGCATGCAACTATTTTCTGGTGCCATTGCTTCTGTGTTACTGTTACTATTGCTCTCATATTACTGCTGCTTTCACATCACCCTGTTACTAGTGCTTTTCAGGTGCAGCTGAATTGACAACTCCGCTGTTAAGGCTTATAAGTATTCTTTGTCTCCCCTTGTGTCGAATCAATAAATTTGGGTTTTACTTCCCTCGAAGACTGTTGCGATCCCCTATACTTGTGGGTTATCAAGACTATTTTCTGGCGCCGTTGCCGGGGAGCATAGCTCTACTCATAAGTTCACCTGGGGAGTACACTCCACCTCTCTCTCTGTTTTTATTTTATTTTGTTTTGTCTAGTTTACTTTTGTCTAGTTTTATTTTGCTTAGTTTATTTTGTTTAGTTGTGTTTTGTTTAGTTTACTTTTGTTAGTTTATTTTTGTCTAGTTTTATTTTTCTTATATACCCGAAAATCCATAAAAATTTAAAAACCGAAAATCTAAAAAAAACTGTTGCTATGGAAGAACATGCTAGAACCTCTATGTTTATGGAAGGTAAAGAATTATATATAAAGTATAGAGAATCAAGAGAGGGTAAAATCATGAGAGGCATGTTAAAAAAGTTAAATCAAATTGCTGAAATTTTGCTGGAACGCCATGATATAAATTGTTGCTCTGAACAGGATACTAAACATCTTAAATTCCAATGTGGCTTTAGTGAAGAAGTTTTAATTATGAACTATCATTGGAATAACTATATTCATTTGGAGCTGAACAAGTAGAACAATTTGTTACATTTATGGGAGCTTCTGAAATAGACTCCTTCATGGCTAAAAATTATGAAACTGTGTTGCTTGTAATAAACTTAAAGAAACGGTCTCTTTTATTCTTGATTATTGCCTAGAAAATTTCAGCAATAATTGTTATATCATTGATTATAAAGAGAGACTCATTAATGCACAAGAATGCACTCACAATTTGCAGGAACCTGTAGAAGAAGAAACTACTGCTGAAGCTGAAAGCTCATTGGATGAAAAAGAGGAGAGAGTGATGAACAAAAGGAGGAAGAATGGAGTAGCTACCCATGCCTACCTTCTAATGAGAGTAACTCTTTATCTCTTACACTATTTGATTGCCCTCCATGCTTACCAAAGGAGGATGAATGTTATGTTCCTGTGGATTCTCTTGAAATATTCCCTATGAGTAAAACTTGTGGAAATGATTATGCTACTGATATTTATGATAATCCATGCTATTTTGATAAATCTTATGATAATCCTTTATTTGTGCCTAATTTCGAAATGCATGGTAATGAGAAAGTTTGCTTAGAAAATGTTTATGATAAAGCTCTAGATGATGGTCCTATATTGGTTGATAATATTAATCTACTAATGAAAATGGGATTGGAGAGGTCTTGACTTTATCTAGGAGTCCCATACCTCTTGAGAATGATCAATCATCTTGTTATAAAATTGTTAAAAGTGGGTTTGAAAGTTTTAATCCCACTATTTTTGAGCTTGATAAGAATTATGTGTTTGTAGATCATGAAAAGCATGCTTTATGTGATAGTTATATTGTTGAGTTTGTTCATGATGCTACTGAAAATTATTATGAGAGAGGAAAATATGGTTGTAGAAATTTTCATGGTACTAAAACACCTCTCTATATGCTGAAAGTTTGAAGTTACTCTTGTTTTATCTTCCTATGCTTGTCACTTTGTTCTTCATGAATTTATTTGTGTACAAGATTCCTATGCATAGGAAGTGGGTTAGACTTAAATGTGTTTCGAATTTGCTTCTTGATGCTCCTTTTGCTTCATTTTCTATTTTTATGTGAGCATCTTTAAAACTATCAAGCCTAGCTAAAAGGCATTAAAGAAAAGCGCTTATGGGAGGCAACCCATTTTATTTTTCTGCAATTTTTCTTTTATTGAGTCAAGGTGTTGTTTACTTCTGTAGCAACTCCTTTGTATCTTTATTTTCTCGCATTGTTGTGCCAAGAGTAGCCTCTAGTGATAAGATGCTTAATTTTGATTGCTGCGCAGAACAGATTTTTGCTGTCCACTGTACGAAAATCCTAAAATCACCAGATTGTGAAAAATCTGAAATTTTTGTGCGTAATCTTTATGAATGTCTGAATCTTTCATTAGTTCAATTTTTTGATTGAGCGTCGTAAGTGCCTCGAAAAAATTCATCTTTACTGCTGTTCTGTTTTGACAGATTCTGTCTCTGTTTTTTGCATTGTCTCTTGTGGGCTTTAAGCAAGGTTCTCTAGACGTGGAGGGCTGTAGCTAATGTTTTATTGAGTTCTTGCAATGTGTCACAACAGAACCAGTGGATTAAATTTTTGAGTACTAACCCCTCTAATGAGATTACTTTGAGTTTGGTGTGACGGAAGTTTTCAAGGGTCAAGAGAGAAGGTGATATAGGATCAAGAAGAGTGAAGAGCTTAAGCTTGGGGAGGCTCCCATGGATCTCCCCAGCATATTTCAAGAAGACTCAAGCGTCTAAGCTTGGGGATGCCCAAGGCATCCCCTTCTTCATCGCAAAATTATCAGGTCATCTCTAGTGAAACTATATTTTAATTCTTTCACATCATATGTGCTTTTCTTGGAGCGTCTGTGTGCTTTTATTTTCAGTATTGTCTTTTATTTTCAATAAGCTTGACTGGACCCTAGCATTCTTGATTGGGAGAGAGACACGCTCCGCTTTTTCATGAGAATACTCCTATTCTTCACTTATATTTGTTGAGTATTCATATCTAGCGCTGTTCAGCTTTAGCTCTTGTTTTCATGTATCTCTTTCAGAGCTATTAGCTTTCTTTTATAGAAAGTACTCTCTTGCTTCACTTATATCTGTTTGGAGAGTTGCTTGGTTAATATGTTGGTTCAGAAAATGTTGCGTGTGGTAGTGGTATAATGAAAAACTTGCATAATCTTGTAGATCATTGAACTTTGATAACCTGATTCCTTGCAAACGTTTTGAGGTATTAAGTAATAGATGGTAAAGCTTGCTGGTTAATTAAGTTAAAATCATTAGTGGATTATTGTCTTTAAGCTTGCACCGTACTACAAACTCTACTAAAATTGTTGAAGGTGTAGTTGGACTTGATAGCTTTCCATGTCTGAAAAGTGGTTCGTAATAACTAGGTTGTGTGTGAAGGTCGAGGGATCTAACGGGGTACTTGTGCCGCCGTGAACGGCCCTCCTTGGGGTAAATGTTAACCATGCGCTTAATGTTGAACCTGCTAGTTGTTTGCAATAAACTTGTGAGTTCTTTTTGACTAATGTTAAGCTACGGTTTTGGCACTTCCACCATCCAAATTTGCTAGCCTCTTCGGTGCTGTGCATTGCCTTTTCTCACATTGAGAGTTGTGCAAACTTCGCCAGTACATCCAAAACCCGTGGGAGGACTTCCTCTTGTTCTCCTACACATAAGCCCATACATCTTCCTCAAAACAGCCACCATACCTACCTACCACAGCATTTCCATAGCTGTTCCGAGATATATTGCCATGCAACTTCCATCTTACATTACATGACTTGTTGTCATTTATCATTTATATATTGCTTTGCATGATTCTATATAGCTGATGTGTGGTTTACCCATGTTACGCTGGATCATTGCACATCCTGCTACACTGGCAGAGGCATACAGTTCTATACATCATGTTTTGTTCATTATGAGTTATTTGTACCAAAAGTTGTAATCATATTAGAGTGTTTGCCCCTTTTGAAAACAGCCATGGAGGCCATCGAAAAGAGAAACAGAAAAGAAAAAAAAAAGAAAAAAAAGAAAAAAAAAAAGAATAAAGAAAAAGGGGGCAACACTACTATCATTTATCATATTTGTGCTCATGTTTAGCACCTATGCTCCATTTGAGAGAGTTTTCATGTTTTACTAGTATAACTATGTGGGGAATATTACGTTATAGAACTTGGGTTGTATATTCCAATGATGAGCTTCCTCAAAAGTGCTCTAGGTCTTCGTGAGCAACCAAGTTGGATGCACCCCCACTAGTTCCATTGGAGAGCTTTCATACACATATAGCTCTATGTGCATCCGTTGCATGGCAATCACTACTCCTTGCATAGCTTCGATTATAAGACTTCCTCTTGTCTAATGATCACTTATAGCTTTGTGAGACTTTCTTCCATTGGCCTTCCAAACCCCCATTAACGTTCTCTTTGCCATAACATCCTGGTGCCAACTAAATGCTTACGCTCACCGGTTGAGTAGACCTCGAAACAGTGGATTCATGACGTTCATGTTTACTTTTACTTGACTGGATCCTTTCTCTATGTTATGAAAAATTGCTTGATGCTTGGAATTGAAGGATAGAACTCCTACACTGGATACTTAAAACATCTATAATGAACCTTGTACGGTTTCATGTCTTAAAGGCCGTCATTCATGAAAACTTTTAGCTTGTTTAACTATTTGCTTTATTATCTCTTATTTAATATCAATTATAGACATTTGCTTTGAATGATTTGATCTCAGCTCACTTACCATTACATCATTATTAGATCAAGATTATGTTGTAGCATGTCACCTCAAAAATTATTTTGTTTTTATCGTTTACCTACTCGAGGACGAGTAGGAACTAAGCTTGGGATGCTGATACGTCTCAAACGTATCTATAATTTTTGATGTTCCATGCTTGTTTTATACAATTGTCACATGTTTTGTATGCACTTTATATCATATTATGACATTTATTGGACTAACCTACTAATAGTTGCCAAAGTGCACAATGTTCTTGTTTTACACTTTGATGTGTAGAAATTATCAAAATTGGGCAAAGGAAACCAAGTTGGAGTCAAATTGGGACTTTTCAGAAATCTGTCTGAAAACTATTTTCAAAGATCACCACGTTCGGGCCTGAAGATGACGTCAAATGGAAAAATTCTAGTCGCGAAAGTTGCAGGGAATTTTCTGCCGTACGATCTAGACATAAAATTCATACCAATCGGAGTTCGGATGAGCCCTGGAGAAGCCCGACAAGTCGGCTCGGCCAGGAAAACCCTGACCCGCGCCGAGGTATGGTGTGGCTGCCTCGTGCACCCCCTGAAGCCGCCCTTTGGACCATAAATTGCCCCCGCGGAGAAAACCCTAACCCTCTAAGGATTTTACGAGAAACACTCCAGAGCTCCGCCGCCATCGAAACCAAGTTTCGGGGGTCAGAAGGTCCTGCTTCGGCACCCTGCCGGGACGGGGATTGACCCCCGGAGCTTTCTCCATCGACGCCACCGCCTCCATCATGCTCCGTGAGTAGTGCCCCCATGGACTACGGGTTCTATCTGTAGCTAGTTGGTACTCTCTCTCCCATGTACTTCAATACAATGATCTCATGAGCTGCCTTACATGATTGAGATCCATATGATGTAATCGGTGTTGTGTTTGTTGGGATCCGATGAATATTGAATATTATGTCAAGTTGATTATCAATCTATATCCTATGTTATTTAAGATCTTGCATGCTCTCCGGTACTTGTGGTTACCTTGATCAAGTAGTTGCCTGTATCTCCAAGAGGGAGTATTTATGCTAGATAGTGGGTTCATGCCTCCGTTGAATCTGGGACAGTGACAGAAAGTTCTAAGGTTATGGATGTGCTGTTGCCACTAGGGCTAACCCAATGATGCTATGTCCACGGGCATATGTGTTTGTTTACATTACGCGCTTTACTTAGTGCGATTATCCGTTGCTTGCAACTTAATACCAACGGGAAACTCGGATGACAACCCGGCGGTGGATTATTAGTCATAGACGCTGTTGGATAACGGTCTATGTATCATGTCGTAATGCCTAATTAAATACCATAGTAGTCATCATGTCATATATATGCATTGTCATGCGCTCAATATTCTGTCAATTGACCAACTGTAATTTGTTCACCCAACACTTGTTATTGGAGAGTTACCACTAGTGTAGATAGCTGGGAACCCCGGTCCATTTGTCATCATCATTGCTTTCCCGTCAACTCCACGCATGCAACTATTTTCTGGCGCCATTGCTTCTGTGTTACTGTTACTATTGCTCTCATATTACTGCTGCTTTCACATCACCCCTGTTACTAGTGCTTTTCCAGGTGCAGCTGAATTGACAACTCCGCTGTTAAGACTTATAAGTATTCTTTATCTCCCCTTGTGTCGAATCAATAAATTTGGGTTTTACTTCCCTCGAAGACTGTTGCGATCCCCTATACTTGTGGGTTATCAGCGCCATCCTCTCCTGGTCTCGGCGGAACAATGGACCATACCTGATTACACCCCTGTAATTGCGGCGCACTGCTCTATGATGGACTAAGTGGAGCCACGCCTGCATCACAGCTATGAGTGCTGCGGCCTGAACGATGAGCGTTATATGAGCTTGTCTGTCCTAGTGAAATCAAGGTCAAGTTGCTTGTATGAGAGCGCAGGCGAAATCTAGCTACTATGTACATCTTACTACTTTTCTAGTCTAAGATCCAGGCGAAATCAAGGTGGTGTTGTTCGACTCTTAGATCCAACCAAAATCGGGTGGGGAAATACTGCTTACCGCCATGGGAGAAGAGAGGACCGAGCTTTCGGTGCCGTCGAGGTAGCGGCGGAGAGTCAGATCTTGGTCCTCACCGCTGGCGGTGTCACCGTCGCCGTCGCCTGCATCGCTGCTTCTTCCGCCGCTTCCGCTGACTCCTTCGATGCCGAATTGTTGTTATAAGCAAGTACAAACGTTTAGTATAAATACTGTAAGAACTAGTAATTTCGTATCCAAATGCAAGAATTGTTAGCTAGTAGGGGTTTTCAATGGCTCAGGTAGGAAAAAACACAAACACCTGGTGGGCGACCTGTATGGTCTGTGAGAGTAAGACCAATTTCATGCATTGTATAGCTACAAAAAATTGAGGAAATCATCTTGAGGGCGGTAGCAGGAAACCAGCTGAACTGTTCGATCTCGAACAGTTAAACAAAGAAAATGTTAAAAAAAAATTACATCTTACCATGGAGGATGGGGGCAATTGCCCCCCCTCCCCCAACACACGCACACACACAACGCACAAACACACACTCATAATTCTAATTAAATAATGATAGATGTTTTTTTTACTCCGCCATAACTAAATTTTGGGCCACCTTTGTCACTTATTCGAATCAATTATCAACACAACAATCTATATACAAATTTCATAAGGGACGATTGGAGAAGAACCGACAAGTGGGAAAGGCATCAGAAAACCAAGGGGATAGATAGCTAAGCTCCACTAAAAGGAATTCTCTCAGCATGCAGCTATGCCACATATCATTTCACCACATCACCCACCTCGCGTCCACGTCATCCGTGCATGCAAACAAAAGCGGCGGTGTTGCCTTCCGAGCTTCCATACTCCTAACGCTTACCCTTCCTATTCCCCGATATAAACGACCCTCGCAATTATGTTGCCTGCTTGCTCCTTGTGATCTAATCTCCCTTTGGGTGCCAAGTGTCGTACGTACGTATGTGTTTGTATAGACCCTTCTGCCTATGCCGGTTTTCCCGAGATTGTGCCTCAGCACTTGTAGACATACCCAAATACATCAATAAAGAGAACACAAGTTCATCCCTTTGATTACTTCGCGTTTCTATTCAACACGCTATCAGCATGCTTGAATCTCCGAGTTTGCCCATGGACGGCGAAGTGGAAGAAAAAAACAACCGACCAAAGGTTAATTTCGCCATGAACAGAAAATAGAACAAATAAACCATTCTCGATGAATACTTTTGTACATGTAGGGAGTGTAATTGTTGGCACAAACAGGAAGTCTTAGCGCTAATCTCATCATCACAAAGTTTGCCCTAGTCTCTTAAACTTATCTATGTATTGTAATTCTAAATTAAAGTAACTTTTATTTTAAAACATTTTGCCATTTTCATTGATTAAGAAGAAAAATTTAGAGGAGTCTTACAAGCCACGCCTTGGCCAAAAGCCAAGGCCAAATACAAGAATCTACTCTCGCCACATTATATTACATGAAGCTTTCACCCCGGCGAAACCCCAAATAATCGCCTCATCTTTGATTTTGTTGATAAGCATTGTCAAGGATATTGTTTGGTTTCGGAATACACGATCATTCGTTTCTTTCCAAACTTCCCATGCATGAGACAAACATCGGTAGCGAGGCCATAGCTTTCCTCCACTCTCGGTTTCTGTGAATAGCCTCGGTCCACCACTCCTTGACAATTGACACTGTGCATGACATGCCAGTCTCTTGGCTGGACACATCGTGGATCCAAAGCCACACTTTCAAGGCGGACCAAACACGAACCGTGAAGCGGCATTGGAAACAAAAAGGTGAGTGGCCGATTCTTGAACTTTGCATAGGCCACAATTTTGCCACCCTCTTCTCTCGTGTCCGAATGCGTATGCTTTTTGCGAATGCAAATGTTTGTACACTCGAAATACTACTGAAGTCTTAATCGAAAGCGCATGTCATGTCTGATTGTCCCTGACAATGCGAGATTTCTCTGGTGCAAATTAACCGGAATTTTTTTTTACTTTAAGATTGAGTGCAGTGGTCCCTGCAGGTGCATGCATGTAAGAGCAGGCCTTCTTGGACGCGGCGGCAAATTTTTTCTCAAATGTCAAGCAATCTCAGCTAGCTAGTGTTTTGGCCGGTCGTCGTCCATCTCATATGTTTGGTCTGGCCGTTGTTGTGTAATCTCCAACAATTAGACGCTGTCATTGTTGCAGACTTGCAGTTGACACGTCTTTTACCAGGACGGGCGCCACGGATCGACTTCCCGTGCTGCCAGACAGCCAGCTACCTGGAGACGGACATCGTGGACTCGCGGTCACGGGCACAGGCTAACGGCGGTACGAATCAACGCGTTATCATGTCGTCTCCTCTTGGACAGTTGTCATGTCGTGGCGCAAAACCCTCGAACCGCCAGATGGGTGCATCTATGCGTTGTCATGTCGTCGTGGCGGGTAGGGCATCTCCAACGGGCTGGCGCAAACAGACCAACCCAGTCCCTTTTTGTCCGAACGGACACGAGAGATGTTCCAACGGGCTGACGCAAAGTGGCATGTGTCCGCCCGAACACGTGATTTCGCCCCGAACGCGGCCCAACTTTGGTCCAACTTTGGGGTGGGACGGATAGCCTCTCGGTCCGCCCTTTGTCCTACCTTGTCTGCGTCTGGCCCAGTGGCCAGCCAAACAAACCCTCCCCATCCCTTTCATCCCTAAACCCTCCCGCGACCGCCGCCACCCTAGCCGCCGCCGCCGCCCTAGACGCCACCCCTCGATGGAGGACGGTCAGTCCAAGTCGACCGCCGCTGTCGGCGCCGTCCTGTTGAAGGTGAAGAAGGAGCGGAAGCCGGAGTCGGGCAAGCGACAAGGCCGGAGGGAGAGGACTCGGGAGCGCGCGGCCGAGGCGAAGGCCGCCAAGGCAGTGACCGCGGAGAAGGAGAGGCTCGCCGCCTTCCAGGCCCAAGCCAACGCAAACTTCATCGCCACCCAGGCCGCCGCCCGAGCTGTGCTTCTCCTCAAGGGGGAGGTTTTTGAAGGTGCATTTGGCGCGGCCGGTCGCCTCGGCGGGGAGCTCAGTCTCCTCCGCCAAAGGGAAGCCGCCAAGGTCCTCGTCGCCTGGCCTCTCGACGCCCTCGCCGGCCGCCGTCCATCCCGCACCGTCACGGCTGGGGTCACGTGAGGCGTCGCCGGAGATTACTTCGGTCCCTGTGGCGCCGAGACCCATCGACCTCAACTTGACGCTGAGTGCCGACGACGGGCGGCTGCATGGCAAGGCGAAGTCCGTGTCGGGCAAGATGACCATGCCCGAGGCCCGTGCACTCATGTTTGACGACATTCCGCCGACGACACTGACCAACCCGGCCTACTTCGACACCGACGATGTCATGCAGGACATGATTTGCGGGGGCGGCTTGTTCGACCCTGCCGACACTGAGACAGAAGACCCAACGGCGGGCATGTTCGACCCTGCCGACGCCGAGACGCAAGACCCCAACGCGACCATGCCCGAGGCTGAGACGGTAGGGGAGACAGAGGACGAGGCGATCGACATTGAAGATGAGCCACTCGATGTCGATGAGGAGCATACTCGAATCACGGCGAGCCTCCGAAGGAAGAACCAATGAACGGTTAATTACACGGACAAGGAGGACCAAGTTCTTTTTGAATCTTGGATGACATGTGGCCAAAACTCAACATGGGGTGCTCAACAAAAGGGCACCGCGTTTTGGTTGAGGGTATGGAAGCATTTCCATGAGCAAAGGAAGTTAATTGCCTCCATACAAGATAGAGAGTGATCGCAATGAGGGCTCTCTCACAAAGAGGTGGCAGCACATTTCGGCCGAGTGTAGCAAGTTCCAAGTGGCCTATGACCATGTCAAGGCTCGGCCGGTGAGCGACACTCGAGTTGAGGACAAAATCCTTCAAGCAATGGAATATCACAAGAAGGTGTACAAGTCAAGTTCAAGTGTGGATGCAAAAGCCTCTAGAGTGTAATTTGTGTATGGAAATCGAGTCAGTCTACCACCTGTTCTTTGAGTGCATGGTTCCAGGAACATGTGGGAATTAGTGCAGCAAGTCTTTGAAGTTAACATTATAGACTTTGAATCTCTTGCTTCTAAATGGTTCTGTAATACTGGATTTGTACAACTAAACATAGCTACTGTTGTTGTTTTGTGGAGCATCTGGAAGACTGGAACAATAGAAATAACATTGTGTTTAACCGTTGGAACTGGATCAATTTGAAACAGGTGTGGTGGCTGGCACTGTCATATCTGAAGCTCTGGATGGTTCCACAAAAAGATCTAGCAGATGGAAAACTGGAATAGCTCCCAAGGCTGCTGCTCGCAAACCTCAAAACTCCTTTGGCGATCGATCCGGGTTGAGTTGCGTTGATTTCAGCTGCATCAACACCTGGACGACTACAGCCACATCTTCTTATGGCGGCAGGGCAAAGCTGGAGTATCTGAGGAAGCACCCGGATGAGAGTGACGCCATTCACGTGGTGATGTGAAGATGGGATGCTGTTCACAGGTTCGGGCCCTCGGCGAAGAAGAGCGACACCCCTGGGAGTGAAGAAGCAATGAAGAATTGCAGCTGTAGTTTTTGGTAGCTGGTAAAAAGACTTAGTAGATACTTTTGCAATGTTTGAGCGTTTCTGGCATTTTGGCCGTGGGCCTTCCGTTAAAACTTACTCGCTCCGTTCCAAATTACTTGTCATCCATTTGCCCAAAAGTGGATGTATCTAGTCATGTTACAAGTATAGATACATCCACTTTGGGCAAATGGATGACAAGTAATTTAGAACGGAGTGAGTAGTTACCTGAGGACTGCTGCTTAAAAAGTGGTCTCGTTTTATTTTCCCTTCATTTCCCTTGTACGTATGAAACTCAGATGTGGTTTCGTTTTGATAATGGAACCGGGAGATCCTCGCTGAGAATCTTAAAAAATAAAAATACAAGTCCCAGAATACAAATAAGTCACTAGTAAAACATGCATGAGCACATATATCTATTCTCTCGCGCGCTGAGGTTCATCCTCTTGCTCGACCACGTCAACGTGCTGCTCTGCCGCCGTGGCGCAGACTTCTTGCCAAACTCAGACACATGTATAGTCCACGTGGACCAGGTCACCTCCTCGATGAAAAGACAGCAGTCATATCATCTTCAGTTGAGCTATCAGCTGGCCCTGTCCAGTGAAAATGAAATGATTTTCGCATACTAAGCGGTTGACCGATGGAGACGACGATGTCGTTGTTGCGCTCGACACGTCTTTTACCACGTCGCTACATATAGGTAACGTACCTGTCACCATCTTCGATCCCGTTCTGTGGTGCTGCGAGCGAGACGCCCGGGGCCGTGTCAATCAGTCGCTCACGGGCTCGACCACGCATGACCGAAGAAGTGGTCGTTGTGTTGGGCTGGAGGGCACACGGCGAGGTCAAGAGGTTCCTGGCCGTCGGCTCTGGTCGGCGCTTTGGGCGTGTGGCAATGGCGTTGTGGCCGGTCCGGAGATGCACAGGGCAGCGGGTTTGCGGCACAGCGGCAGTGTTTGCGGTCCGACAGCTTAGTCGGCTGCGTGGGTGTTGGTTTGGCTTTGGGCGGAGCTCTGTCCGGCTCTGCGGGCCGGCGGCGACTGTGTCCGCGGACGTCGGTCCCTGCCTTGGAAGCACCATCATGGAGTTTTCTCGACATCCTTGTCCAGAGGCATGCTCTTCGGGCAAATGACTAGACACTCGTGCTGTAACACCCCGTTTTTCTAGCACTTATGTTTCCGCTCAGGTTTCTTTCATTATACGGTTAATCTATCTAGGGAACGTGCCCTACATTGCTCTCGCGTACGGCGCGCATGGAGATTCGGAGTTGAGCGATCTGCGGGATGGTACCGGGTGCGATGAGTTTAGCGGGCGCGTAACGGGCGAGCACTTGACTGGGTCGTCACACGTTGTCCACCAGACGAGTGGATGAGAGCCACATCTCGTTTGGATAAGAGAGAGAGACGAGGCGATGGCGGAGGAGGTGATGCGGATGCCGCGCGCAGCCACGCCGGCGGCGTAGCGCTGGCAGGACCAGGCGCACGCGAGACTCAGAGGTGGCACAAAGGGCGGACAAGGCGCGGCGGCGGCAGAGCGCAGGAGGGAGACGGCACGGCGGCATCGACGCACAGGCGGGAGAAGGCACGGTGCCGTCCGCGCACAGGCGAGAGAAGCACGGCGGCTAAGACGCAGTGGACCAGCCACGGCTTGGGCTGGCTCGCGTGCGGGCTTCCATGGACATGGCCGCCTAGATTGTCTTATCTCCATCGCCGGCTGGCCATAAATTGCTACACATCGACCAAGGACCAAGGTATTTAAATTCCTTGCTGCTACTACTATACACTTTCCTTGTTCAGTCAGATTGGGACATGAATTGGAATAGAGTTTTCAGTTACACTACTGCTCTGTAGTTTTTCTAATCTTCAACTGGTCGTCACCGAGAGGTGAACAACTTCAAGGCAACATTCCATATTTAGTCCAGGATCTTGACGTGGTGGTTGTTGGCTTAATTTGGGGATGTATAATATGCTCGGCAGTTTTTTGTGCATCTACTTGTAGTCAATGAACATGAAATTTTCAATTGTTTCTACATATGCAAAAGTTGGGTCTAGTAATCAACAAGGTAGCTCTTTTCGTAAATATTTTGATAGTTGTGTGGGAACAATCTGGTAAATATTTTCGTGAAACTTGGTATTTTTTCCGTAAACAAATTGGTTTGATGTATTGAAGATCTTGGTAGTTGTCTTCCAAAAACTTGGCTAGTTATATAGTCTAGCGGTTGTTTCTAATCTAGTAGTTGTGTCATGAGAGCATTTTATTTGTCTACGGGAAATTCGATAATTATTTTCTAGACAACCTGCTAGCTGAATTGGAGACCTCGCGGCTAGTATTTGGATAGCATGGTACTTGTATCGGGAAACTCGGTAACTATTCATGTGTAACTCGGTTACCATTCCTATGTTACTCGGTAACTATTTCTACATAGTATGGTAGCTATTCCTATATAATACAGTATCTATATAATGAAAATTTCGTAATTTCTTTTTGTAATATGGCAATTGCAAAGTAAAGCTGACCATAGCTACGGCGGTGATGTATGTAGGACGGAGCGGCAGGACAAGGCAAGGACGCGTCGGGGCATGTTAAGAGGTGCAGCGACACTATGGCGGTTGTGGGAGGAAGCATCAGGGCCCAATGAAATTCGCTCGAAGCAGGCGCTGGACGCTTATTTTTTGGATGGCTATGGGTCCTTGAGAAGCAGGTGGTCGTTGGGCTGGGTATTGCTAGCTCAACGTCTCCTGATACTCAGCTGCATCGAAAATTAGTTGCCAGGTTGTTAGTTTTTGGTTACCAGGTTCGAAGTTCTTAGTTGCCAGGTCCGAAGTTAATGGTACCAGGCTCTAAGTTTTTCAATTGCCAGGTTCAGAGTTCTTGCTTGCCAGGTTTATAGTTTGTACTCCCTCCGTATCAAAATATAAGTCACACTTGCTCATTAACAACCATATGTATCTAGACATGTTTTAGTGCAAGATTCACATGAATCTTGCACTAAAACATGTCTAGATACATATGGTTGTTAATGAGCAAGTGTGACTTATATTTTGATACAGAGGGAGTAGTTGCCAGGTTTGAAGTTCTTAGTTGCCAGATTCGAAGTTCTTGGTTTCCAGGTTCGAAGTTCTAAGTTGCCAGATTCGAAGTTCTTGGTTTCCAGGTTCGAAGTTCTTTAATCGCCAGTTTCGAAGTTCTTGTTTACCAGTTTTGAAGTTCTTGGTTACCAGGCTTGAAGTTCTTTAGTTGTCAGTTTATGGTTGATCAAGTTTGTTATGCAAACAGATGTATGGTTGTTCACCTATTTTGATGTTGCTACCTAGTTTGTGCATCCTAATTACCAGTTTGCCTCAATTTGTTCAGTGATCTTCTCCAGATGGATATCTCATAATGTTCTTACTATTTTTTCTCCTACAAATATCTCTACATTTTATCTAGTATTTTGATATTTTATGCCTACGATCTCACTTGTAGAGGGGTGGAAAGGAGTTCTTTTTTTTTCTTGAAACTTCGCAAATTTGTGGGCAATAGATTTCAAAGCTAAGTTGATTTTGTTGAAGACAGCTCCGGACCATGGAGACATGATTTTGATCCCGATCATCGCCATGTTGTGATAATAAGTGTGGATCAGGAGGGTTCGGTATGTTTTGGGCCAAAAAAAAAAAACAAAACGGCCCAATAGCAGGTGGGTTGCGCAACGACAGCACGCAGGATTTTCGTTAGCGAAGATTTCCGCCGTACGGATCGGTATTTCTGGGGCACGTTCGCTAAGTAGCACCGTCCTTCATTATATGCTCTGATATATCTAATGCCTGTCGTTGATGTCTGTCGGTACAAAGGAGGTGCTGCCTAATTTTCCACTAGCATGTTTTGTGTGGGTTGTTTTGTGGTAACATTCCTCCTTACAAGGAGGGGTGTTATACGTGCTAGATCGGGTGACGTCTCCCACGACTGTTTCCCTCCTTAGAGCGCCATCCTAAAGATCATCGATTTCTTTCACGCTTTCTTGGAGCTAGACGTGCACAACTTCGCGATTGGAAGGTGCCCGCTCGACGATGAGTGTGTTCCATGTGGTGACTTGCGCGTACGATGACCTTGGTGGGCTGCCCCGGTGGCAAAGATGTTCGTCGGCACGGGTCCTGCTCATCATTTCTTCGGAGCTTCTCATCAGAATCAGACCTGCCAGCGTTCCGTGAGAAGTGTCGTTTGTTTGGCATAGAATGGTGTGTGCTTCTCGAGACTGCTTTGGCGAGGTCTTCCTAGGTGGTTGGACTCGATGAAGTCGCTGAAAAGTGATGACGATAACACTTATGGGAAACTTGGCGCAACCCGTTTTGGCGGTGTGTATGAGGCCCTTAAGACGCCTTATTTCTATTCCATTCATGGACTAGTGTTTTTTTGGCAGAACTTTCGCTAAGTTAGATAAAACTGCTATGGCTGTGATGGACTTCTCCAATTAGTAGTTCACTACTAATCCTACATCGACGTCCGCATGCCCACTACACGGTTGAGACAAACGGTAACTGGCTTATTAGTGGTGAAGTAGTGTGGTGACGGCATGCCCAAAGTCCACTCACAAACGATAACTAGACTTATTAGTGATGAAGTAGTGTGGTTAGGGCATACCCAACGCCCTCTCCCCAAGTGGACGTGTCCATTTGTATCCGCGCGAACACTGGACACGTCCCAACAGCTCACCGCAACGGTGAAGGGCCCGCCACCCGCGGACTTAACTCTCTCCAAGCATTTTCATTTGCATGTGTTGGCGTATTGCACTCTGTGATGTTAAATGTAAAATAGTGTGGTTAGGCCATACCCAACGCCTGGACGCGGACAATCCGTTTGTCTCCGTGCGGACACTAGGCACCTTCCAACGACCCAGCGCAAATGGATAAGGCTCCGCGGACATGTCTGTTTCAACGGTAGATCCATGCAGTGTCCTTTGCGTTGCTACTACTTAACTCTCTCCAAGCATTTTCACTTGCACCTGTTACACCCTGTGATGTTAAATGTATGGAGCTTGAGATTAATTTTCAGCTACATTGTAATTTCTAAATGTTCGAACGGTGGAACATTTTCTTCAGACCAAAACAAACACCCACGATGCAAAATTGCAACGCACAGTTCAAGTTCCAAAGAGGCGAGGAAACCCAAATCTACACGACATGAGCGACGAGGGCAGCGCCGACATGGTCTGCCGCAGCCGCACTTCGCCGCCGGCGGAACCGCTGGACGACGACGACCTCCTAGCCGAGATCCTCCTCCGCCTTCCCCCAAAGCCCTCGTCGCTCCCCCGCGCCTCCCTCGTCTGCAAGCGCTGGCGGAGCATCGCCACCGACGCCGCCTTCCGCCGCCGCTTCAGCACGCACCACCGGAAGCCCCCCATCCTCGGTGTCTTCCAGGAGTGCGCCGGAGAACTGGTATTCACGCCTCTCCTTGACACTCCCGACCACATCCCTTCCGAGCGTTTCTCCAGAGATACACATCGCATTCTCGTTCCATCGGAGTTCGCTCTTCAGGTCAACGCAGCGGTGCTCTGTGCTGCGGACCACGTTCACGGAGACTGCCACTCGAGACCCTTCAAGGTGGTCGTGGTAGGCATCAGGCGCCATGATGCGGCAGCCATCGCTCGGGTATACTCCTCAGAGACTGGCATCTGGGGAGACCTCGTCTAGACAAGGAAACCATGTACTGGTGTGGACCTTGTTGTACTGATTGGGACACGACACCCCTCCACCCTTATCGGCAATGCTCTTTACTGGCGCTTTACTGGATATGAGGATGTTATACTCAAGTTTGATTTGGATAACCAGAGCCTAAGTGTGATCGATTGGCCTCCCATTAACCCCAGTGGTAAGCGAAGCCGGATCGTCCGCTCAGAGGATGGCTGTCTTGGCCTCGTCATGTTGTCGAACCAGAGCTTCCAGTTGTGGGGTCGCAAGGTCGATTGTTATGGTGTTTCCACATGGGTGCTGCAGAAGAACGTTAACATGGATGAGATGCTTGGCCTGAAAGCTAATCATGCATGTATAAAAGGGTACGCTGAGGATGCTGATGCGATTTTCCTGACATGTGATCCCTGGAGACCTGTCCTTGTCATCGTTCATCTTGAGTCAATGAAGGTCGAGAAACATCGTGTGATGCTCTATAAGGACTGTCATCCGTTCACAAAGTTCTATACTGCCGGTAATTGCTTGTCCTTACATTACAAGAGTAACATGAATCCGTTTATTATTCATACATGGTTGCTAGAGTACCTATTGTGCTTTGAACTTTAAATTGTTCACAGATTTTTTTTAACTAACCAACTGCTAACGGATATTCGTACTGCCTTGCTATTAGAATTTAGTGTGGATGCCATGATGGTACTCCCTCCGATCCATATTAGTGGGCATAGATTTGTCTAAATTCATATGTATCTAGTTAAGTATTTAGACTAGATACATGTGTATCTAGTTAAGTATTTAGACTAGATACATGTGTATCTAGACAAAGTTGTGCCCACTAATATGGATCGGAGGTAGTACTATTTTTATAGAAAACAAATACAAGGCAGATATCTATTCTGCTTGATCTACATTTATGTATGATACTTATGTTAGCAGCTTCTGAAGTTTTCAAGTAGATAACTCTTAATCATTATGATTGATCATACCTGGTACAGCCAAAAAGAATGATCATACCTGGGATCTGGTGAATATGGAAAACCAAAGATTGTGGCACTTCTTATATGGAAAAGAATATAGCATGATTTTAGGATCGTTGCAAATCACACATCGGTACTGTTAGGTTGCCTTGAACCATGACCGTGTGTTCAGACACCAGTTTCGTTTTTCATGCTCTTTCCGTGAAGTTAACATTTCCTTACCTATTGAGCTATGGATCGTGCACTCGTAACTAATGAGGTTCGGTTGATTCACATGCATTGCTAGAGCATGGAGTACTCCACCAGACATTGGGACATTCGAGGCACCGAAGCAGCATGCTCTAACCCTATATGGTCATGCATCTATGGGATCCTCTGTTCTCTTATGATATTCATATTTCTCACAACTTGGTTAATGCAATGAGGCAGCCAGGGAATAGCGTGGAACAGAGCCTCTGCAGTTTGTCAATTGCCCCTTTATTATGTCAGTCTCATGTAATTTTTTATGATTGGTCTCACATAAACCTTGCAACCGCGGTGCCGGTGAGTTATGAAGTCTGATGTATTCTTCTGTATTTACTTTCTTGAAGAAGATATATTAGCGATATTTCCCACTGGCCGCCTATCATACGTATGAGATAGAATCTCGAATCCTGCGGTGGCCATATGGGTTAGTTGAATCCTGGTTTTTTGTCGCTCTGAACTTTCTTCTAGCTGCAAGAATCTTTTTGTTTTTCTTGTGTTGCTACCACGGTTTCCATGGCTGAGGCGGCAAATTGGACGGCTTCGAGATTCCAGGATGCTTTTAGTTCCTATGATCTAAAGAGGCGTGTTCTGAGACTGGATTTGGGACCGCCGAGATGCATTAACATGTGTTAGTTCCTACGATTCAAAGATCCAGTTGTAAATTCCGTAACCATGAAGTTGATGTTTCCCGATCTAATCGAGCTCGTGCACTCGTGAGGTTGGTTGCTTCCGAGGTAGCATGAGGTACTCCTCCAGTTGTTGAGCCCCACCAGCCATCGAGCCACTGAATCAGTGTCACCCTGTATCGTCATACATCTTTCAGACCTATAGTTTCTTATGATCTACTCTACATAATTCTGATAACTTGGTTGATGCAGTGAGATGGTTGGCTGAAGTCAAGCAGGCCGCCTGGGATTTCTCGTTGCAGGATCATAAGAACACACACGTGAGGAAGAGAGTGCGAGAGAGATGAACGCAGCAGGTTTTGTGCCGCGTTCAACCCGGCGACTGTTCTGTTCTCCTTATTTATACCAGATCCGCAAAACTCTTACTGAAAACGGCCACTGCACCCGAGCCTACTGGCCATGCCATCCCATGGCGCTCGACGTGTGAGTGATCCACTAATTACGGAGCATATCCTCGCGTCATCCCACGAGACCTGGTCAAAGCGTTCAGCTACTGTACTGACGAAAGTTCAGAAAACTTGACGAGGTGTGGACAAACACACTGCTCGGCAGCTTATTCAGAAAGACTGAAACCGAAACTAACTGAACCTAATTACTCATCAGTATTACCATGAAAAAGAGTCTTGTCGCTTTATCAACTTTCCCATACTGATGTTCCGTGTAACATCCTATGACTGAATGGGCGTGCAAATGCAATCCAACTAATAGCAGATGATGCGCATGCTCCTCACTAGCCACCATGCCCTCTCTCTTCTCCCCGTCTTCTTCCAACAGCACCAAATCGCGTCACCCTTCTTGCCTCACATAAACGGTCAGTGGTAGAGGATAGAAAAAAGTTTGGGGTCTCCAAAGCATAAAAAAAGTTTTCTAGAAAATATTAATACTTATATGATCCTAAACGTAATCACCTAGTATAACGAAAATAGCTATACATTTAAATAGAAGTTGAATCTAAAAACATTAGCAATAATGAAACTTTAATCTCGTCTAGAAGTCAAGATCTACAATATTTTTGAAAATATTCCTTAATTTTACCAAGATCAAGACTTTTGAAAATACCCACCCATTCTTCCCCGTCTCACTCTCCTCCCGCCTTCTTCCTAGAACACTGCATCACCGCACCCCTACATTACCTCACATTAACGACAGAGAGTCCGCTCCCAAAGTTAACCTAATGTACTTTTCGAAGGGTGATGCTATTCTTCGCACGTGCGAGCGCTTGCACAGTTCCGACACAAAAACGACAAAGTCGCCAGAGAGGAAGAAGTCGTCAAAGAAGTGCTATTATACCTTATTTAGAGTAAATTATTAACTTTTACTCCCTCCGTTTCTAAATATAAGATGTTTTAGGTGTTATACATATTGTCTACATACATACTAAAATGGATAAATCTATACTTGTAATGTGTCTAGATATTTTTGTGTACACATGAATGTGGACAAATGCTAAAGCATCTTATATTTAGGAACAGAGGGAGTATCTAGCAAGAGAGAAAGAACTATTTGTATTGCTTAGGACGTGACTCCTAGCTTTGTTGGGCTTAAAATCGTAATTTTTTTTTTTGAAATTGTAAGCTAAGTCACGTGAGGTCCAATCCGAAAGAAATTCTACCATGTATTCCTTCGCTGCCGTGTGCTGCTCCCAATCAGAAAGAAAACCCCAAATCTACACGACATGAGCTATGAGGGCAGCGCCGACATGGTCTGCCGCAGCAGCACTTCGCCGGCGGCGGAACCGCTGGATGACGACGATCTCCTGGCCGAGATCCTCCTCCGCCTGCCCCCGAAGCCCTCCTCTCTCCTCCGTGCCTCCCTCGTCTGCAAGCGCTGGCGGAGCATCGCCACCGACACCTCCTTCCGCCACCGCTTCTGTGCCCGCCACCGGAAGCCCCTCATCCTGGGCGCCTTTCTTGAGTGCGATAAGGAACTCAAATTCATGCCTCTATTTGACCCTCCCGACCGCATCCCTTCCGACCGCTTCTCCCTGCATCTCGGCGCCGACGGTTTAGATTTCTGGAGCGTGCTCGCGTGCCGCCATGGACGCGTCCTCATCATCAACCGGGAACGGCCTCGGCTCATTGTGTTTGATCCTGTCTCCGGCCACACGCTCCGCATTCTCATTCCGCCGGAGTTCCTCTGGGGTGGATTCGCCAACGCCAACGCAGCGGTGCTCTGCGCTGCCGGCGACGACCTGGACCACGTGCACGGCGACTGCCACTCGAGCCCCTTCAAGGTGGTCGTGGTAGTCACCAGAAGCCTTCAAGGGCCAGCCATCGCCCGGGTGTACTCCTCAGAGAGTGGCATCTGGGGAGACCTCGTCTCAATGGAGTGTACCGGTTATATTAGCACTCTCCCCTGCACTCTTGTTGGAAATGCTCTTTACTGGTGGCTAACTGGATCTGCTCTCCGTATACTCCAGTTTGACTTGGATAACCAGAGTCTAGCTGTAATCAACGGCCCTCCTCTTGCAGACATTCCTACAAGGAGTCGCAGGATCGTCAAGGCAAAGGATGACAATGTTGGCGTCGTCATATTGTTGTACCCGAGCTTCCAGATGTGGGAACACAAGGTCAATTCTCATGGCGCCGCCACATGGATATTGTGGAAGACCATTAACATGCACGACATCCTTGGTCTGCCATCTTCGGTTGAGGAAAGGGTAGCTATAGTGGGGTACGCCGAGGAGGCTGCTGCGATTTTTATATCGGTGCATGGACATACCTACAAGGTTTTCTTCATAGTTCAACTTGAGTCAATGCAGTTCACCAAAGGCCGTGGAAGGATTTTGGAGGTGGCCTATCATCCTTTTGTAGATTTTATACTGCCGGTAATTGCATTTGTTTATAATACAGGAATAGCCAGGATGCTTTTTTTCGTACATGGTTGATGCAGTACCTTTATTCTGCTTTGAATCGTTCACTAACAAAACTTAATTTTCTTTTTCTTTTTTGCTTCAGTGACATAATAACTGTACTGTTGGTTATGTTACAGTTCATCTGTAGATAGCAAAATATTTTTACCAGTTTACTATACCTTAAATATATTATTGGTGTAAAGGTTCACATACATTCTATATAAGACCATTATGAAAGTTGGTAAATATCTTTGAGATAAACGTACTGAAAGATGCCTTCATTGCAAATTTTACACCTTATAAAGATAAACATAACATGCTCTAAGGGGGACAATATTGCTTCCGTTTACACGTCTTTTATCATACGAAAAGTTTGCTTGAACCCTGCTTTTGATGTTTAGGAGTAAGTAATTATACACTTCCTATGGCTTAGTTGCTGGCAATTATAAAGAATCGGATGTTTGACAAACCTTAGCTTGTTTCAGGGTCATGGTGCTGATAATGCTTTGCCTGTTAGGCTGTTATTAATGTCTAGTCCATCTTTTTCCTCCGTACTGTCTCATGTGAACCAATGGTTTGCCAAAAGCTTAGAAAAATAAAATTGGTAGGCTGATATCTAACTGTTAAGCTGTGCAAAATTGTATCTAGGTTTTACTCTTCTATTTGCTGTTTCGTATTTGTGTTCTGGATTGTGGATATTCTTTGTTGGATGTGTCCATCACAGCTTTTTTACGGGGAAGATGGGCCAATTATACCTGGCAACTTTTAACAAGAAAATGATCATATGTCCGTAGCTGATTTGTATTTCCAAATTTGCTTATGGTTTAGGTGTGTGACCTCTCATAAGCCACAAAATTGAGATCCCACTTTCTATCTATCATCTTGAGATTTGTTCTACATATTTGTTTCCTTATAGTTATTTGGCCGCGCAATAGACTAATTTTCCCTGTATTCACCCTCCCCTTTCCTGCCCCCTTTTGTCCTGGTCAGGAGCTAGCATGGTAGGCTAGCAAATTGCACAGAAGAGTCCGATCATTCAGGCCCACAATAAGTAATACTTACCTGACCAACTGCTGACGAGAATTTGTAGTATGTTGGTCTTAGACTTCTGCATGGATGATATCTCTGCTACTTGCTGTGCTTCAGAATTTTGGTAGCAGCTTCTGAATTGATAATTCTTATTTATTTCGTGTTGATAGTTCAGAACAACGAAAGAAGCGAGGTTATTTTCCAGAAACAGAATCTGTTGTTATTTAGATAATTTCAGAGACCGAGGATGTTTCTATGTGTTTGAAATGAATTGCATGTTCATACACTATCTTTGTCTTCCGTGCTCTATTAAACCCAACTTCAGATATTCAGTCGTAGATTTTGTAGCCATGAAGTTAACATGTATTTATCTTTTTCCAGTATAGCTCATGCACTCAAGACTAATGAGATTGGTTGCTGCACAGGTGTGCCGTTAGAGCTTGAAGTACTACTTTAGCCATTGAGCGAGCAGCGACCAAGCTACTGAAGCAGCGAGCATCGAGCCATTGTCATTCATCTTTTGGAGCCTCTAATTTGTCATGATCTGCATATTTCTTATAAATTGGTTGATGTAATGAGATTGTTGACTCGTTTCAAGGAGATTACCGTGAAAGAGAGCCTTGTCAGTTTACCAAATTTCCCTTACTATACTAGTTCCATGCAGCATTATATTGTATGGGTACGCATATGCAATCCCACTAATAGCAGATGATCTGACTGGCTTGTTCTGAATCGCCAACATGTTCAGTGTGCACATCTTCAGTTTCATCACATTTTCCAAATCTTCACTCATCTTGTATATCACTGTCACTTGCATCACCTGTGTAAAAAGCATTTGCTAATTGAAGACTCGTCAAGCACGACCTTCCTTGGATTGCGATTTTTGATCTCCATCGGAGAAAGAAAATGGGAAGCAAACAATACGCAGAAGCCACTTCTGATGGCTAGTATCAGTATAATTCCAAGTTTATGTGATGACTATGACATTAGAAGTAAACCTTTTTCGACAAGTACAGTAGAAGTAAGATTGATTTTGACTAAAACTTTTATGCACTACTCCCTCCGTATTAAAATATAAGACTTTCTACCTATTTTTCACACACATGTTTTTAGACATGTTTTAGTGCAAATTTCATGTGAATCTTGCACTAAAACATGTCTAGATACATATGTGCAGAAAGTAGGTAGAAAGTCATATATTTTGATACGGAGGGAGTATATTTTGGCGGAGGAAACATTTATTTGTACTATTATAATTTGTACACTTGTGTGGATGTCGTGCCGTAGTCATATCACACAATCCTTTCTACCGCTATTTTTCACCATGAGTGCAGACCCCTCTCCTCAAACTGGGCCATTGTAACCTCTCGTTGGCCAACCTTTTTTTTAGGGTAACCGCGTGTTCTGTTAATCACAAACAACGGGAAAACAAAGCATGCTCGTAGAACCGGACCAGAGGGGTCGAGATCAAACACATGTTCGTAGAAATTTGCAGAAAAAACCCTCCAAGAAAAAAATGCGTTGGAGTCCTTAGTTAAATTTGCAACTACCATTGTCGTCGTTGGACAATGCTGGATCTGAAGAAGAACCTACATAACCAGAAGGTCACTGTGAGCCGATGAAAAGAAGCTTGCCGCCGGCGAAGCCATTGTCATTGTGGTCCTTGTGGAGCATCCTCACCCTCCTCGAATCCCAGAACCATTGTCAGCCATCTGCAAGCCCAAATATGGAACTGCCATTTTCACTCGCCCCAATATGGAACTACCATTTTCACTCGCCCCATCGATGACGCTGTATGGGATGACAGACACTGGCCGAACACCAGACAACTGAGCCCACATGCGCCTCGACGCCGCCATGGACGACATCACGACGGGACTGAAGCGAAGGACTTTATCCGTGGAGCGCGCCTCCTCGTCACTGCCCAAGACAGCACCCGCCACACACAAGACTCGACCACCAGAAGGAGTGGCGAGGATAGAAATCCCCAAGCCCCTCTGATTAGCCATTGCGGAGATGGAGCCAGACTTGGGGAATATTTATTCGACTCGACGTTTCCAACTCCATTGATGCAGCGCCGCTAGACTGACCCATCCCAAACCTATGTACGCACCTAACGCAGAGATACGGGGCTCCTTCATTCTCACGTCGCCAAAGACGCACCCTATTTTTCTCTGGGAACCGTCGTAGGGAAGGGAATCGGCCGACCGTCTAACCGCCACCCCAACTCCCTTGTTCCCTGTCTTCCTCCTCTTGTCTCCTTTCCGCATTGTTGCTGCCCTCGCCTCAGATCAAGGGCAAATTAGGGTCAACCCCCATAATCAATCTATCGAACTCGTTCGTAAGGTAGATCTTAATCGTAGCTGATAATGCACCACACATATTGTACTTCCTCCCTCATGATTTACTCTTTTAGCAGAAAAAAAAATTAATGCCTCGAAGGTCTGAAACATCTCTACGTTGTTGGCCGGCTATCCTAGAAACCGATTGCCTCCGAGTGTTGCGCGAGTAAGTGCCGACCTACGTGCTAGTTGGGTAAAACTAGGTCTACTGGTGTGTTGCGGGAGTCAGTGTCGAACTGCGTGTCGCCGTTGGTCGCGAGCGATTGTATAAACATCATCATTACCTAAGTTAATAAAGCTCGCGATTTCCCCTAAAAAATCATGTTTTATTATTATTGTCTAACATACGTGTGTCCTTTAGCATTTGTTGGGCCTAATCCCAAGGGTTAGTGGGCTTAGACCATCGCATATTCATTCCTTGAACGGCCCAACACATGCATTCGTTATTGGCTCTGTTTTCTCGTATCGTTCCAAAAACAAATCCCCCATTTCCGTGAGCAGCGAGGGCGGCGCCGAGATGTCCAGCTGCCACCGCCGCACTTCGCCGGCATTGGGGCCGCTGGACGACGATGATCTCCTCGCCGAGATCCTCCTCCGCCTGCCCCCTAAGCCCTCCTCTCTCCCCCGCGCCTCCCTCGTCTGCTAGAGCGTGAAGTACTCCACCAGGCACCAGCCATCGGGACATCGAGCCTCCAAAGCAGAGTGCTCTAACCCCTACGTCGTCATGCATTTCTCGGATCCTCTGTTTTCTTATGATCTGCCTATTAAGGAGACAGCTGGGGATAACCGTGGAAAGAGAGCTTCTGTACCTTTTAAGTTATCCCTTTATTATACTAGTCCCCTGTAATGTTCTGTGACTAATCTCAGAGCAGTCATGCCACTGCGGTATGGTGAGTTATGCGTTCTTCTGTTTCCATTGTTGTGAAAAAGAAGATGTATTTGTGCTATCTCCTACTCGCTGCGGCTCGTAGGAGGTAGAATCTCGAATCCCGTGATGGCCATGAGTTAGATGAATATTTGTTTATTGTGATTTTTGAACTCTCCTCTGCAGTAAGCATCTTTTTTCCCCTCGTGTTGCTACCATGGTTTCTATGGCTGAGGCTGCAAATTTGACGGCTAAGATATTTCAGGATGTTTTTAGTTCCTACGATCCAAGGAGGCGTGTTCTGAGACTGAATTCAGAGCTATGTTGGCATTATTTTCACTGGCTACTCATCTAAGAATTCGAGAAGAAACTTGCCCCATTGCTGTTCCTGAATACTGATCATCCATCTCAATTCGCATTGGCGGGTGTATTTTGCTTGGAATATATGCACTTGGTCTGAACTTTGTTCAGTAAAATCGAGAACACCATTGCCCTAATATACACCTGTCCTAAATACCACTCGAGACTAGATTAAATGTTGGTCATTTACAGCTTCTTTAAGTGTCAGCAACTTGATCAGAAAAATTCTAGTGACACGATGCGCGTACTTAAGCTAGCTCAGTTTACTAACATAGTTTAAATATACATGTTATGTTTGAAGTGTTTACTAACATAGTTATCTCTTTTTCTCTTTGCTTGATCAATAAAATTAATAGACCTGGTGTTTCTTTCTGTTACAGATTAACTGCATCTCAGTAAACTATTTTGACTCATTTGTTCTACCGTACAGGTTTACATGCTTTGTTACAAAACGTTGTGAAATTCGGTAAATTTAGTTAAGCTAAACCGTAGGCAAAGGCACCTTCAAGGTAAACCTTACACCTTGAATCTAAACATACCTTGCTCTAAGGGGGACTTGGCTTCTACTTACACCTTGGAATTATATATCTGACAATTCTGTAAGTCAAAATCAGTGTTTATACTTTTTCACCCATGATGATTTTTCTTGTAGCTGAATGAGGTTTCAGAAGTTTCTGGTGCACGTCTTCATGCCGCTGGCTTTCTTATGTTTACTCTGAAGAAAGTGTGGCTTTAATACCAGATGGGTGTGTACAAGGAGAGAGACGTCCCCATCTAGCCAACCTTGAGAGTCGACCCTCGTGCACCGTTGCCGCCCCGCTCCCTCTTTCTCTCCGGCGGCGCTGCCGGCCGGCGTGAAGATGGATTCGGTGGCTGGCTTGCTCTGTATATAGTAGTTCTAGGTGTAGTTTTAGTGTTTGCCTATATGGCTTTTGGCGCTATGCCGTTTCTTTTCCCACTTTCTGGCTGCTCTCCGGTGACTCGCATCGGCGTCGGAGGCAGAGCTTTTCTCTCTTGCAGGTCGAATCCATGGTGGAATACTTGCAGAACGGGAGAAGATCGAAGCCGTTTCAATAAATCCGCACGCCGTATCGCTTGCTTCGCTATGGAGTGGAGTCTTGTTCCTCTGGCCGGCCGTGGAGGCGAGGGGAGGAAGAGGCGCTACTGCTTGATGAAGTGGTTCGTGCTGCACTTGTCCACCGCGCTCTATGGCCAAGAAGGTGGCCGGAATTCAACCTCCTCGATGGAGGCCTTCTCAATCCAGCGCCAGTGCTCGGCGGCGCGAAGTTTCTAAGTGGTTCGTCCCCGGATGCTTCAAGTCTGCTGGTGGCTGCGGTTGCTCGCCGGAAGGGAGAGTCCGAGCATGATGAGCTCCGATGATCTCGGCGTTCTGCCTGGAGATCGCCGGCGAGATGTGGCAGAGGTGCTCTAGGACTTGATTGCGTTCTTTTCTTTAGTTCTAGGGTGCTTTTTGTAAAATCGAAGGCCCTTTTTTCGAATACTAGGTCTTTTAGGGCAAGAGTTGTAAAGGGTTTTTTTGTAATTTGTACCTGCCATGTGGTTCTATAAAATGGCAGCCAAACTGTAATGTCTTGACAGCGCTACAGGTTGACTTTCTGGTATCAGGCCAAAGCTTTGGTGCATGCATCTTATATTTCCATACATTGTATTTTAAAACAAAGGGGAACCTGGTACTTCTACATTTCAGCTTTGTAGGATTTGGTTAAGTTCCAGTACTGTACTAGTCTGAAGTATTGGGTTTCTGGGATGATCTAGTAGAAGGTGGCTGCCAAACTGTAATGTCTTGACATGAAAAATACACCGACGTTAGTAGTCGTATGAGAAATGGTGTATTTGTAATGCTTGAAGCAGCTGTAGCGGCGATGTCTACTCCGGCCAAGTTCGATTTGTATTCTGTATTTGTGTTATTTCAAACACATTCGAGGGCCAATGCAGCTGCCGGAACGGCTCAAAATTCAGATCAGCTTCAGCAACATTTCAGGAAGAGGCCCCAAATGGGCTTTGGGAACCCTGGTTGTCAGGATTCAGTCTGTAGACATCTGTGTGACCATCACAAGTGTCATTAGACCTGTGTGTTGTTGCTGAGTTGCTGACAGACATGCAAGCAGTGTTGTCTTCTAACTGCAGAATATATCAACAGTAACGATATATATGCATTTGACATGCTGCGAGAAAAAAGATGTTCGATACTCACATTCACCATCTTCAGTTCTCTGTTTTGATGACAGTCAGTTGAGCAGGACCCTGGTGTTGCAGCTCTATATTCTGAATTTCTTCTAACAGGAGCTTTTCGCATCGACCGAAGCAGAGCAGGCACTACTGCAGAAGCAGATGTGTTCCATGTTTGTCTGACAGTGTAAAATATAATTATAGTCTCCTCACGTTGCATCATTCTATATATCGATCTCACCTCCAGTTTGCATGTTTCCATGGTCTGCAGCACTGACTGAAGCTGAAGCAACTGAAGTGCTGGTTAACGTCCAAGCAATGTTCAGTTAAGCTACGGAATTAACCTGGATTACGCAATGTTCAGTTAATTTGCATGAACCGTGGACGCGCGTGGTCAAAATTTTCATCGCCGTCTCCGCCATGGCCGACGGCCACGAGGTGTTCGACAAGATGCTCCCGCCGTGCTCAGCTTCAGGTCAAGGAAGGTGCCCGCGCGCTCTGCCTCGACCCCGCGCCGGAGCACCACCACACCGTCGACGTACGTACGGGAGGCGCACGTTGGCGTTCCAAGCGACCGACGATGGCCATACGTACCTGAACGTCGTGGAGCCTACGCCGGGCAGCGCCGAGGTGGCGAGGTCGTCCGGTTCCCGGAGAACGTCTGCGGCTGCGACGCGCGCGGTGCAGTGCTGCACCCAGGAGAATCGTCACAGATCTCGGAGCACGCATCATTACTGCATTACCTAGCGGCTCTGGTAACCCTCGCCCTCGGCCATGTCAAGCATCAAAGCAAACGAGGTGTTCGACAAAATGCTCCCGGGCTCCCGGCTCCGCCATAGCCGGCGCCCGCGTGGTGTTCGACAAAATGCTCAGGGCATGCTCCGCCTCCACTCATTCCGCTTCAAGTCAAAGGGGAACACAGAGCGAGCGTTCTTGGTGGCCATGCATGCTCACGGGCGACACATACTAGTGTAGTGTGTCTCCCTCGGCGCCCTTCGCCAACATACAATATGTATCAGTACACACGTGAGACGACATATAATATGTTTAGAAATAATTGCACACATAGAGCAACTAGAATTTGGCGCTAATAAGAAGTTCTATATCCATAAATATTTTTATTCATTTAGCAAAATTTAAATTTAATTACTTCCTATCTTATGAAGATTGTGTAATTAATAATAAAAGAAAATATTCTGCACGAAAAATGTGGTGCTGCTCTTACAGTGTGATGCACCTAGAATTGTTTTTTAATCTCCGATGGCTAGGAGGCTAGGCTTGCTCGATCGTGATCACGCTGATATCATGATGCCACATTAAGTTTATAGACTTTTTTTTTATGAAACTAGGCAAAAGACTTGCCATTGTCATTAAATAAGAAGAGACTTTTAGAGTTTTAGAGGTTTAATGCCTAGGAACACAGCCTAGGACTTTGAATAAAGCCTACTCTCGCAAAATTACATTTCCCAAAGATATAGCACGGGCTAGTTTCCACAATTTGGCCTCATCTTTAATCTTGTTGGTGATGACATTGGGAGGGCAGGCGTGGTGCCGGAACACTCTAGCGTTTTTTTCTTTCCAAATTTCCCAAGAGGCCATGGCTTTGCGCGCTCTATATTTTTTGGAGACAAGATTTTTGACCAACTCGCTGGTGAGATTCCCTCAAAGCCACACCAAGAGAGGATAGCCGTCCAAATTCTAGTAGTGTAGCGGCATTGGAAGAGGAAGTGTGCCAACCGTTTCTTGTGTTTGATTGCATAGCGGGCAATTACCACAATTTTGTCACCCCTTTGTTGTAGGTGGTCGATGTCCAAACTCTACCTTGCATTACATGCCAAGCCAAGCCAACATCTGGCATTTTTGAGGAGTCCAAGTCTTCCAAATTACTTTGTTCGAGTCAGAGACGACAGTGTCTTCAAATTGCATCTTGTAGGCCGTGGAGGTGGAGTACTTGCCATCATTTGTGAACTTCCAACGAATAGTATCACGAACATGGGGGATGAGGGAGACATTAGAGAGCAACTCCCAAAGCGTGACTAATTGTTGGATTTGATCTAGATCTATGCCGGCTTGGATATCAATGTTGCTTACCCAAGAGTTATTTTCAAATGACTTCATGAAGAGGTAGTAAAAACCAATATGGAACCAAAGCTTTGCCCACCGAATAAAAAATAGCGTACTAATGGATGCATATCCACACAGTGCTTGCTTTTTCTTTCTCTCCTTTGAGATTTAGGCAGCACTTTATTTGTATCCTTAACCTCAGAAAAAACTATCGCTGCATCAGTGCTACTTGCCTCTCTTTCGATTCCTTAACTAGGAAGGGAGAGAATCAGGACTGTCCGTACGAAAAAGCTGTTTTCTCTTTTAGCAAAGTTTGTGATCACCCACTCCTTCTGACTAAGCTTGTCGAAAGTGGATTCCTTCCGTGTGTAGCAAAGTTTCTGGCCAACCTCTTTCGACTAAAGCTAATTGAAAGTTGATTCCTTGGGTGTGTAGCTACTTGGCAGATCTCCCTTCCATTTAGGCTGCAGTTCCAGTTCACCGCTCAGAAGCACAAGACTGAAACCATAGCTTGGCGGATTAGAGCTCAAGTCCAGCAGAGATGGGAAACATCCTCATGCGCTTCAGCCAAGATGAGATACCCGGCACACTTCCACAAGATGAGACACCAGGCCGCCAGCCGCCGGGCCGACAGGGCACCGGCGTGGTCTGTCAGTTCCACGGCGTCGATGGTGGTCAGCGTCCCCTGGCCAACGCCGGCGACGCTGCCAAAGCCCTTGCGCCCGGCCGCTTCACCCCTCAGGCTCCACCTCCGCCTCACCCTCCACCTCCACGGTACATAATATACTGAAGCACTTGTCAATGTTCCGAATTTGTCAATTTCCTTAGAAGTATATGGTGATAGAAAATCACGGTTATCATTATGTACTGAAGAACTTGTCCATGTTCAGAACTTCAATTATTTTGGAATCGGAGGGAGTAAATAGTACTCCTATAACAGTTGTTGTCAGCCCTTAAGCAAGCCAGCCAACGCGTCCCAGCAACAAGGCATCTCCAACTTCGCAACGAACGTCACGCGAGAAGTTGCAAGACTAGCTGCCCGACTGCAACATCTGAAGAGTGCTAGAAGCCAGCTTCGCGAGTTATCGACAGAGCTTCCCTACTGATCGTGGTGTGGGTCTAGATTATAATAGTATACATGAATTAGATTGTCCATAGAAATTTAAGATATTAGTAAACACGTTTTTATTAGGGCGATTAAAGAATTGAAATCCATCCATTTATCTAAATTAAATTTTGCGGTAAGTTTTAAATATATTGAGACAACCAAATTTATATAATAGGTGGATAAAAAATACAACTGTATTCCCCTAAATGGGTATTTGGAGTTAATTTCAAATAAAATCAATAGTTGGAATTATATATAAATATGGAATATTCAACATTAAATTGAAATGCAAACATACCTTTTAAATAGCAATTTGATTTTCTTTCGATAAATATAGTCGTCGGGTGAATCGTGACACGATGACAAAGTAGCAGAGTATCACACAATCTGATGATGGTGATAAGATATAGCAATGCGAGACTTGTGGTGATAGGCACCTAGAGGCAGTATTTAGCTTGAGCACTTCGGTTTGGAGGCTTAACAAAATTGAAGTTAGATTCTCATTTGGGTCTTAGGAGGGATTAGTAGCATGGCCGCCCATGTCAATTTTCACATGGCTCCAAGAAAAAAAGCTTAAAAAAGGATGTCGGGTTCTAGTAGGATGACGGGATCTTTTTGCTTTAGTCAAGAGCAAGGCTTTTATGGTGTCGCTATAAGGTTGTGGCGTGGTTCTAGCCTGAGGCGTCCAGGTTCGCAATACTTTTGTCGTATGGCTTTAAAATTATGGGCTCCTATTGTTTTTGAGCTCTGTACTTTTATTGGGTTTGTTTTGTGTGGTGCTTATGAGTTATTATGTACCTTGTTTCTTCTCAATCCTCATTTTTTCTCAGTTCTACGATGTTTGTTATTATCATGTTCTGGAATATGGACTTATGCTTTGTTGTTCATGCAGTCTTTTCCTGTGCAAAGAAGAGAGGAGAGTAACAATATGTACTACATGGTCAACCAACAGGTATGCATGTAGTCATGTACAACTCATTTAGTGCTTCTGTTTGTTGTCAAACAAAGTTAGGTTATGTCTATGAAGTAGTGATTATTTAATTTTATCTTGCAAAGTTAGGTTGCGTGTATGATGTCACCTCACAACTAAGTAGTAAAGTAGGTCATCGTCAGCCATGAATCATATAAAGTTTTGTCGCTAAATCATACTCGCTTCATTCCTTATAATAAGGTGTATAGTTTTTTCTAAAAAGTCAAACTTGACTATCTTCGACAAAAAAATGTAAATTTACCCTTCATTTACTTCGTTTTAACAAGAATATATGGCTGATATCATGCTTTTCTTTCTCCAGGAAATTCTTACCGTTGAGGAGAAGAAAATGCGGGTTGTGGCGGAGTACTGGGTTAGGATGAAGAAAGGTAAGCATGCGTTGGACCGTTGGGATCTTACCTATCTGGAATGCAAAATCTTCTCTTGGTCTCTGGAGGACGTCCTCAACAAGGACCTGTTCAAGGAAAAGGTGGGGATTTCTCACCCATCACCCGAGACAAGCCATTCTATTCAACTTAATTTTTTGTGTGTGATTACAAAGTAGATAAGCATGAGAAGGCATATCATAAGACATATGCACTGAAGTTTATCAAAATGCCAAACGATGTATGCACATTAAAAATAATGGCTATTTATTGTTATTTCTTAGTCTAGGATGAGAGCTATTTGAATATGCGACACTTAATTTGGCACGGATTAGGAAAAATACCAAAACGGGGCATTTTAAGGATCATGTCAAGGAAAACGGTGAACATTAGAGGAATGGGACATTTATGCAAATTATAGAAAAGACCTCGCCAAACAAGAAAATTATAAAGGACCTCTCATGGGTCCTCTTCCCACATCAGCCATGGACGTGTCGCGTCTTCGCTCGCCATCAGCGGACCTCCAGCAACAACAAAGACACGAAACAAGTAGCAAACATGTCGGACAAGCTCCAATCACATGCAGGTTTTTCCTGACTGCAGTTTACGTCAGTCTCAATGAGACGGATCTTAAGCTTCATTGAAAGAAAGTTGTCGGGGCAGCTCCCCATGCTCGCCGGTGGCGCCAAATCCTGTCAGCATGAAAGTGGGAGACGACATCCAAAAGGTGGGGTGGTGAATAGGCAGACTACAAATTTTACTTAATTTTAAACTTTAGTTGCAAACCTAATTTGGGAGACTTCGAACTTTCTGGAGAGTCCGTAATAGAGAAACAAAGTCTTGTAAATCTGCAGAGGAATAAAAATAATCTTTGGAAGATTGCATAAATAGAGATGCTCTCAAGTCCAATACTTATATGAGCAGTTAAATATGGTGCTACTCTCTCCTTTTTTAATATAAGATGTTTTAGCTATCTCACATGTTAGATAGGTGCAAACCAAAATAAGTGTACACACACATTAAAACATGTCTACATACATGTTGACACATGTGAATGTGAACGAAAATTGTAACATCTTATATTTATAAACGGAGGGAGTAGGAAGCAATACAACCAAGTAGGAACAAGTAATTGCAAGAATCAAACAATTAAGGAAAGAAACAACCAATGGGGGAGATGCAGCAATGTTTGTCCCGAAGTTCAGATCCTTGAGGGGATCATATTATATGTTGATGGAAGGCTACTCCAAGCCTTCACCTCACACCTCACGGGGCAACCAATGAAGCCCCCTTGCTCACTAGTGGTATTAAATGAGCACTAAAGATACCAACTAGCGATGACACGGCACACCGTCTTTCCTATACTCAAATTCAAACCGAAAAGGAAGTAAAGGAAACGTTCGCACACCTTGAAATCTTCCAATTTGGAGTGTCGCCAATGATTCTCATCAAACACTACTGGAACCAATACATGTGTATCTTCACTCAAAGCAATCATTAGTTCCTTAATACATTGTCATCAATTGCAAAAACCAATTAGGTTCTTATATTAAATTTCACATTGGTGCTCTTAAGTCGCTGCAGCATAACACGTAAGTCCTCCACACGAACCTCCAAAGTAGGCGCAACTAACTACCTTCTTTGCTCACCAGATCCAGCTGAACCAAAATCGCTTGGCATGCGCCATCCACCTCCACTAAAACCCCGATCTGTAGACAAAAGTAAAATTTACAGAAGCCGCCGTCGCCACCTCCTAGAAGAGCAGAAGCATCAGGTGGATAAATTCATCTAAACATGTACCCACTAGATCTGATATAGTCAGATGGTAGAGACCAACTTCCACATACCTCAAATCGGCGCCAGAGAGAGCGCTTCCATGCCAAGAAGTGCCCTTCTAACTCAGCTGCCGTTGTTAGGGAAAAGAAAAATGCAACTCCACACCTATTTGGATGTTCCCCACTTATCTGGGACGTCCAACTGCTTTACGATCCATGCACAAATTTCTAACTATTCTTCAATAATAAATGCATTATGAATAATTTTTGGATTTATGCAATTTATTGTTTAGATTTATGTATTAAAAAGAAATTTCTGGATATGAAATAAAAAAATTAAAACAACACATTAACATGATTTTTTGTTTTTTTAATACATAAATTAGTAGGAATAATATCGTTCGTGGGATGCAAATTCGACAATCATGATAGTTGGTGTATATCCAACTATGTGTGGTATCACCGTGTCCCAAGGAAAAACTCCTATTAAAACTAGGATCTACCTCCACAATAAGGAATAGAGCCACACCCCCACCCCCCACACACACACCTCCCGGTGTAGGGAAGGTCATCAAGGGCGTGCGAGACCGGTGGATTCCACCATCAAGGGCACCTATGAGAGCAACTCAGTGAAGTCGTGTTTCCGGACACTATCCCGAACAAAAGAATCATTAGCATAGCTGGACAAACCTCGTTTACATCTCTATCTAGGTCAATATAGATGATCCCACATTTGCACAACTACATATATTATTACATAACTGGACAAAACGTTTACATCTCTAACTGGAGTAGTCGTCAACTGGTAATTTAGTGCAACATATATATGCGTACACGGACTAAAGTTTCTCTGTCTGGCTAAATTATGCATGCTACTTAGCTCCATAGAAAATGTAGGATTAAGTTTTAAGGTAAATGCGGAGGAGAACCTGGTGGCGGTCGCTCCCCACATCGCAGCCGTCCCGCAGTTAGAGATTCGGGCCGTATGCATACAATGAGCTGTATTCCGCCATTTCTTGTTCAAGCCACCCTTGCGTATATTTCGCGTATTTCTCTGACATGTCATTAAAACGGAGGAGGGACGATGGGCCAGCATGCAGCATGTAATGGCAGCCATTGACGCAAGCCACCAACGGCCGCCTCCAACGGCTGGCTCCAACGTTAACACGAAGGATTCACCGGCTATATGAGATGGAGAAGCAGCACTGCATTTGAATCACAAGCTCGCAGCACTGCATTTGAATCACCAGCTCTCAACACATATCGCTCGTGATGTCTCAGTCCAGTGCAACATCCGCTCCGGCGAACGCAGTGGCGCCGCTTCCGCTGATCAGGTGCCCTGTCTGCAAGGATGGCATGATCCTCTGGTTTGTATCCGCCACTTCAGCCAACCCCGGCAGGCATTTCTTCAAGTGCGAGAATCACGGCGTAAGCGCTCTCATTCCACTTGCATTAGATTTCTTGCTACGCCTTGTTGTTCAGTCCAAGCTCTCTACGTTTTCTGAACTTGATTGTGTTTGATGCAGAAAGGGGGATGCACCTTCTGGAAATGGGAGAACCAGTATCGAGACTTCCTGTGCTCTCGCTGGGGGTAGACCATTGGCATCCCCTTCCCGGAGGAGGCAACCAACCCACACACAGCCATCCTCATGCAAAACGAGATCTCCCTGCAGAACCAGGAGATTCTGAAGAACATCCTCATGGTCTGCGTGGCCAACCTCGCAGCCCTTCTGTTGATCATATCTCACCAGTGATAGGCACGAAGTGTCCTTCACCCATGTCGTCTGCGCGCCGGGACAGGAAGCTGGTGTACTAGAAGCCTGGTGTACTAGAAGCCCATCATTGTTAGTTGACGAAATTGTCCGTGTAAGCTTTTCAGTTCGTATTTAATGTAACCTACTAAATGCAGTTGAGCTCGGTAATTTATCAAGGTTTACTCCAACATGCACCGGAAGCACTGTGATAATCTATGTTTCAATGTGGTGTACTACTGTTTTTTTACCGTTGTGTCCGCACTTACGTTGTCACACGCCACGCCCACGCGTGAAGACACGAAAAGTAGCGTCCGAGTCAGCACTGCATTACCGCATGCGCCCGTCAGAGACATAAACGCGGCATAAGTGACTGGCTTGCATATCTTCGTACATTGATTGAAGTCTATATAACGAGCACGGAAATTTGAATTTTTGAATCAGCACTGGTATGGTCGCGGATCAGTTTTAATGACAAAACAGTACGGGCTGACATTACAACTGGCCAAATAAAGTACCATAAAAATTACCGTCTCAGCAAGGAGCCGACGAAATTTGAAATATACAGTGACTGAATTACAGATGACTAAATATTACGACTGAACTACAGATGACTGGACATGCTCGGCATGAATGACGTAAGGGGCTTGCTGCATGTGTTCTTGCGGTGCAATGGCAACGAACAGAAGCTGAGTTGTCTTTTTTAGGCTGGCCCTGAAAATCCCGCAACAAAACTAGGCTAAGGTACATGATGGGATGTAAACATTGATTTGCAACAAAACTAGGCGGCGGCGGCCGGTGGTGAAGAAGATGGGGATTGGGGAAGAAAACCAGGCCTGGGCTGCCGATTGGAGCTGGCTGCTCCTTATCTTCGATCTGATCTGCACGTTTTGCATCATGGTCCCTCCACTTCTCTTCCTTCTGCACAAGTTGGTCCTTGCAACTTTCTGTTCAAGCCCTTGCAATAGAAGTGTATTTCCAGAAGATCCTTGCTTAGCCTTGGTGTAGAAAATTGGTGCCTTTTCGCACCCTTCCTGCAATTATGCAAACAAGGCTATAAAATATCTCATGTAATGAATATAGCATCTTAATTATGTTTTCAGTGGCATAATTAATCAAGAAAGATTCAAATGTGAGTGAATTATGCTAAAAGATATGCTTGCAATTTAGGTAAATATGCCACTGATCATTTTCCAATCTCATTTTTAGTAGCATAACGATAGAATAAAAAAATTATAATAAGAATGAAAAAAATTCTAGCTTCTTTTCCAATCGCATTTTAATAGCGTAACGATAGATATATTTAAAAAGTTAACAGTCGTGCAATAATAGTGGCTGAATCAACACTTCATCGTCTCAGGTGAAGAAAATACCCAAGACTTTCGCATCGTTGGAGCATTATCTGGATTCGTTTACTGACCCATTGGTTGAGGAAGTAGTTTCCCGTATTGTTTTGTTCATACATTGCATTTCGAGCAAAAAAATAATTTGTAATGAATACCCAACCACTAAATCCTGGAGCCGCCACTGGGAAGTACATGCGGACGTCCTCTCTTCGTTCGAGGGTTACCATCAAGCACCATTTGTTCAAGTAACGGGGGTTCAGAAGCTCGATGAAGGCAAGAAGTCGACCTTCTTCTGTTTCCTGGCTGCCAAGTCGTCCCGGAAAGCATCTTACACTCCCACCAAGGACGACATTGTAGCCGTCTCCTCGAGAAAAAGCAAGCACCTGTCATCCTACGTCCTGGGTTCGGTTTGCAAGAGTGGAGAAGACGATGAGGATTTCCCAGCTGATTGCTTCATTGTTAGGCTGTCGACGTCTTCTCCACCGGTGGAGGTTGACGCCAAAACGAAGAAGCCCATGGCGCCATTGTTTGTCTCGTTTCTCATGAATACCAAGACATACAATCGTATCTGGACGTGCCTTCAGCTGGGAAAGACGAGTGGTCGGAAGAGAATTAGTGATGCGGGTCTCGTGGATGCCATCTGGAGGTACAGCACCTCAAAGGTGCGTTGGTTTAACTTTTTTGACATTCATAAATCATATACTCCTAGAATAAAACAGATAACATTTGTAGACGCAGGTACGTACACTCTTATCTAGTGTTCTATCATTCTTCATCACTGGCTTACTGCTTGTAATTTTTTTCAAATGAAGGCAGTGGAAGGCGACTACCAATTATCTCATCGGTCAGCTGACGTCGACTTTGGGCTCGACAGGTTCAGACTTAACGAGTCGCAGCTGAAAGCAGTGCAAGACTGCGTTTCAGCAATGGGGAGCCGTTCTCCTTCTCTGAAACTGATACGGGGGCCTCCCGGGACCGGTAAAACCAAGACCATCAGCACCATACTCTGGGCAATGCTACTCAGGGGGCACCGGACGCTTACTTGTGCGCCCACGAATACTGCAGTGCTAGAGGTCGCGTCTCGAATTGTCCAGCTTGTCCGGGAGTTCTCAAATGGCCGCTGCTTACTGAGTGACATCATTCTGCTGGGAAATAATGAGAAGATGAAGGTAGAGGCCAGTCATGATCTCTCTGCCGTGTTCCTCCAGTATCGTGTCGAGCGGCTTTTGCAATGCTTCTCGCCCAACACAGGCTTGGGGCATTGCTTGCGTACACTGATAGATTTCCTTGAAGAGCCTCTGTCGAAATACCGGTTGCACGCCGATAAAATTATCAAGAACCATGAGGAGGAGGAGAAGAAGAGAAACATTTCATCAAATGTAGATAAGAAGAATATAAATATTGCAAAATGCAATAAAGGGAAAGGCCATGAAAAGAATAGATGTAAGAATGAAGGAGACGAGCCTCAGGACGTGCAAGTGTTTGTTACCCCGTCATTCAAGGATTTCGTGAAAGCTACTCACAAGGAACTTGCTCACAACTTGTGCCACTGCATCGAGATCACGAAGTAGGGCCATGTGCTCAAATGCAACTATCGGTAGAGGAGCAGGTCAAGTCTTGGGGCTGTGGTAGAGGAGCAGGTCAAGTCTTGGGGTTGAGGTAGAGGAGCAGGTCGCCGTCTTCGCTGGTACTTCGATGAAGAGAACGCCGGCGTCGCAGGGCAGGGGCTGGAGCTGCAGGCTATGGTGCAGAGCAGTGGCGAGTGGTGGTGGCTTGGTGGCGCGCCGTCACGCCTGGCCTGGCCGCGGCGGCGGCCGGTGATGGAGCAGCACGGGGGTAGGGGAAGAGAAGTGCCAAGCCTGCTCAAATTGGGGCGGCGCCAAAATGATCAATGCAGAATAGCAGTAGGATATTCGCCCACAAAACAGCGGATGTCGTTCTTTCCACAGGGACTAGGCAACGACAATTGTGATTCGGCTAAAGCTAAGTCACACGATAAGGTTGAAATTGCAAGTATTTAAATCTAAACTAGCAGATTCGGCGAAGGCGAAAATGACGAACAAGCAAACAATCAAGAAAGGGATAGAATTTTACACACTGGAACCAAATGCATCTTTTTGTGATTTTTCGCTTAAATGACCAGCACAATGTCAAGCACACGCATGCATACAAGGTAAGGACAGCAGCAAAGTTATGGGAAAGGGGCAGAGTTCTCACTACACATGCATAAGTAACATCCACTAGCAAACATATAAGATAGGGAAGAAGCAATTGTTCAGATCGGGACAGAATACATAACAAGTAATCAACCACATGGACTAGCAATTTAAAACACGTTTCTGCACCAAGTGCATGGCACAAGTGACAGACTTCATACACACATACACGAACAGATTATTATAGGTCACAGACTAGTATTCCAGCTAGAAAACACTACTAGACTAACACAGCTTATATTGTACTAAATATCTCAAGTCGCAACACAACACTAGATCGCAAGAATTTCAGAGGTTAAGAGAGAAAGCTAAAGGGATCAATTGGAGTCAACCAAATCAACTTCAGGTCGATGGAGAGGAGCACGTTGGCGCTGGAGATGGTGAGCAGTAGGAGACGCAGGAGAGAGCTTTCAAATCGTTCTGTACTTGGGGAAGAGCAGCAGCAAGTTGGGGCTGAGGTAGAGCAGCAGGTGTTGGGGTTGGAGTAGAGGAGCAGGTCTTGGGGTTGAGGTAGAGGAGCAGGTCGCCGTCTTCGCTGGTACTTCGATGAAGAGAACGCCGGCGTCGCAGGGCAGGGGCTGGAGCTGCAGGCTGTGGTGCAGAGCAGTGGCGAGTGGTGGTGGCTTGGTGGCGCGCCGTCACGCCTGGCCTGGCCGCGGCGGCGGCCGGTGATGGAGCAGCACGGGGGTAGGGGAAGAGAAGTGCCAAGCCTGCTCAAATTGGGGAAAAAGCTAGGGATTTTAATCCCTCACGATCTGATTTGGTTCATTATGCAGCTCGGTCCCTCCTCTTTTGCTTATTCTTTCCTATCCACCCCTTGTGGCGTACTTGTGTCAAAATGGAAGGTTTTGGGGCCTTTTCGCCCATATCTGCAGTAGATGCCAATAAACCAGTAAAGATGTACAATAACCGAGGCAAAACATGGTGAAAAAAGGGTTAAAAGGAAGGTAAAAAAGGGTATAGAAATGGTGTTCATCATACCCCCACACTTGAATTTTTGCTTGTCCTCAAGCAAAATCAAGAAATGACAACAGCATGATAATGAACAATGCTTTATCCTGAGAATACAAATGGTCATGCATATCAGATTCATTACAGTTTCTACACATGATGTTGCAAATTCCAGTTCTGAAATTAGCTTCAAATAACATAATTTCTCTATTTCTAGGTTCAGAGCAGGTGGGTCACTAAGATAAAGGAATTGGTAAGGAAATAAAATGAAAATGATCCAGAAAATGGCCCAGATGCAGAAGTTATGAATGCTAAGTTAGTGCTTCACCTGCTACAGTTCCCGAGAACATAGTAGGCTAATGCTGCAGATATGCATGAGTTAGATAGTTAGGGTTAAGCAGGCAGTTGTTTTTTGGGGTTAGTGCGTCACAAGCTACCGATCCAGGGAACATAGCTTGCTAATGCAAAATAGTTGCTTTAAGGTTCAGTCAAACTTTTCAGGTTAGTGCGTCACATACCACAATCCCGAGATTGGGGTTGCTAATGCATAAAGGATTGCAATTGTCAACATTTGGTTAGTTCCATGAGTTAGTGCTTCACATGTCACCGATCCCGAGAACATGACATGCTAACGCAAATGAGGGTTAGGACAGGCCTTTAAAAGGATCATATCATTTGAATTCAAAACCAATTAAATTATCTACATGCTCCACAAGCTTTGGACAGAGAAATATAGAAATTCAGTTTTGAAAGGTACTTCAGAACACAGAAATTTACACAGCTATAAGTAGAAATCATGAATGATTCATAATAGCATGATAATTCATTTAAACAGGCTAGAGCATCCATTAAAGCTTAGCTGTCATGTCCATCAGGCCAACAAATGTAATAAACCATCAAGTTCTGAATTTATGCACGAAATCCATTTTCAACATTTTGAATAATGCAACAGAATTAGTAACATGCAGCAAATGAATCTGCCCCACACTTAGAATTTACACAAGTAGTATCAATCAGCTGGGGTAAGAAATAGCTCACCGGGCAGAATACTATAGCAGCTCTCAACCTTCTGCAGCCTCCTCCTCCTCTTCATGCTCTCATCACTCTTCTCCTCATCACCATGCGATGAATCCACCAGGGTCCCATGGAATATCATCTCGAAGGTCAACTTGCCATGGATGGTGCACAAACATAAACCTGAAAAAGCTCAAAACAAAGCAGCCAACACAAGTGATAGGGACAGTTCCCTCTAAATCATCAATAGAGATTGCATAGGCATTATCAATGGTTTTGTGTGCTTTGTTAAGGAGGTTGAAATCATACCTGAGATGGTTGAGGAAGAGTTTCGGGACTACCTTAATTGTAGATGTCACGGAAGATGCGATAGTAGAAATTTCCCGTGGGGAAACGTCAACAATGGAAGTGGGAGAGATCCGCTTCTCAACATCTGAAGTAGCCTCATCATAATCGACAATGAAGATCTCCATCTCAGGCTCAAAAGAATATGAATCAATGTTGTTAACATCCTCGAAGGTAAACTTCTCCATATCTATTTCCAGCAGCACATCATCAATAGCAAGGGAAGGAAGCTTCTTAATATCAAAAGCAACGGACTGCAGCTCAGGCTCACACATGAATGAGTTATCCAAGTTATGAATTGGATCTGTAGCAATAGTGCCCACAGGAGCTGCAACAAGTGTGTCACTAAGAATGGCATCATCATCATCAAATAAGATAAGTTCAAGCTCCAACTTGTCATAAAGGGAATTGGATGTGCTCTTGAGATGTTGCTGCCCACAGAATACAGCCTGATGGTGCTCGCTGCCACTTGCAGAAATCTGGGACTGTGGTGCACTCTCAGCTATCTTCATAGTACCATGTGTTTCCAGTTCTCCTTTTGTAACAGCAGCTAATTGCTCCAAGTTTGTGACTACAGGATGTTTGTTATCCCACTGAAACTGATGAAAAGCAAGGCTATCAATGAGGAGGATAGCATCTTCTATAGTCTTGGTCATGATTGATCCTTCAGCTGACATATCGATAAGTCTTCGTGAAGCACATGTCAAGCCTCTGTAGAAAATCTGCACCTCAAGCCATCTCTCAAGACCACGGTTTGGACATCTCCTGAGTAATGCCTTGTATCTTTCCCAAGCATCAAACAAGCTCTCGCCATCATGCTGAGTGAAACTGAAGATTTGGTCTCGAGTTGCGGCTTGCTTGTGTAGTGGGAAATACTTCTCCAAGAAAGCTTGTGAAATCTGCTCCCAACTGAATTCCCTTGAAGGCAGCGAATGATACCATTCCTTGGCAGCATCTCTCAGAGAGAATGTGAATAGCATACACCTGATAACATCTCGAGAAACCTGATGGTACTGGACTGTGTTGGCGTACTCCAAAACATTGCGAATGTGCTCATGAGGGTCTTCAGTGGGCAATCCCTTGAACTGATTCTGTTGAACAAGAGCAATAAGTCCAGGCCTCAACTCAAAATTCGCTGCCTCAATAGCTGGCCAGACTGGCCCTGTCACATTCCACACATCACTTGGCATCCATAGATCACGAAGTAGGGCCATGTGCTCAAATGCAACTATCGGTTAGCCTGCAAACAATTAAGATGTCCTACACACTCACAAACAACAAACACTGGTGAGAGGGTTAGTATCCTAATAAGCCGAAGCAACAAAATAGTAAAGGGTAAAAGAAACACTGGAATGAATTTCACTGAAAATAAAAACAAGAAACTACACTAAACCTATTCTCTAGCCTAACACAATTGTTCGACGCTAGTCCCCGGCAACGGCGCCAAAATGATCAACTATAAATATAGCGTAATTATATCGCCCACAAAACAGCGGATGTCGTTCTTTCCACAGGGACTAGGCAACGACAATTGTGATTCGGCTAAAGCTAAGTCACACGATAAGGTTGAAATTGCAAGTATTTAAATCTAAACTAGCAGATTCGGCGAAGGCGAAAATGACGAACAAGCAAACAATCAAGAAAGGGATAGAATTTTACACACTGGAACCAAATGCATCTTTTTGTGATTTTCGCTTAAATGACCAGCACAATGTCAAGCACACGCATGCATACAAGGTAAGGACAGCAACAAAGTTATGGGAAAGGGGCAGAGTTCTCACTACACATGCATAAGTAACATCCACTAGCAAACATATAAGATAGGGAAGAAGCAATTGTTCAGATCGGGACAGAATACATAACAAGTAATCAACCACATGGACTAGCAATTTAAAACACGTTTCTGCACCAAGTGCATGGCACAAGTGACAGACTTCATACACACATACACGAACAGATTATTATAGGTCACAGACTAGTATTCCAGCTAGAAAACACTACTAGACTAACACAGCTTATATTGTACTAAATATCTCAAGTCGCAACACAACACTAGATCGCAAGAATTTCAGAGGTTAAGAGAGAAAGCTAAAGGGATCAATTGGAGTCAACCAAATCAACTTCAGGTCGATGGAGAGGAGCATGTTGGCGCTGGAGATGGTGAGCAGTAGGAGACGCAGGAGAGAGCTTTCAAATCGTTCTGTACTTGGGGAAGAGCAGCAGCAAGTTGGGGCTGAGGTAGAGCAGCAGGTGTTGGGGTTGGAGTAGAGGAGCAGGTCTTGGGGTTGAGGTAGAGGAGCAGGTCGCCGTCTTCGCTGGTACTTCGATGAAGAGAACGCCGACGTCGCAGGGCAGGGGCTGGAGCTGCAGGCTGTGGTGCAGAGCAGTGGAATTTGCCAATTTTTTCACCATGCCAATTTTTGTGCTAACACATCACGCTGTAATTTGCATCCGGATTTTTTTTTCGGAATTTTTTGACATTCTGAAAAAAAACTAAAAATAAAATACATATGTACGTGTCCGAAATTTGTCTTTTTTGTACAGGTTGCAAAAAAAGTTTTTTCACCATGCCAATTTTTGTGCTAACACATCACGCTGTAATTTGCATCCGGATTTGTTTTCGGAATTTTTTGACATTCTGAAAAAAAATTAAAAATATCCGGAAGTTGAAGGTTTTTTTTGCAAAAAAAACAGACTGCCACGTCACCACTTTAACGTCCGTCTTGACGGAATGACCAATGTTTGGCAAATGCACAACTTGGTGACCCATAATTGACGTTTCGCAACTTGGTGACCAATCCTTCCTTTTCGCGCAACTTCGTGACCTCCGGTGCCTTTCACTCATTTTAATCCCTCACGATCTGATTTGGTTCATTATGCAGCTCGGTCCCTCCTCTTTCGCTTATTCTTTCCTATCCACCCCTTGTGGCGTACTTGTGTCAAAATGGAAGGTTTTGGGGCCTTTTCGCCCATATCTGCAGTAGATGCCAATAAACCAGTAAAGATGTACAATAACCGAGGCAAAACATGGTGAAAAAAGGGTTAAAAGGAAGGTAAAAAAGGGTATAGAAATGGTGTTCATCAATACATATTCATTATGAATGAAAAAACATGCCTACAAATTTGTATAACTCTGGTGAAAGGATATCATCAATGTTTGGTAGTAAAACTGAATTATGAGAAAGCTTATGACAGAATTTACGTGCCATAGGAATGGTTTGGGTGCCATCATTCGGTGGGGGGTGGGGGGACAGGACCACGGAATGAGAGCCCAAACAATTTTTTTTTCCTTCGATGGTTTAAATGTCGCCTCACTATCCCTGGCCTTGGAGGAATTGGAGCACCCTTCCGGAATAGCCACACCGGCCTTGGTGCCAGTGATCATTACTTCGGGAGTGGTAGGAGGTGAGGTAGGATCTTTGGCTTTAAGGCATTCCATTAACGGTTTTTGCACTTCAGGACCCATGGCTATCTAAAGTTGGCTAAGGCCTTCTTTAGAGATCCCCATTGTCACGGGTGCATCATCCGCAATGGAATTCTCTTAACCACCCTTAATCTCCGTGTCATCGAACATACTCTTTAGACGGGAAAGCCCTTAATAAAGAGAGCCTCTAATACCAATTTAATTGATCAATACAGTAGACTCGGGGGGGGGGGGGGGGGGGGGGGGTGAATAGGCAACTCTATGCGCTTTTACCTAGCTGGTGATACAAATCCTCTACAAATCCAGGACTAAAACGGAAGTTAAAGAGGCGGTTCCAATTGCTACAGATAATAAGAAATTACAGAGCATTGTTAATAGATAACTATGGATTCGCGATAATAGATAACTATGGATTCACGACTGCATGATGATGGAGGCCTTGGAGATAGGCCTGTAAGTGGGCATGGGCTGCCACGGCGTCGTCAACCCTATCCCACTTAATTTGCTAAGTGGACGCCCATGGACACGAAGGGAATTGTGGCGGACAGTCATGGCACGGCCGCTACCGCCGACGTCACGTTACATCGAGACCCCTCCATGGCAATGGAGGCGAGCGCCGAAGGAACTACCCCACAGTCGCTGCCTCATCCCTCGCTCCTCTTTTCCTGTCCCTTGAGCAGCCGGTGTCCTGCGAGCTCGTCGGGAGCAACATGCATCCCGCGAGTTACCATGGGAAAACGTACGACCATGTCCGTGGGAAGAAGAAGGGCCTCCACTGTCTCACTCTTCTGCTAGGCCTTCCGAATCAGTCGCACCACCACAAATGTTCAGTCTCCAATTCGCTAAATCCTGCTCCTTTGGTTGCAGCTTTGCTTTGATCAGTCAGCCGTCAGAAGGTAGCGGCAACAGCGGCATGGAACACGGCTCGGCGGTGGCTGGCAACACGGAGGACACCTCCAGGAACCTCCTCTGGTGCGCGTCGGCGAGGCAGAGCACAAAGATGAGGCAGGCGTCCTCGCATGTGCGGCGGTGACTGCCAAAAGTCCTGAATCACGGCGTACTCGGTAAGCTGGTGCATAATGTAGTCGTAGATGGTGTCCATGCCCAGGTCCTGCATCAGCCACTAGTCACACCTCCCGACGCGTTCCGCCTCGTCCGGGTGCGCGTTGCCCCACTCCACGACGTCACTGATGGACTCGCACATGCCCATGGCGCTCACCAGTCCACTGCGGCGAGGGGAGTGAAGCTGGGTTGTGTTGTATGTGGTGGTTGGAGTAGATGTTGCTGGTCCTTGGATGAGATTCTGATGGGGAAAAGTGGGGGATTAATAGGGAATGGGATGAACTTGGGGTGCAAGGAATCAATTCTGATGATGAATTTGACGGGACGTGGCGCTGACACTCTGCGACGAGGCATCGGTGGCAAGCCCCAATTATCTACACGACGGGGCGGTGCACTGCCAGCACTTAATGGCAACCACAATTTTCTGCGCGACGGAACGTACGTGCACTGCCAGCACTTGATGACACATCCACAATTTTCAAACTAAGTGCGGTGGTGCATGCGAGATCCCTTGAATCCTCGATGGTCTCTAAGAGGATTGTTGCTTGACAGTTTGGTGACTAGTCGCTGAAATCCAAATTCGAAGATACAAGACATTTTTTTTGCAAATTCCCGAGAGCTTTATTAATCAATGATAGGATTAGCATCACTCTAGAGATAACAAAAAATTACAGAGCATCGTTAACAGATAATTATGGATTCGCCACCTCATGTTGATGGAGATGCCGCAGCGAACGCCTTGGAGATAGGCCTGTAAATGGGCACAGGCTGTGCACGGCGCCGCCAGCCCAAACAAACGGGAGCAAGCTAAGCCACGGTTTTCAGGTGGTAGCACGGTCTACATGATTCTAACAACACCTACGAGGTGACTCCATATATATTAGCAAAAGGAAAATGATCACACTCGACAAACATGTATTTATCTGACATTTTTGTGCAAGGACAGTTTGTCGAGTTTATACTGGGTTCTGCCGAATGTTTGTGACACTCGACACACACGGCTCGATTCCGAGTATCTCCGCATAGGAGGTGATGCAAACTTGTAATAATTATAAGGTACTATGTTTTTTTCGCGTGTGTTACAGATAAATTTGAATTTGTCTCAAAACAGATTTCACCAATTCCAAAGTAAATGGTTTGCCTTTTTTTTTTCTTTCTTTTTTGAGCGAAGCCTTTTTTTTCTTCCTGTGAGCACGCCAAGTCGCTACTGTGAAACACACGGCCCAACCGCCAAGGCCTCAAGGTGACAAAACCCTCTAGTCCAGCACGCTATGAACAGCCGAAGGACTTTTCTTATTCTTAAAAAAATGCACGATTTTGCCCACAACCATGAACCAGTTGATTCCTGGCTGGAAACTGTCTCGGCGCTAGAGGCGGGCAGCAGCGAAGCCCACCCGGCCAACATGGGGCAAAATGAGGAGCGGACGTATCCCGATGGCCAGATCGACGACTTGGACTATTGGATGATGATCTTTCTATCCGAATGGCTGGGAACAAGGAGAGTTCCTACGTGGCTAGGCCTTCTAAAAACCACCAGATTTCAGATTAAAAAAAAACACCTATTCATGCCTAAAATGTCGCAAGAAACACTGATAGTTTGGTTTACTTCGTTTGACATTGTTTCTAACCAGTGGGACCCACTGTCAGGATGAGTTGGCGGCTGAGTCAAACGGTGTGAAAAATCAGTGCCATGTCAGCCTGAGAGTGGGCCCGTCTGGTCAGAAACAACGTCAAACGAGTTAAACTGACGGATTAGTGCTTCTTGCAATAGTTTAGGCGTGAACTGGTGGTTTTTTTTTCTTGAAAATTTTCTGAAATCTGGTGGTTTTGTGAAGCCATAACCCCAAATGTGTTGGTTTTTTGAAATTTACTCTCCGTGACGCATGTTTGAACGAGATAAATACCCTATTTCGCCATGTTATAGCAATTTTTTACGCGGGTGTGGGGTTGTATAAGAATTAAATAAAACAAGCTAGCATCCATAGATTATATATATATTTCGGTATGTCGAATTACCTTGCGTTTTAGATCTAGTTAAAGCCAAAGTTTAGCTAATTGTACAGGAAAATATATTAACATCTATGGAACTAAATGCACATTGTACTTATTTATAGTTTCTATGTACACGATCAAACTTTATAAACAGTTATTTTTTATCAAAGCTAAAATATAGAGTAATTTAAGATATGTGGTGACCGCCGATGTAAATGCAGCTAATGTGTCCTCGATGAGGGTGTTGCGTTACATACTTGGTTGAGCCAGTGGAGAGAAAAACATTTGCTTGTGTGAGAGAAATAGTTGATTTCTCAGTTTTTTCTGTTCGAAAAGGAGACAATTCTCTGCTTCTACATCGATTGATGTATAGGCATATACATATGATTCAGATGAGAATTACATCTCTAAGGTCGAAGAGCAAGCAATAACCTTGCCCGGTGATGATCCGCGTGCACTATGCACGAGTAGCATGAATTCGTGAAGCCATGGCTACTGCATTGGAATGGTAGAGAAGATTCAAATTATTTGTGCTAGCTAGTGTATTGGTATGGACATGCATTTTTGATAAAGGACGTTCATGATTGTTATGTTATTTGGCGTAATGGTATGGATATGAATTTTGGACAAAGCTATATATTTGATGAATTATTTGGTGTGTATATTCTAATGTATTCATCGTAGTATATTTTCATTCATAGGTATTTCCTTGAATGGTAGCGATACACATGTTAGTTGTTACACATCTGAGCACTTTTGGGGCATTTCAGACAATTTCTCGGTTTACAGTTAGAAAATCAGTTATGTTGTCGAAAAATAAATTAAACTCAAAACAACAGATTTTTAAGCACAACAGTTTTCCTCCAAAGTCAGTCACAACAATTTTGACAGCATAGCCAGGCCAAACAAAGAGGTCCGTAGTCTGAAATGACCGCGCCTCTCTCTGGTGATCAATAAATTAGATTGCTCATGTTCTGGGTGGACTAATGCGGCCACATATAGCTCCTCGTCATCGGACGACTGCGATTGATCCAAGCACATTCGCAAGGCCAAGCTGTTGCAGCAACGACTCATCTCGTTGTGGGAGAGCAGACAGAGTGAGACGTGGGGAAGGAGACATACTGGGATAGAGATGTGTTTGTACACAACATGCATAGAAGAGTAGCCGTTCGCAATTACACCTGTGAGATAAATCTTCGAAGGTGTCCCGTTGACCAGGCGACGACTTGGAGTATTGGATTCTTCCTAGGCCAACCAAAATCCTTTTATTTAGCTGGCCAACCAAAATCTTGAGTTCAGTACTCGCACGACCTACTACCCCTTCTAGTTTTGTCTGACAACGGAAATAGAGATAACCGAGTAATATGAGTGGTAACGGTGAAATTGGTTCTTTTCCTTAATTTTCCTCGCTCACTAGTGGAAACAGGACTTTTAGTCCCGGATGGTAAGGACCTCTAGTCCCAACTGCCTACCCGGGACGCCGGAATCGGGACTAGAGGCCCCCCTCTAGTCCCGGGTGGGTTACGACCCGGTACTAAAGGTGCTTCACGTGGCAGTCGTCGAGCTGCTGGGCTGGAGGACCTTTAGTCCCGGGTGGTGTTACCAACCGGGACTAAAGGACCTTTAGTCCCGTCTCGTGTTATCAACCCGGACTAAAAGTATTCTGAAGATTTTTTTTTTAGTCTCGAGTTATTTTAATTCTATTATGAAACTTTCCACTTAGCCACTCATTTAATCTCGAATTATACACTTAATCTTAGGTCAAAGTAATTACTCTGGTCAAACTTCTCATTGGGTCACCCATCCTCAGACTGCTCTAGTCCCAGCACGCTTAACTTTTGAGTTCCTTTCAAATTAGCTTCCAAATGAGAAATGAGAACTTACTGTTACTAGTATCTTATCAATCATATTAACCCTCGGTTACGATGTTATACATTTTCATTGTTTAAATTTTAAAACTTTGTTTGAATAAATAACAATGATTATGTAATAGTATATCTTGAATAAATAACAATAAAATGAATTTTACTTTATGTTTTTACATTTAATATGGAAGAATTCATATCTTTAAATCCGGATATCGAAATTTGACAAATAAAATGTCTAAGTTGATTAGAAAAATGAGAGGAATTCAAATATGCTATACATATTATCTTTTGCATCACAGAAATATCGATAGTTAGAAAATTTGATCTCTTTCGATGAATAGTCATGGCGGCCATTTTGATCTTTTTTTGAACAAAAATCAAATAAAGTGAAAATCCCCTAAAAAAAGGTATCATTTAGCATGGTTGTGTTAGGTTAGGACATAGGAACATCCAAAACCAAGATCCATCCAAATCTTGCAAAGATTCCCTCCGTTTCATCCGAAGTGGGAATTTTCAGCTATAAGTGCACAAACTTACTAGAGAGAAAGTGAAGCGGTCACACACCGGAGTAGGATATTGGACATTTACAACACCCAAAACAATTATATACATATGGTATGGAACCAGCTAGGTTTTGGTGGGGTTTCCAACGCTCCGGAGCCCCTTTGGTGAAACCTTGAACCCGCTGAAAAAAAGTCAAACTTCCCATATACCCCTTTGAACGAAGTCGAAAGGGGGTAGGACAGTGGAGTTTTTTGCTTAGTTGTGTTAGGTGAGGAAATATGAACATCTAAAACCAAGATCCACACAACTCTTGCAAAGATTCCCTCTGTTTCGCCCGAAGTGGGAATTTCCAGCTATAAGTCCACCAACTTACTAGAGAGAAAGAGAAGCCGGTGAAGCCGGTCACACACCGGAGTAGGATATTGGACATTTACAACACCCAAAACAATTTTCTATGTATGGTATGGAACGAGCTAGGTCTTGGTGGGGTTTCCAACGCTCTGGAGCCCCGCTTTGGTGAAACCTTGAACCCGCTGGAAAAAATTCTAACTTCCCATATACCCCTTTGAACGGAGTCGAAAGGGTGTAGGACAGTGGAGTTTTTTTGCTTAGTTGTCTTAGGTTAGGAAATATGAACATCCAAAACCAAGATCCACACAAATCTTGCAAAGATTCCCTCTGTTTCGCCCGAAGTGGAATTTCAGCTATAAAGTCCACCAACTTATTAGAGAGAAAGTGAAGCCGGTCACACACCGGAGTAGAATATTGGACATTTACAACACCCAAAACAATTATATATATGGTATGGAACCAGCTAGGTTTTGGTGGGGTTTCCAACGCTCCGGAGCCCGCTTTGGTGAAACCTTGAACCCGCTGGAAAAAAGTCAAACTTCCCATATACCCCTTTGAAAGGAGTCGAAAGGGTGTAGGACAGTGGAGTTTTTTGCTTAGTTGTGTTAGGTTAGGAAATATGAACATCCAAAACTAAGATCCACCCAAATCTTGAAAAAGTCAAACTTCCCAACTTACTAGAGAGAAAGTGAAGCCGGTCACACACCCGAGTAGGATATTGGACATTTATAACACCCAAAACAATTATATATATATATGGTATGGAACCAGCTAGGTTTTGGTGGGGTTTCCAACGCTCCGGAGCCCGCTTCGGTGAAACCCTAGACCTCTTCGATAAGAGTCATGGTGGTTATTTTGACCGCTTTTTGAAAACAATCAAATAAATTAAAAAAACCTCTAAAAAAGATATGGTGCAAAATGGCACCTATATAATTTCACAAAGAGTAATCCACATTTTATAAATAATCCTCAATTATTAGGAATTTTCTTGATTTCTACCTAATTTTTCTAGTTAAATGAGTTTGTACTGATTTGTCGAAAGTAATTTATCCTATTTAATGAGTTCATGTGATGCAAAAGATGATATAATTGTTAAATTTGGATTCCTCTCATTTTTCTAATCGATTTAGACATTTTATTTGTTCAATTTCGATTTACGGATTTAAAGATATGAATTATTTCATATTAAACGGGCAGGGGCGATGCAGTATATATGCAGAGGACCTCTAGTACCGGTTCGTAATACGGACCGGAACTAGAGGGGTGTCGCACATGGCCCTGCCGTGCAAGAACCCTTTAGTACCGGTTCGTAATACGGACCGGGACTAGAGGTCCCGTACGAACCGGGACTAGTCCTGCGCGGCCTCGTGGCTGTTGAACCGGGACTAGTCCCACACTCTAGTCCGGGTTCAAAAGCCATCCGGGACTAGAGCCAAAATCGACTCTGGACTAAATGCCCTGTTTCTACTAGTAGTCTTTGATGATTACCCCTTCTATACAATGTAATTGTATTTTTGCTCCAAAGGTTGCTATATGATCATTTGTCCCTTCTCAAGCTTGTAACAATGTATTGAGAAAATTGCTCACATGCAAAGACCAAATTGTCCACAATCACCCGTGAAGAGAAAGGAAGAGTAGGGAGGACCGCCATGGTTCCCCTCTTCGTTTGTGGCCACATGCTATCGTGGATCCACCTTTGCCAGGGACAACCTCTAATTCTGTCTGATAGCTCCCAAGACCATGTGGAGCACGGACCTTCAGTTCGACCTCACAAAGAATTCTTCCTCTGCCGATGACTATGAAAGTGCCGATGCACGCGATATGGCGCGCTTACCGCAGCCTCTTTCGGAGGAGAGGGATAGGCCAACCCCACATACTTCCCACATAAGCCTAGCTTGTTTGGTCAAATTTGACGCGTCGTTTAATAGACATAAGATCCCCGCTAATTACATAGATGTCACTGAGGGAGATGAAGAATGCCGGCAGCGGCGAGGGGAGCTCTTCCTCCTTGTCGGAGACATCGTCCGCGAGGGCCCAGAAGCGCGAGCCAAAGCGGAAGGGGGAGCGAGGAGAGCTGGGGGCGGAGAGGCGGCGGGCAAGCCGGCGGCACGCACTGTGTCGTCTGTCGCAGGAGCTCGAGACATGACCTTCAATCAACTACTACTAGTCCCTCTGAAACGTCGCACCGGACCTATCTAGTTAGTGTATGAGCATCAACATTGATGCGATTCAGACAACCATTGTCTGGAAAAATCTGTGTTTTTTCAATAATATTTGTCTTACACATGCATTGCTATGATATTTGTAAGTTTTTCTATTTCTATATTTTTAGTTTTTTACAATCCCACGAATCAAAGACTAGCCGGGCAGTTCGGAATTGTACGTGCATGTCTGTCCCGTTGGCTAGAACACTACGGGAAACCCACGATACGCCGACGGCCAGAAGCCGTCGGCGTAGGCGCGTTTGCCGTCGGCGTAGGCCTAGGCCGACGGCGGCCGTCGGCGTATCTCCGTCGGCGTAGCAGCCCGTCGGCGTATACAAATAACCGTCGGCGTATACGTAACCGTCGGCGTAGCCGCTGTGGGACCCACAAAAACGGAAGCCGTCCGTCTCCGTCTGCTCCACCCATACGCCGACGGCAGCGCCGTCGGCCTAGCGCGCCACGTGGAGCGAGCTGGTGCGTCTGGGACGTGGCATACGCCGACGGCAAAGCCGTCGGCGTATTCGTGACCATTTGGTCCATTTTAGCTGACGTGGCAGCACCCTGTGCGCCTGGGAAGTGCTCTACGCCGACGGCAATGCCGTCGGCGTATACTTGACCATAATTTCCAATTTTAGCTGCTTGTTGCTGCTGGTTTCTGGCGCATTTTAAATACAATTAAAATTGCACAAATTATAAAACACGACAGAAACATCACATATATATCCAAAATGACACAAACATGATTCGAATTCATACAAGCATTCATACAAACTCAAAATGACAGAAACATAGTTCGAATTCACACCCGGAACACCCGAACTAATCCTACATCTCGTGAGAGGTCGAGCCACCTAGCTCTGACCGCGTGAAAATAGGCGATCGACCGCGTGGGCCAGTCGAACCACACAGGGAATCCGGCGAGCCACGGGACTGTGTGGTCTCACGCGACGAACCCGGCGAGGCACCACCAGTGCCATGCACCACGAGCGCGCGCGTCGAAGTCGGCGAGGCAAAAGCAGGATCAATGGGTACATTCCTCGAGCAACTCGATCCCTACATGTTTGAGTCCAAGTTAGCAACTTGGAAAGCACAGCATGGCGGTAACAATTTGTTTGGCAAATAACTTACCGGAGTCGTTTGCTTGTATGTGCGAGCGACCGACTCCCTCGTTGGGCCGACGGGCGGGATCCCCGGCCTAGGTGGACGCGTAGGCAGCGCGTCCCGCTCTCCAGTGGCAAAAAACTTCTCGGTAGCCTACAAGATAGTTTAGATGTCAGGAGTTGTAGAAAAACAAGGTTCAAACTAGAGGAAATGGGACTTGTCATATTTTGCAAATACAAAAGTTGAAACTTACAGCATCCTTCAACTCATTCCACTCCTCATACTCCTGGCTCTTCTGTACCCACAACTGATACTGTCTCTCATAGTCCGCGTAAGCGGCATCGAAGGCCGCCTCGAAATCAGCCTACAGTTTTAAAAGGGAACGCATCTCGTCAACTTAGCCACTTAGCTAGGAACGAATGTCGGAAAGAGAATGAAATTGAGAAAAACTTACATCGGGGCGAGCTCGGGAAGGCCGACGAGGCAGGACGGGAGGGTCGTCGGCGGTGAGGGTAGCCTTGACACGCGAGAGGCCCAACTCAGGAGTACGCGTGAGTACCGAACTAAGCATGAGAGGACGGCCATGCTCCCAACCGTTCCCGGCAAGGACCACCGCTCTCTCATCGGTGTCATGCCGAAGAGGGTTGTCCACAAACGGATTTATACCCTGGAACGTCTCGACGTATGCCTTTATCCCCTCCTTGGCAGTGCCGAAGTAATCGGGCTGCGAGGGCTGAGGCTCGTCAAAATTGGGCTTCTTCATCTTCATCCTCTCCCATGTTTGCATGTCCGTAAGAGGCTCCCCGAGATCGGCCTCCTGCAATGCCAAAGAAGTGTCATGCGTATCAAGTAGGAACATGAGGGGAAATAAATGAAGATTGTTTCATGTATATATATACCAGCTTTGCCTTGAAGCGATCAAGGTTGCGGGCACCCGCACAATGTGTCCCCCCGCTCCCGCGGTTTAACTTGTTTCGCTCGCTCAAGGCCTTGAACTCGGGGTCCTCCCCAGCCCACCTAGACACCAACGCCCTCCACGCGTCATCCTTGCCATAGGCCCATGAGGGCTTAAACTGAAAAAACAATACTCATGTGAAGAACGGATAATGCAATTGCAACCTAGCAGCAACATGTAATCTCATTAACAATCTACTTACCGCAATGTAGTCATCTACGGTCACCTCAAGTGGGTTCTCCACAATATCATGCTTCACCGCCTTCTTGTGTAACGTCTCAGTACTGAAATGATTGATGATGGTATGCTTTGCATTGTAGAACTGCTGTCGTGTCAACTTCCTACAAGCCCCCTCCAAAGTCCTGTCCGCATCGGCCCGCTGCTCAGGAAGTACCCTATAGAACCTCTTTAATCATGCACAAAAAACAAATTGTGAGAGCATGGTGGGGACATCAAGTATGAACCAAATTCTAATAGTTCAACTTACCCAAAACTTGTTGATCACGGCGTCAGAACATTTCCCGCCGCTCGCGTAATTGGCGGCCTGATAGTCTGCCCACTGGGTGGCTAGCTTCGTCGCGCCGTTGGGGATGGTACTGTACAAGCCGGGCCAAAACTTCCTAATCAAAGCTCCAATCAGGGTGTTAGGCACACGGGCTCCCGCAGGATGTATCCAGTTGCTGCACAATAATTAAACATTACTACATGTCAAATTGTCCTGACCACAATGAAGTTACCATGTTCAAAATTAGTATATATAGTCACTTACTCTTTCCCATTAGGCGTAATGAGGATCTTCGCCTCCTCGGTAGCAGGTTCCTTGTCCTCATCAGGGACCTGGGATTCCCCTCGAATCCTTGGCTTCTTCGGCGGCGCGGAGGGCCTCGCCTCCAAGTCCATGGAGGGGCCTGTCCCCACGTCCGTGGAGGGGCCCGTCTCCTGCGAGTCCGTGGAGGGGCCCGTCCCCACGTCCGTGGAGCCCGCAGAGGGTATGTCCGAAGACACGTCGCCCCCACCTCGCCCTCGTCCTCCCTCACCTCGCCCTCGTCCTCCACCTCGCCCTCCTCCTCGTCCTCGTCCTGCACCTCGTCCAGCATCTCCACCCTCACCTGCATTGAGAAAGGGTGAACAATTAAGCATAAAGACATGAACAAATTAAGAATTGCATCACCTCTACTCTCACCACTGTCAGACAGGTAACGCGGGTTCGGATTAGGTTGTCTTCCACTTTTAGTAGCTTTCGTCTGGCGCATCCTCTTCGACAAGGAGGCCGATGATTCCTTGCCTTGGCTCATCTTGGTCAATCACCTGCATTGAGAAAGGGTAAAGTTTTAAGCATAAATGACATGATCCAATTAAGAAGCATGAAGACGCAATGCAATTAATAAGCATGTTAAAAGACATGAAGACATGTCTTACTAGGGGTGGGTACCACTTTTGAAACCACTTTTGTACAACAGAAACCAACTTTTACTAGGAAAGCAAGCAAGAAGTTGATTTATATGGCTTTCATCGATGTTTTACTAGGGGTGGGTACGCACCCTCATATATAGGTAGCAAATCCATTCTCATCTTTTAATTCAATCATAGTTTGGATACACTAAGTTAAGGGTATGACATACTTGTCCTTTGTAACACACCTTTTTGGCAGCGGCACATGCTTATAGTGATCACAAAGTTTAGAATCCTCATTTAGGTGTGAGTGGTAGTTATTGTTTAAGTGCTATGGCTATGTAGAAAACTAGAAATGACATGTTTAAGTGCTATGACTAACATAGGTCACTAACAGTACTAACATATGCCATATATGCTAAACAACAGTAACAAGCAAGCAAATTCCTTTCTCTTTATTTGAGGCAGAAGCTACACTTTTACTAATTATTAGAAACTACACAAACATTTACAGCTAGCAAACAAATGAGAAATGCACAAACATGCACAAACATGCATATCCAGCTAGCAATGCATTTGTATACTACACCATAATCAAACGCTATAAAAAAACACGGCATCACAGACTTTTAATAGGAATTCATGCAAACCCATGAATATGGAATAGAGGTTCATTTTCATAATAGGAGCAGTACTGCTCTTGTTTGTGTTAGATATTGGTTACGTGGTTTATCTTAGAGATCATCTAATCGTGAACAATTGAGAATTTCATATGAACAGGAAATAAAACAAACGGACGGAAGCACGCACTGCTCTAGGGGCGACAATAACATAGACAGAACAATCTAAGTCTAAACTAGTATATCTAAGAGAAATAAGAGATTTGGGAAAGCAGGAAAGGGGGCATTTTTACCTTTGGGGGCAACCGGGCAGTGGAGACGGCGACGCGGGGTCGCTCGACGACGGCGTCGCGGGGCGAGTGGGAGGCTGAGGCCGGAGGGGAGACTGGGCGGAGTTGCGGCGGAGTGGCTGGACCAGCGCCGGCGGGGCGAGTGGGCGGCGGCGGCTGACCCTGCTCTGTTTCTCTCTGTTTCCCGCACGAGCACGGAGCACGGACGCCGGCGCGGCGAGTGGGGAGGGATTGGGGAGGTCGCCGGCGCGGGGAGAGATTGGGGAGGTCGCCGGCGCGGGGAGGGATTGGGTCGCCGGCGCGGGGAGGGTTGGGTCGCCGCGGCGCGGGTAGGGTTTGGTTAGTTGGGGAATTTTTGGAGTGAAGGCGCGCGAAGCTTTCGGGCCGTTTTTGCTTAGCTAGCCAGACCGTCGGCGTATGGTTTTGCTTTTTTTTTTTAAAGAAATCAATTAATTTTTTAATTTTTTTTCAATTCTTCTATTATGTTCTATTTTTTTTAAAGAAAGGGGGTAGCCAGTCATTTTTTTTTGACTCACTGGTCCCTTTATCCTTCGGATCAGAGACTACCTCTTCGTTCTAGGATCAGAAAATATCACACCAAACTTGGGTACATAGACGAATGACAACAAACTTGGGTACATAGACGAATGACAACAAACTTGCACTAGTAGGAATGTGCTTATAGCCACCAGTCTACATCTTTATTTAATCCATAATACATCACGAATTATGTAACTAACTTTTGCCGGGTCCTAAGCCGCGAGGTGCTGAGCGGCCGGCGGCTTGCACCCAAAGATAAGGAACCATCACTGGGGCAATACTCACATGAGGAGGATCCCTATGAAGTGTATACCACATATTGTCATGCACCGCTTGCGTATCCAACCTAACCAGGTAGCGACGGACGTGCTCGTCCTCCTCTCTGATACGGCGACGCACCTCCACCTCGGGGGCCGGCGGCCTCTGCACCGAGGCTGGCCCACGCGACGGCCACCAAACAAGATCCGGGTCGACGACGTCACCCGGATTCCTCACCAAACTACGCGTCCCGGAAGACACCTCCCAGTGCCAGCCCGGCGGAGCCCAGTCCCGGACACTGCCCGTGTCCAACAAATGGCCGGTGGTCATCATCGATTCCCGCCGAGATCTGAAAAAATGAGTGGGTAATTTGATCAAACAACTAAGGTGCGTGCAACCTAGGTACGTAGGGGAGGGAGAGGGCAGCACCTTGGCATGGCGGACGGCACACGCGGTGGTGACGCCACGGGAGAGTGATGAGGGATCAGATATCAGTTTAGATGTGCTATGCCAATGGAGGCCATGACTACATATATATAGTGAGAAATGGGCTTCTGAGCTGTAGTATGCCCAATCAGGAAGAAGCACACGGATCGTGTGTTTCCTTCGTGTGCTTCTGAGCCGTCGGATCAGCGGTGTGTTTCTTTCGAGCGCTGGTGAGCCGTTGGATCAGGAAGAAGCACACGGATCGTGTGTTTCCTTCGTGTGCTTCTGAGCCGTCGGATCAGCCGACGGGTCCTCGGCAAATCATCATTGCGTCACCCTAATCCAGTGGCTGGATTCAACCTACCTGCGGGCTTGTGTTTCCAACAGCGTCGTTGTGTTGTCCTTATTCACCGACCTACAGGAGGTGGCTCCAATGGCTGGCCGGTGAACAAGGACGAACACAATAATGCCAGGGAACATGCCAGCAGGTAGGCTAAATCCAGCCATTGGATTCGGTGGCGAAGGTAGAACAAAACACACGGTTTCTCCTGCAAATCGGCCTTCGATCCACGGAGCGGCAAGACGTCTCTGATGTTCTACAACCGTCCGGCAACACATCTCTGATGATCTGCAACCGTTTGGAACGGTCGCAGGTCATCAGAGACGTCTTGCCGCTGGTTGCCCAAAGATGCCTCTCCGAGTGACGCTGGAATGTTTTGTGTGAATGAGTAACCTGTCTGAGGAGGTGGGCTATATATAGACCTGCCTCTCCGAGTGACTCCCTCCAGCTAGCCAATCAGGAATAAGTACGCGGATCGTGTGTTTTCTTCGAGAGCTTGGGAGCCGTTGGATCAAGCGAAAGAAACACACCGCTGATCGAACGGCTCACAAGCGCTGGAAGGAAACACACGATCCGTGTGCTTCTTCCTGATTGGATCAGGAAGAAGCACACGGATCGTGTGTTTCCTTCGTGTGCTTCTAAGCCGTCGGATCAGCGGTGTGTTTCTTTCGAGCGCTGGTGAGCCGTTGGATCAGGAAGAAGCACACGGATCGTGTGTTTCCTTCGTGTGCTACTGAGCCGTCGGATCAGCGGTGTGTTTCTTTCGAATGCACTGCAGCCCCTGTTGATGGAATTTTTGCTTCTGCATTGATATTAAACAAACCATGCAAATTACAGTGACAACATAAATTACACAGAGAACATTCTTGAACCGCCGATACATAATTGACTAAGAAACAAGTGAACATGCATGTAGAACAAATTACAACAATCATGAACAACTAACAAACTTCTCCACCCTACGCCGTGCGTGTGCTGCCACCCTTGCTCTTTGACGAAGATTATGCCTTCTTGCCTTTGCCCTTGGACGAAGCTTCAGCCTTCTTGCTCTTTGACGAAGATTCTGCCTTCTTGCCTTTGCCCTTGGACGAAGCTTCAGCCTTCTTGCTCAGTGCTTCAACCCTCCTTTCCTTTGACGACGGCATGAAATCGTCGTCATCATCGCTGTCAACTACCCAGAGACAGGAACGACCGTACGAATCACGGTCAGCTTCAGTTCGGTAGAACGGACTATTCGTAACTTTCCTGTCAAACTTATCTGCAAGCCTGAGCATTTCTGCACGAATTTGGAGCGGGGTCCTATACGGAAACCCATCGCGGCATAGCTTCGCCCCGAGTGAAGCGAGATGACTCTCAGTGTGCAAAATTTCTTCAATTGGAACTACCCTACCATCTACCTTCAAATTGCTTGAAAGCCTAGCGAGATGCTCGGATGCGGAAATGTGAAACCCAGACACACACTTCTCGCAAGGACCAATACACACCATGCTTGCGCTCAAGTGAGTACCATGCCTACCTTCGACTGGGTTATATAGAACTACCGGTGGCGGCATTTGGCGGGAAACGGTGGCGGGAACGATAGCGGGAAATATTTGGGCGGGAAAACGGGCATAGCTAGGGAACCCGAATGTTTTGTGTTTTAGCACAAGGTAGAATATATGAGTGAGTAACCTGGGAAACACAACACACGGTTTCCCCTAGCTACAGCCCTACAGTGATTTGAGGGTCACTTCGATCCGGCAAGACATCTCTGATGATTACAACCGTCCGGCAAGACGTCTCTGATGTTCTACAAGCGCTGGGAGGAAACACACGATCCGTGTGCTTCTTCCTGATTGGGCATACTACTAGCCAATCAGGAAGAAGCACACGGATTGTGTGTTTCCTTCGAGAGCTTGGGAGCCGTTGGATCAAACGAAAGAAACACACCGCTGATCCAACGGCTCACAAGAGCTGGGAGGAAACACACGATCCGTGTGCTTCTTCCTGATTGGGCATACTACTAGCCAATCAGGAAGAAGCACACGGATTGTGTGTTTCCTTCGAGAGCTTGGGAGCCGTTGGATCAAGCGGTGTGTTTCTTTCGAGCGATTCTGAGCCCTTGGATCAGGAAGAAGCACACGGATTGTTGTGTTGTTGCTACTACCGATATTTTGTTCTCTGTGTAATTTGAAGAGTACCATGTATCTTCAATTTTCTAATTTGCATTGTTTGTTTAATATCAATGTAATTTATGTTTAATATCCGGTAGTGAGTCTACCCCAAATCAACACCACGAGGCAGGATAAATTGAGACATATATTTAATTTATGTTTAATATCCTTTGTCTATTCACAAAATTTGAGAAACAATCCTCCACTAGTCGGCTTGATTAGAACTTTCCCTCACGGTAGAGCTGCAGACCCACAAAACCAAGTTGTTGAGCTACTTTTGACACCGAGGAGTCGCTCTTTGGGTCAATAAGAAGACCAAGATGAGAGGATTTCACAACAAAATCTAAAATTTGTTGCTTTAGATTGTTGTCAACCTGCATTTCCACAACAAAATCTGGTTAGCTGATTCTTTAAATATGCACACAATCTCCATTGCAGCAAGTGACTGAGGGTAATAAATATGCACACAATCTCCATCGAAATCTGCTGACAAAGGAGAGAATATGAATTACAACTACATTAAATATTGCAGCAAGTGACCTAGGTTTTGGTGGTGTTCCGACGCTCCGGGGCCCCGCTTCGGCGAAACCCTAGATCCGCTGGAAAAACCCTAACGTTTTCGTCTACCCCCATAGACGTGCGTCGAAAGGGGGTAGGCCAGTGGACTTTTTTGCTTGGTTGTGTTAGGTTTGGCCATGGGAAGGTGAGAAACCAAAGTCTACCCCAAATCAACACAAGATTCCATCCGGTTCGCCCGAAAGGGGAGTTTTCACCTCTAAGCGCAGGAACTCACTAGAGAGAAAGTGAGGCCGGTGAAGCCGGTCACACCCCGGAGTAGGATATTGCACATTTACAACACACAACACACTTGTATACATGTGGTATGCCACAACCTAGGTTTTGGTGGTGTTCCGACGCTCCGGGGCCCCGTTTCGGCGAAACCCTAAATCCGCTGGAAAAACCCTAATGTGCACGTCTACCCCCATAGACGTGCGTCGAAAGGGGACATCAACTATGTGTTGTAGGTGTATATTACATGTGTTGTTTTTATTTATTTTACATGTATATGTTGTAGGGGATATATACTATGTCGGGAACTTTGACCGTTATTTTATGCGGGTGGGATACCGGAAAACTCAAACCGTTATTTTATGCGGGTGGGATACCGAAATTGGGAGGGAACTTATAGATCCAATTTATGTATAAATTATGCCTACATTAAATATTACGTAGATAAATAAATAAAGAAATATCATATAAAGAAATAAATAAAAAAGGAACAGATATACGCCGACGGCATTGCCGTCGGCGTATGAACCCAGGGAATTCTTCCGTTCCTTCTCCGTCATGGCCGTTGCTACGCCGACGGCCAGTTATACGCCGACGGCGCCCGTCGGCCTCTGGATGGCTACGCCGACGGCCAGTGGCACGGCTGCCCTATCCCTGGTTGTACGCCGACGGCCCCGACATTTGGCCGTCGGCGTACAATCCGGCCGTCGGCGTTTTGGGCGATTCCCGTAGTGGAAGCAGCAGCCCAAAGGGACTAGGGCGTACCAACAAAATATCAGAGCCAGGTTCGCTAGGCAACCGTCTCAGCTTCCTCGAAGCCGCGAGATCAAATGACTTTGACCGAGCAATGACTTGGACCAGTGGATGATCTCTACTCGAGTGGCCGTGAACAAGAGAACCCAGTCACCGCGAACCAAAACGTACGTTAGTTTCGGAGGAGAGGTAGTAGTACCAATGGAGTCCGCCACCCGTTCTCCCTACTACAAATGAAGGCAGAGAGGTCTACACTAAGCTGCGGCCATGCTGGCTGCGGCCGTGCTGGCTCTCATCTTCTGTTCTTTGGCATGCTCGGCGGCAGCCCAAGGTAATCAAAACTACTGATCCACTGTCGTTTCCTATTCTCTTTATGTTGCCTGAGATGTAGAGAAGCAGAAATGTTCATGTTGTTGCCGATCCATGACAAGAGTCATATACACGCAGTTGCTCTAGACGGAAACCGTAAGGGACGACATCCTCCGGCACCACATGCCAGGCCGTGGTTGCATCAGCAGCCGCTACCGCCGATCTTTGGCCCAGGTCGGCACCATCCGTATAGGACACCGCCGCCACCAGATGCGTCGGCAGTTGCGCCGCACCGCAAGACCCTGCATGTCGCTGCAAGCGTCCTTAAGTAGAGGATGCCGACAGGGGCATTATTCATCAACAGTTTGTAAAAGAGATAATTTCCTCCTTTACTTACCAAGGACTTATGCTGGATAAAATTAGTGCATGAACAAATCACGAATAAATTAGGTTGATCAGGTTTATTTATGTCTTGTCCCAAAAACATGTCTCAGTTCTTTTGGCATGAATTTGTTTTTTTAGAGACAGGTTAGAGCGGAGCCATATGCACCAAGGTCTAAAGTAGAGTAATCTCTGTGCAATCCCCTATGAAAAGACATAAGACAAGCAATAAAAAATTAGTACGCAGGCAAGGAATTAGTTATACAGAGGACATTATGTTTTTCTGATGTTGAACTCTCGGGAGTTAATTAATTCAAGGAATTCTAGTATATTTGGCCCACTAGTGAAAATAACTTGTTGGGAAATAAAAAATTGAAATTTTTCTATAGATTTTGTATGGCTTGCGCTAGGCGTCAGCCAGCTGATCTCGCGCGCGGATAAGCTGGCTTGACAGCCATCCGATGCGCTCTTTCGCTCCGCAAGAGACGTAACTTACCAGTCCGCGCGTGACATAGGTGTTTCATCCCGAGACATCTCTTTCCTATAAAACCCACGCAAAAGTGTATTTTCGCTAGTTATGTAACATTGTTCCTGTCATTGTTGTTGCCACCTGGGTTACACTGCGAAGAGATGTCTCCAAACAATCATTGTTGTTTCCAAAGATCATAGCGTTACATTGTTCCTCTTTGCAAACAATCCGGCTGCAGCCAGTTTTAATGTTGCCCACGGGAGGCTTGTCCATCACTGTTAGTTTCTGGCTACCGAGATCGAGATGGAGCATGCTACCAAGAGGCTCGGCCAGCCACCAGTATGCTACTCCTCTGCCCTTCACCTCCGTAGAAGCAACAACTCGAGCACGATCATTGCCATAGTGGTGCTTCAAATTTGGAGGTCTCCAATGTTGCTGAGCCAGAGAAGATAACAAGGGGAACATGGTTGGGGTCGCCAAATCTAACGCCGAGGGGGCTTCGCCGAGCCAGTTTCGCTGTCGCCGATGCCGAATCGGTGCGACCAGGTCTGGACTATGGAATGAGGTAAGTTTTTCCGCGTATTTATTATGTCGCATACTTGATTTAAAAATGCTCAAATTCATTCGCATTTTGTTGCGGATACGCACAGAAGATGCTGCAAAGATTTTGGATGTCTGCTACAAGTTTGTTTTTCTCGGACTTTTGGCATGCGTCTAAACTGTACAAACCCAATATGCCGCGAAGATTTGGAGCATTGCGTATCTTTTAATTGTTGCAAAGGTTCCCGTAGGTTCTAACGTTGGCCTCCATTGCTGTAAAAGTTTTTGACTATTTTCATGGATTTCGCTACGACCACGCTCTTTGTTAGCGATTGAACCATCTCCACTAGGATCAGTATCCGTCTTATTGACCGGCCTTAATACTTTGAACTGGCAAGTGGGAAGGTACAGTTGGACGTGCCCAAGAAACAATATCATATTGTACAGTATTGCTAAACTCGGAGATGAACATCTTCCAGTTTATTATTCCAAATATGCAATTTCCTTTTTTTTTCCTGCAATTAACTTCTGGTACGTATCATCGGTCTTACAGACAACACATGGGCTGATATTGGATAGTAGCAACTAGCAACTATCACAAAAACATTCTCCTTTTCCATGAAAAAGAGAAAATAAAAACTCGGGTAATGCACGTTGATGATTGATATGACATCCAATCAGACGAAAGAGAATAAGGTTCCAACACTCTTTTCAAAAAGAGTCTCAGTCACTTGATTTTCATGGAATCACAAATTCCACGGTATAATTAACCAAAATTATTACAAGTTTCAATCTAAAGTTTTGATAATTCAATAGTTGCTAAGAAAGAGAGGGTAGTAGGTTCTCCCAGGTATGTCAATTAAACCATCCGAAAGCGAAGCATGCCACACTGAGTGTCAATTAAACCAGCTCTGGTGCAAAAACATCTCCATCGCCCGGCCCTCTAGCAGCGGCCCCATTATTGTTCACAGGAGTAGGGAGTTGGAGCGACAACGAGCCTGGTAAATCACATCATTGCATAAACACTACGGGAAAGACACAAGACGCCGACGGTCAGGACATACGCCGACGGCCAAATATCGGGGCCGTCGACGTAGACCCCGACCAGGCTAGACTTGGTCTTTTCTTTTTTATTTTAGCTACGCCGACGGCAATTGCCGTCGGCATATATATATATTTGTTTTTGAGATACGCCGACGGCAATGCCGTCGGCCTATATTTTCTGTTTTTTTACTTACTCACCGTTTTGAGCATAACTTTTGCATTGGAAGTCGGATTTCGATGTTCTTTAGCTCGTTTCGAAGAGGATAAGTAGATCTGCATCATCATACACATTGCTCAAACTATATTCTTCAAAAAAAATCATGAGCAAGGACAAAAAATTCAATGTTCAAATGGGTTTAGCCGAAGAGGGGCTCCGGAGCGTCGGAATCGAACCAAAAGTTAGGTGGTGCCATACCAAGTGGGTACAAGTATGTTTTGGGTTGTAAATGTCCAAGATTCCACTCCGGGATGTTAGAGGCTTCACCGTCATCAGTTTCTCTCTAGAGAGTTTCTGGACTTACACCTGGAAACTCCCACTTCGGTCGAATTGGAGGGAATCTTGTGAAGAGTTGGGGTATAACTTTGTTTTGGTACTTCCTAGGGTCCACCCTAACACAACCAAGCAAACAGTTGCACTTTTCTACCGCATTTTGACGCCGGTACCGGTTGTAGTCGTATAAGCCTGGTTTTTCTCTATCGGGGCTAGGTTTTAACCGGAGAGGGGTTCTAGAGCTTCAGGATCCCAGCACAAGCTAGGGGGTGCCATACCATGTGTGTACAAGTTTTTTATGGGTTTTGGATGGCCAAGATTGCACTCCGGGGTGTGACCTGCTTCACCGGCATCCACCTCTCTCTAGTGAGTTTCATGGCTTATAGCCTGAAAGTCCCAGATCGGACAAACATGAGGAAATCTTGTCAAGAGTTCGGTTATACCTTGTGACTTCCTAGGGCCTAGCCTAAGACAACCAAGCAACTAGTTACACTTTGCTACCTCATTTTGACGTCGGTACCGACTTTAGTCGTATAAGTCTGGTTTTTCTCCAGTGGGGCTAGGGTTTCACCGGAGAGGGGCTCCGGAGCGTCGGGTTCCCACCACAAGCTAGGGGGTGCCATAACATGTGTGTACAAGTGTGTTATGGGTTTTGGATGGCCAAGATTGCACTCCGGGGTGTGACCTGCTTCACCGCCATCCACCTCTCTCTAGTGAGTTTCATGACTTACAGCCTGAAAGTCCCAGATCGGACAAACATGAGGAAATCTTGTCAACGCGTATCAGCGACAAGCACAAGACCGCAGATTGCACGGGCCCGATTCGATGTTGGTCTTGTTCACGACCAGGACATATCAGGAAAGATTGCCTGGGGTTAAAAGGAAATTTCCGATGGATAGCTAAAGGCAGTCCTATCAAACCAACTGGTGAATCTGTTGTTTCAATGCAGTTTGCACAGGCAGAAGGACCTGTTCAAGTCATGCAAACAGAGTCAGTGCATCATGTACACGAAGAACCCGCTGTTCTGGAAGGAATTTTGCCCCCTGTCAACCAAGAGATAGTGCCAACTGCTGTTGAAGCAATGCCTGATGCCCCTGATATTACTGATGCTGTCAACATGGTCATTGATGAGAACCCTATGGCCATTGTGCCATACTTAGCAAATTCTCAGGAACAGGTGACTCAGGCTGTGGAAATCACCCAACCTTTCAGAGTTATGTTACCAAATCCTGTTTTGGCCTGGACAGATTATATTCAGAGGAATGCACCTAAGCTCATGTTTCAGCAAATTGACTCTTGCCCTTTTGCTGTCACCTCCTTTAGCCTTGTGCAAGTCACTTCCTTTGAACAGAGTTCTTCAACCTGTTTAGGGGCAGCCCCTAAATCCACACCTGTCAGGAAAAGGCAGAGAGGCCCTAAGAAATTGGAGCTGGTGAACAATGGAGCAAGGAGATCAACACGGAGTTCTGTCAGGAATGGTGGTTTCAAGTTAGTGCCCATGTCAGACAAGCCAGAGCCGAGAAAGAAGCCAAGATCAGCTAGACCCCGGGTGGAGAATGCAGTTGCTCTGCCTGACACTCCAATTCAAACACTGCAGATGGCGGGGAAAATACTGGAGATCGATGATGCAGACCTGTCTGAGGAGAAGCTTATGGCCTCTCCTGGAAAGCCCACCAGCCCAGTTGTCAATGGATAGTACATCAAGACAAAGTCTTACTTGGCTGGTTTTTGATTGGAATGTTAGAGGTCTAAATGATAAGGACAAACAAACTGTTGTTTACAATAAAATTGATGAGAGCAATGCTTCTATTGTATGCCTTCAGGAAACTAAATGTGAATCTTTCGACCATTCCTTCATTAGAAAGTTCTGCCCAAAAGATTTGACCAATTTGCTTTCTCTCATTCTATTGGGGCATCTGGTGGTCTGATTGTTTTATGGAGCAGTTCTATTTTCAAAGGAAATTTACTGGAAATTCATAGATCTGCAATAAAAATTGAATTCACTTCAGTTCACAATTCTGAATCCTGGACGCTGGTTAATGTTTATGGTCCTTGCTCTGGTTTGGAGAGAGATAATTTTGTTACATGGTTATATAATCTTCAAATACCATTGCAATCAAATTGGTTGATATTGGGAGATTTCAACTTCATCCGTTTCGTGGAGAACAGAAATAAACCAGGGGCTAACATGAATGACATATTTATGTTTAATGATATTATTAGCCATCTGGGTTTACAGGAGATTCCTATTAAAGGCAGGGCATATACATGGTCTAATATGCAAGAGCAGCCGCTTTTGGAGCAACTGGACTGGGTTTTTACCTCTTGTCAGTGGACAATTGCTTACCCAAATACAACTGTAAATCCTATGTCTAAACCTGTGTCTGATCACATTCCTCTGCTTGTCAACATTTCCACCAAGATTACTAAAGCTAAGATTTTTCGCTTCGAAAATTATTGGACTAGGCAGCCTGGTTTTATGAAACTGGTGCAGGATTCTTGGAATTTGCCAGTCAGGAATGTTTCTATTGTCAGTATCATCACTGCAAAATTGAAACGTTTAAGGCATGAATTAAAGCATTGAGGCAAGAGTCTCTCACATATCAAGGGGCTCATTGAGAAGTGTAACTGGGTGATTTTATTTATGGATCAGCTAGAGGATCAGAGGACTCTGACAGTACCGGAATTCAATTTCAGAAATATTGTCAAAGTTCATCTCAAGAAACTATTGGGCATTCAATCAGATTACTGGAAACAGAGATGCACGGTTCGTTGGGTACAGCTGAATGGTGAGAATACAAAGTACTTTCATGCCAGAGCTACAGAAAGATTCAGACAGAACACAATTTCTTCTATCATTGGACAAGACGGTGAGATCCTTATTGATCATGAAGAGAATGCCTCAGCGTTCTGGCAGTGTTATAAGGGGAGAATGGGGGTCACTCATATTACCTCTGACAGCTTCGGCATCTCGTCTGTCATACAACAAGTACCTGATCTAGATGGACTGGCACATCCTTTTTCTTCTGAGGAGATTGAGAATGTGGTAAATTTTATGAAGCCTGATAAAGCTCCTGGCCCCGATGGATTTACAGGACACTTTATTAAGCAATGTTGGCCTATAATAAAGGGTGATTTCTATAAACTCTGTTCGGATTTCTCTTCTGGAGCAGCCTCTTTGCAGAGCATAAATGGATCCTTGATTACCCTGGTTCGAAGAAGCAATGCCCTGAAACAGTGAATGACTACAGGCCAATTTCTCTGACTAACACTTGCCTTAAATTTCTCACCAAAATTATTGCAAACAGATTTCAGAAGGAGATCACCAGATGTATTCATGCCAATCAATATGGCTTTATTAAAAGCAGAACTATTCAAGATTGTTAGCCTGAAGTTTTGAGTATATACATCAGTGCAAATAGTCTAAGAGAAAGGTGGTTCTTTTCAAAATCGATTTCGAGAAAGCTTTTGAGACAATTGAGCACTCGGCTATTCTGAAAATTCTGGAATGCAAAGGTTTTCCTCCTCTGGTTGTTGAATGGGTAAAAGAATTTCTTTCTTCTGGTTCTTCCTCCATTCTCTTGAATGGAATACCAGGCAGAATGTTTCATTGCAAAAGGGGAGTGAGACAGGGCGATCCTCTGTCCCCTTTGTTATATGTGCTGGGTGGTGATTTATTGCAGTCCCTGGTAAATACACTAGTAGAAAAAAGCCTATTAGTGGCGCACCAAAATATGCTATCAGTGGCGCACTAGTGGTGCGCCACTAAAATTGCGCCACTGATAAGTGTTACCAGTGGCGCACCACGGTGCGCCACAGGTAACTCACTTATCAGTGGCGCACCACACGGTTCGCCACTGATAGCTGCTCTGGTGCGCCACTGGTAAGCTGTGGGGGCACACAGATGGCTCACTCGTGCCACATTATCAGTGGCGCACCAGGCGGTGCGCCACAGGTAATTTTCACGGTGCGCCACAGGTAATATGCCAGTGCGCCACGATAAGTCCTTGGTGCGCCACTGGTATAGTTTTGCAATTTTTTTAAAAATGCACCGTATTTCGTATTTGCACAGGTATATATGTTGTACAGGTATACAGTACACATGCAGTAAACAGTTTTTGAATAACACAAGTTCATCACATATGATATTAGAATACATACATCACATGGTTATGAATAATACAAAGTGTTCCTCACCAAGTTCATCACACATTTGATACTAGATAACATACTTAGCAAATTCGAAGGTACTATAAAACAACAGCAGCAACAATTTTCTGAATAACGTTTACAAGACACAAATAAAAGTTGCGACCATCACTGCTTCTTCTTGCTCGCTTTCTTTTTCGGCAACGGCGGGAAAGGGTCCGTGCCATTTAGAGTGTTGAATGGCCTGTAGTCACCCTGATCTTCTGAGCGTCTTTCAACGTCGGCGTTAGCTGGCGGAGAACCGTAGTAGAACAGCCCCTCCTTACGGAGAACATCCTTGTTGATTGTTGTCGCAATCGTATGCTGGATGCGAACGAATTCAAGTCTGTGATCAGAATCAGTGGCTTCCGTCATGTTCTTCAGGCACCATGTGCGGAGTTGCCCTGGCAACTGTAGTTGCTGCATATCCCTTACATACTCCCGGATGAGCATTAAGACGTAGAAGGCGTCCAGCTTACTGCTTTCCGGCTGCGTGACGGATTTGAAATCCGTTTTGTGGCCGAATACCAGCTTTCCTTCTCTAACATATTGTCTCTCCACCGGGTACCCATGGAAGGCGTATCCGGTGAGAGCCTCATCCATAACATTCCTGATGGGTCCATAGTCTTTCTTCTTATGATGCCTCCCCGAGTCCAAATAAATGGCCTCCGACCTTTTTGGAAATGCAACAATGAGGACACAGTATTTGTTCCTGCAAAAGGAGACCATCATACTCAAATTAACCATTGTATGGACAAAACTCGACGAAAAGCATGTAATGGCGGCTAGCGAATGACTTACTCGGGAAAGTATGGCATTAGAATGGCTGTCTTGTCCTGATGCTGTATGAAGAATTTTTGTATGTAGAGCGCCGCTTCTCGCGCACCATCACTGTGGTTCAGGCGGCCCTCTTGCAGGTGGTAGGGGTCCATTATCGCTATGAGCTTGGTTTCCTCTTTCATAAGCTGGTACTGCATATTGAGACATAGCAGGCGGACGAAGCATATGGGGAGTCGTTTCATATGGTACATGTCGAAGATCTCTTCAAATCTAACGAAGAACACATCCGCGGGGTATTCATCGGCATAGCCAAGGTTCTTTGGTACCTTTACCGGGTAAAGAGGGTATAATGGATTTGAGGAGCTGAGAAGAAGTTTCTCCACACGATGAATACCTTCATGGAGACTCCTCATATCTCCCCTTAGTAGTTTCGATAGTCTCGGCGGCAGGATCGGTTTAGCCAACTGATGAAACGAATGCCATTCGGAGACGCCTACGTTGTCTTTAGCCCGTAACGGCTCTTTGGTCTTTGGCGCTGGTTGGCTGCTGGAGGCAAAGTCATTCTTCACTTTTCTTTTCCGTGCTTTATTACGCCTCTTCTCTGCCGCTGTGGGAGGGATGGTCCCTTTCTCAATCTCCGGCATGACCGCCTTGAGGAGTGTCTCCTGGCTGAAAGGCTTGTTGCCTTGTTGATCCTCGGTGAAGGGGGCAGCTTCAGGCGTTCCTTGAGAATGGAACAGACGCTTAGAGCATTGACGAGGAGCCTGAAGATCCTGATCCACTAAGTCATCACTATCATGGTCATCATCCCCTCCTTGCATTAGCTGATCGACACGATGAATCGCCGACCCTGGTGGAAAGACTAGTGCAGGTTCATCTTGAGTCTTGTGGTCTGGTGGCATGCCCCAGATGTACTGCGTCAACTGTTCTTCTTGTTCTTGATCCGCGCGGCGCCGACCCTACCAGTGTTGGCTGTGGCGGGGTGCAGGTGATAGGAGGGTCCAAACGGATCAGTGCCTTTGGCCATGTCATGGGATAACCCAAGCATCCTTGGAGGGTTTTCTCTGAATCGGCACCCGCGGGTTGAATTGGAGGATAAAGTCACCACAACCCGAGAGCACCCGATGAATATGTACCCGAAACACGTCAGGGGCCATAGGCAGGTTGTGCATCACGCGTTGAAGTGGTGACATGATGCTTGCCGTTGCCACATCCCGAAGCTCATTCTCCACACGCAATAGCAACGTGCATCCCACCTCGTCGGCCTGCGAAAACATGCATGTTAAGGCGTAAGAGAGGGCGCCAAGGATGAGGTACATACATAATTTGTTGAGACTTGTGACGCTTAATTACCGTGAGAGCTTCGAGCTCGGCCAATGGCGTTGGACCGCGGGCGGGCGTGGAAGAGATGATGGAGGGGCTGCTAAGATGCACGCTGGCTGGCGAAACCCCTTTAGCAACTTCATTGTTGGCGGCCGGCGTCGCATCCTCCCTACCACAAGTAGGGTTGGCGGCCGGACCATCCATCGTAGGCGCCAGATTGTTGGAGTTGCTTCCGACAAAGCTGGGCATGATAAACGGCCCTTGTTGCCCTTCGACCATCCAAGTCTTGACCGACTCCATCAGGCTAGGCATGATGGCAGTGAGCGACTGCTGCAGTTGGTTTTGGACTAACACGGGCACGGTTGCTTTCACCTCCTTATCCACAGCCTCCTTTAAATCCATCTCGTGAACCTCTTCCTCTCGTTTCGCACCTCCTTGGACTCAGTAGGATAATAGTAAGAGTGTTTGTGATGCTTACCGGCGCCTACCACACGGCCCTTGTGCGGTTGTTCTGTCGCCGGCCTATCCTTCACCTGGTTGTACGCCCTGACAAAAGCAGTGTCCCAATACGGGGCCTTCGACGACGAACCATCAGAGGAGGTTTGAGTAGATTGCGCCTTTTCTTCCGCCTGGAGAAGTAATGTGAACCGTTTAGAAACGACGTGACTGCTATATAATTTAATGGACTTGATTAGAAGCATTTTAAACTGGTAAATTCCTTACCAGAATCTTCTTCTCAAGCTCCAAGACCTTTTTTCCCGTCTTGAGGTCCCCGGTTTCCTTATCATGCTTGTATCGGGCCCTGATCGCTCTGCGTGCCAACGGGTCCGTGAACTTATCCCAGGGGTTCTCCTCATCAGGAGGGCGCTTGGCGTCCTCTTCGTCCCATTTGGGCTGCTTTCCGGCATAACCACGGCTTCCAAGAGTGTGGTCACCTATGTTCTTGTCCCGCATTTCCTTCCCCCACCCCCGTTTGGCAATCGCTTCTGGGGTGTTCTCGGCGTCCTTGAAAGTAGTCCATGCGTCCGCCGAAATTTGGGGAAAGCGGCGGTGAACCTCCTCGAAACTGCAATCTTTATCAAGCATCTTCCTCAGCCTATATTTCCAAGAGCCTAAACCTTTGCTGATCTTGCCGAGGGCAGCTGTGTTTACTATGTTGTTCTTATCTAGGTTATTGTACGGCTGCGGGAACTTGTACCGCTGATGGACCCTCTTAACGAGGAGCTTTTCGAAAGGCTCTTTGTCTTTGTACCTTAGGTGCCCGTCATTGATCGAGCACATTTCTCGAGCAATGGCGGCACAGGTGTTGCCAAAGCCCCTTGCATAATTCTCAGGCTGTATAGGTAAACCACTGGTGACGTCCACCTCTGTGATTTCTAGTCGGCCGGTGCCCACCAAGTTTTGGCGCCTTTCCTTCCGCTGACGCTTGGCGGAGGCGCTACCTGAGGTAGTACCATCTGTGCCGCCGCCGCCGTTGTCAGTGGTGTTGTTGTCCGTACCCTCATATCCATCGTCCTCCATGTCTTGCGAGAAATATCGCAGGTAGTGGTTCTCCAAGTCTTCTTCTTCGGAACCAGCATGAGGCCGAGAACCACCGGCTTCGTCGTTGTCCGCCATGTCTACACAAATTAGTAAATAGCACGGTATTAGTAACAAAACAAAACGAAAAAATTCGCCATGACCTTTGCTAAAAAGTCTAGCTATGGAGTGCGATAAATTTGCCGAAACGGAAGTGAATCAACATTTCGGCAAATTTCAGCAACTCCATCCACATCCACATCCATATGAATCACAACATTGCAAATTTCAGCAACTAGAACATAGAAACACATCTTCACATCTATTAAAAAGTACCAACTTCGGAGGCGTCTTAAATTATCAAATCTTGATCCTATGTGCAATTTATCTTCATGGATCTCTTCTACTATGATAGTACTTCATGATAAACCACATAAATATTTTTTTGAATACTTCTAGCACCTTAATTCAAGTTGTTTTTTAAGGCAATTCAGAACAGTGACCATATTTAACTTAGCAAAAATTCATCTCCAAATTTTTCCATATACTCAAATTTTCCTAATTTATGCACCTAGCAGCAACTAGCAGCAAGCAAGCAGCAACAGCATCAACAGCATCTCCAAAATCATCAAATTTTAGGTTCGGCATTTCATCAAGCACCTAAGGTGCAGCCTCGGAGGGGAGGTAGGGGAGGGAGAGAAGGGGATGAACCTCGGGGAGGGGAGGCAGGGGAGGTTGTCGACGGCGGCGGCGGTTCGAGCGGCGCACGGGCGCGTGGAGGTGGACTGGGCGTGGAGGGCGTCGAGGTGGACGGGAGCGTGGAGGTGCACGGGCGCGTGGGGGGCGTGGAGGTGGATGGGCGCGTGGAGGTCGTCGGCGGCGGCGGCGGGTCGAGCGGCGCACGGGCGCGTGGAGGTCGACCTCGTCGGCGGCGAGTCGAGCGGCGCACGGGCACACGGCGGCGCGGACAGTACATAGGGCGCGAGCGGTTTCTAGCACTTAGAAATTTTAGAGGTAAGAGAGAGCCGGCGCGTGGGGCCCACATGTAATACACACAGAGATATCGGTGGCGCACCGTGGGACTTATCTGTGGCGCACGCCACGGTGCGCCACAGATAACTTTGGGTCACTTACGTGTGGGCCCAGCTGTGGTTATCTGTGGCGCACAGCGCGGTGCGCCACAGGTAAGCTAACGGTGCGCCACAGATAACCTGGGGTGTTTTTTTAGTATTTTTGAAAATAGACATGTTTTTCAAACTTTTCAAAAACAAACATATATTAAATTGCACTACTGTTCACATATATATATTTGACAATATTGTTCACATACTTGAATTTTTATAATTTTTTTGAATCGACACCTGATACAATTATTAAGAGGGATACAAAATGAGTTGATCGCGATATAAAGTGCATAGTTATACAAATGAGGGATACAAAATAATAAGTGCTTCAATCATCAGTGTTTGGCAATCTTCTTTCCTTTTTTGGTCGATGTTGCAAAATTTAGCCCGACATTGTGACTTTTTCTTGTGTACGGAGGACCTGCTGACTTGGGTGGTACTGTGGTCCTGCTTCTTCTTGTGTGTATGTTTTCTGATTGTTGTCGTCATCTTCAATATTTGGGTCACCGTACTTGTCAAAGTCGTCCTCATTGGCGACTCCATCCATTCCGGCGATGTTCCTTTTGCCTCTCCTCACAACAACACGGCTAGGCTTGGACGGGTCGGTTATGAAGAAGCATTGTGTGCAGTGCTTAGCCAGTACCCATGGCTCATTTTGTGCGGTGGCGTTGACGCTTGATTTGGCTGAGGGTATGGACATGGTGATGAAATATCGGTCTTCGGGAGTGACGTTCTTAGCCCATCTGACGCGAAACATCGGCACCTTCTCTCCAGAGTAGTTTAGCTCCCATATCTCCTCGATCCTTCCATAGTATCTTGTCAGCACGTCACCAGTGTAGGATTCCACCGTTACCCCTGAGTTCTGATAATCAGAGTTTTTGTCCTTCTCCTCCGTGTAGAATGTGAACCCGTTGATATCATACGCTTGAAACGTCTGGAGGTTGGTCGCGGGTCCATGTGCCAATGCGAATAAGAAAATGTCATCCTCCGAGATCATTGGCGGCGGATTAGCCTTAAGCTTTTCTTTGAACCAACCCGCGAAAGAGGAGTTGTGCTCTCTGATTATTTCTCCCTCCGTTCTTGTCTTGCCTCTATCACCATACTTCTTCCTAATTGAGTTTTGGTGCTCCGTCAAATAATCGTCAACCATATCAATGTGTTGTAGTGCTACTAAGTTGGCCCTGTCAAAGTCGGCGCGTCGACCTTCAAAGTCCACATGCAAATCCCTCCGGCCATTTCTGTGACCTGATCCAAGTAGCTTGCCGAGGTGCTTGTTTACGGGCAAACCAACAGGGTTCTCGAGTTCTAGAAAGTTCGTGCAGAAAGAGATGCACTCTTCGGTGAGAAAGCCTTGGACGATGCTTCCATCCGGACGGGCCCTGTTACGAACAAATCCTTTGATGACCCCATTCAACCGTTCGAACGGCATCATATTGTGCAGGAACAACGGCCCGAGATGGATTATATCATCCACGACATGGACCAATAGATGCACACAGATGTCAAAGAATGCTAGCGGGAAGTACATCTCAAGCTCGCATAGTATCACAACGACCTCTTCCTGCAGCCTATCGAGCTGCTGCCGGGTGATCGACTTTCGAGAGATGACGTCGAAAAAGTTCTGATTGCAACCGGAAAGATCTGCGTCATCATCACGTAACAGTCATGAGACTTCATCCCGCTGAAGCATTTTTTCTTCGGCTCTAGGTATCTGCTTATCAACCCCGCGTAACCGATAGGCATTTTGACTCCTAGAAGGCACTTGAAGAGATGATTGATCTCATTTTCGTGCAGAGTGCAGCTGGAGGGGGGGCAATAGTAGTCATTGTTCCTCTTAACCCTTTTGTCCCTGTGACCGTCCGTTTCCTCATCCGACTGATCTTCCCCCGGCCTTTTCTGGGTTCCCCCGTGAAGCTCTCCCCTTAAACCATAATATATCAAGTCGCGCGCCTTGCTTTCGGCCCATCTTTGGTCCTCTCCGCCATGTTGACCACGGTGCCAAACAAACTCTCGAACACATTCTTCGTGATATGCATTAGATCAAGGCAATTAGGCGTACCGAGAATGGGCCAGTACGCCAAGTCCCAAAACACGGACCTCGCCTTCCATACATCCAGGAGCGGAGGTGCCTTCTTCTTCTTCTTTCCCGGCGCAGGGCACTCTTCCCAGTTATCCAGGAGCGTTTTGATCTCTTCGCCGCTTATCTTACGTGGAGGTCCTCGATGCTCTTCTTCATTGTTGAACAGGTCTCCACGCTTTCTCCACGGGTCTTTCTTATCACTAGCCACCTTCGGTGCCCCATGTAGACGGTTTTCGAAGACCCCTCTTTCGGTAGCTGTAGGTAACAGGTACCGTCCATGCACCTGACGCACGCATGGTGTCCTTGAACCACCTGGCCCGAGACATATCCACAGCCGGGCAAATCGTGCACCGTACAGAGCAAGGCGGCTCTCAATGGGAAATACTCTTGAGCGACGGTGTCCCATGTGATGACCCCTTCCGGTGCCCATAACATGTCCAACTCATCTTTCAGTAGCTTCAGATACAGATTGATGTCGCTGCCTGGTTGTTTCGGCCCTTGAATGAGCATGCTCATGTGAATGTACTTCCTCTTCATGCAAAGCCAAGGGGGGAGGTTGTATATCCACACAAACACTGGCCAGGTGCTATGTGTGCTGCTCTTTGCCAAATGGGTTGAGTCCGTCGGTGCTCGCACCCAACCTGATATTCCTTGACTCTGCCCCGAAATCTCGATCGTAGTTGTCTAATGCTTTCCACTGGGTTGCATCCGAAGGGTGTGTCAGGGTTGCCTTATCCATCCGGTTTGGGTCCTTTAGCAGTGCCTTCTTTCTATCCGCGTGCCAGCGCATGAGCTTTGCTTCCTTGGGGTCCAGGAAATACCTCTGCAGACGGGGAATGAGCGGAAAGTACCACACAACCTTTCGAGGAGCTTTCTTCGTCCCTTTCTTGTATCGAGCAGCGTTGCACACTGGACATGTGGTCTTGTCCGCGTCCTCTTTCCGAAAAATGTAGCAATCATTGATGCATACATGGTATCTTTCGTGCGGTAAATCAAGAGGGCACACGACTTTCTTGGCGTCGTCAAGACTCTTAGGACACGTGTTCTTCTCCGGAAGGACATCCTTCCAGTATAGCAGATTAGCGTCGACACTAGCGTCGGTCCAATGGTGTTTTACCTTCATCTGCAGAACATCGAGAGATACTTTCAAGCGGGTGTCCTCAGGCCTGCAACCTGGATACAACGGAGTATTCGAATCTATCTCAAGTTGCCCCAACTTAGATTTCTCTCTAGCAGCAGCTCTATTGTTACTCGTCGGCCTTACAAGCAATTCTTGCAAATGAGGATCCTGCAAGAACGAAGTTAGCGGCGTCGTCTACGCATCAACAACGTCCAGTTCTCCATCGACATGTGCGGTAGGCTCTTCGTCTTCTTCCACCTCGTTGTTATTCTCAACAATCATCATGTCATCATGATGCCCTTCGTCGTCATGTACTGCCATCGGCGCTGCATGGACCTCCTGTACATCATCTTCATCATTCATCCAAGGGGAGCCATCCATGAAACCACGCATGAGCAGGTGATCCCACACTACACCGGAATAGGGGTGGTGCAAGGTCATTGACTTGCATTTTCGACACGGACATCTTATCTCCTGCTCCTCATTTTTGTACATGTCCTCTACCGCGTGTCTCAGATATCTGTCCACTTTCCTTTCGCTCATGATGACCATTATCACCTGCACGTCCAACGGTACACATATAAGCAAAATAATTAAGTAGTACCATCTCATTAGTTGTTGTCACGCAAAATTTCGGCATGACCTCCCTACAAATGGGACCGAGGAGTTTGCCAAAGTTTTGCCGAAACGGAAACGAATCAACGTTTCGACAACATTTGGCAACTCATTTTCATGTCACATCGATCATTTTCGGACGTTGAGAACGCATCCACCCAAATCTCATATTTTCATTTATTTAGTAATCACATTCTCGCACAAATCTCACAATTTTATTTATTTACATCATCCAATCCATATAGTCGTCACCTTACACACACGAGAAGAGATAACCGCGAGACGACACGTCGACGAGCTCAAGCTTGTTGGAGAGGGGAGAGAAAAAGTAGATCTATAGATCTATAGGTGTGGGTGAGATTTTAGAAGGTAGATCTATGCCATGGATGTAGGAGATGTGTATGAGGGAGATTTAGCAACTAAAAGTGGTTAGATTGACCAAATTTGGTCCAAAATGGGGAGGAAATGAGGTAGGAAGGAAGAGATTTCGAGCTAAGAACAAAGGGGGAAGTGAGGTTGCAATAATGGAGGTGGAGGTAGGTGGGGCGACTTTAAGTTGTCTGCCCAGGTTATCAGTGGCGCACCAGATTACTCGCGCACTGGGCCTGGTGCGCCACTGGTATTCTCTCTCCACTGTGCAAAATACCTGCGGTCAAATACCAGTGGCGCACCAGCCCCAGTGCGCCACTGCTAAAAAATTTACCTGTGGCGCACCAGGCAGTGGTGCGCTACAGGTAAAAAATTTATCAGTGGCGCACTACTGTCTGGTGCGCCACTGGTACTCTCTCTCCTCCACCTCGAATTTTTCAAGTTTTATCTAGAACTTACCTGTGACGCACCACGTCTACGGTGCGCCACTGATAAAAATTTACCAGTGGCGCACTGGAATTTGGTGCGCCACTGGTATTTTTTTTCAAAATCCAGCAACCCTGGTGAGAGACTATCAGTGGCGCACTAGGATCTGGTGCGCCACTGATAACATCTCACCTATAAGCTTTTCCCTACTAGTGATAGAGCTTTGAGAGCTGGTTTGTTGCAACTGCCAATGTGAGGACCCCCAGACTACCAGTCCGAGGTGCCCACGTTATGTAAACAGATCACGATCCCAATGATCAGTGCATCGCGATCACATAACCAACCTGGTATACAAAGTTACATCCTTCAAACGTACATACAAGTCTTACACAAATAAATAGTGGTCACATGACCAAGTCTGCATTCATTGTCTCACAAGACGAAATTAACTATGACACAGCGGAAGCTTGCGGCTAGCGTCGGCCCTCGTCACAACCAGACGCATTCCCACAGAGCAGTTGACCGGTGACACTCAGTTGGCGTAGTCGTCGGCGTACTCCTCCTCCTCGGCATAGACCTCCTCGTTATAATCTAGACGTTTGAATATCCAGCGACACAGCCATATGAGTACATTTACGTTCTCGCAAAACCAACCTCAAGGCTTAAGTTTTCATGGTAATGCAATAAAACGTTTTCGAAAACTGGGATAGCTGCTATATATTGCTATAGGGCTTAGTTTTCGCAAACGATGCTTTTAGACATAGAGATTTACAACATCTCTATATCCTTGTTAAACAAAACATTTAGAGATAGAATTCTCTCTTGTAGAAATAGCAGGTACTATTTCCACGTTTTTGTAAAACACTTGGTAAAACTTTTCAAAGACACTAGGATGGGGATACCCCTTTTTCTTTCCAAGAGATCAGACTGAATTGTCTCCCCGAGACCAACCATCTTCTCCCAAATCCGTACCTCCCAGGTACCTTCTTGAATTGCCTCCTTGTTTCCACCGAGAAACCATTTTTCTTTTGAAAACATGAAAATTGCCCATACGCCTAGATCGGTGGCCTTTCCAACCGTCCATGATCGCGGACACGGCTATTCAAATAGTTTTACACTCTGCAGAGGTGGTGCACTTTCACCACACCAAACGGTCATTCCGCCGTGCTCCGCCACGGTCCGCCATACGAAAGTATGCGGTGGTTCGGATAACCAGATCAAAGCTTTCCCCTAATCCACCCTAGTACAGAGGACTCCGATAGGTTTATTCCCCCGGCACCGTGTGCTCCACTAGACCCCTGGTCTCTCTTAGGACGCCACACCGCCATGGCGGGGGACCCAACGTAATCGTCCGGCGCGGATCCTCCACATGTGTATTGCCTCATACAGACGGCAACCCGGCTTCGAGGGACTCTAACCCTTATAGAAGTATGAGATCCTCGTACTAAAGTAGACAAGCTTCCGGCTAAGCCCTACCCATCTCAGGTAGTGTGGTTGCACGGGTTAATTGTTTGGGCGGCCGCTAGGGCTGTACTTTGTTTTTCAAAACATCTCCACCTCCGACTGCTCCCAGCAGCTCGGGTTTTCGTAAACTCACCGAATGCTCCCAGCACTTCGGGTTTTCATAAACATCTCCATTTGCTCCCAGCAACATGGGTTTTATAAAACATTTTCTCGCCGATCGCTCCCAGCGACTCGGGTTTTCTTCCGAAAACATTTCATCCAATCCAGGCTCCCATCCTATAGTTTTGGGGTAAGAGTAGAAGGATATGCTACTAGAAAATATAATTTTCTTGATAGAAGGATTCTCAAGTGAAGACTTATTTTTATAAAACCTATTATATACTAGTAGATATATATTTGGCCAAACAATAATTTTTGGAAAATAGTTTTGGGGTGACCAAAAGCCACATAAAAGATAAAACATGCATTATTTTATTTTGAAAACAAGACATGCTTTGTACAAATAGTAGGAGTTCAATAGGGTGTTGAGGTGGCTTGCCTGGCTCAGCAATATGTCCTTGGTCTCTATCTTGATGTTCCTCAGGTTCACTCCTCACTTCTAGTTCCTTCCCGATCGTATCTAACGTCGTAAACAGGAAAAGGAACAACACTCAAAATACAAGACAATGCCACAAGGACATAACAAACAGCAAGCATTGCACCAGACACTAAGCTAACAAACAAAATCAGGCAGTTCACATAGTTAAACAACAGCAAGCAACAAGTCCATAAAGCTAAGACAAACAACAAACACACCTAAGAAAATACACACAACAACCCTAATTGTTAAAAAGGTAGTTTTAACTAAACCCTAAAGCAAAACTCACTTTAGAGTGATTAGATCATTTAACAAGGGCTGCTACAATGGTTCAGGAAATTCTTCAGTCAAAAGTATCTTAATATGCAAGCATCAACACTAGCATTTTACAACCAACTTAAGCTTTTATAACATTTTACAAGCAATTGGATTTAGTTTAAAATTTTATTCACAGAAATTCAATTAATTGCTAGAAAACCATACTGGTCCAAACTACAAACACATGCCAAATCAAATCTATGCATTGCAAATGCATGAGGTTAATTTCTACAGAAAGCTACACTCACAAGCATTCCGAACAATTGGATTTATCATTTTTGGATTCATAAAACTCAAGTTAATAAAGATTATTTGATTCAGACCAGTGGCAGTGCAGTAATTATCATGCTCAAACAAATTAATATTTTTCAGATCTACCAGTTGGACATGAGTCTAAACTTGTTAAACTATCTCTGTGATTTTTAGTTTGCACAAAAACCCGTTTTAGCTATTTTAATTTGATTTAAACTCACAGCACAGAAACAGATCTATAGGAAAAAGAATAAAACTACAGAAAAAAAACAAATATCGGGCCAGATCTGAAACTGGGCCAAGGGAACAGTGCTGGGCGGCCCAAGATGGTGCTGTGCTTCCTCTTCTTCCTGGGAACATGCAGAACACGACCATGGATGAGAACTCGACGTGGAGGTGCAGTTCTCTCACCGTGGGAGCAGCTGGGGCGATGGAGAGGGTGCAGGAGATCTAGGGGAAGATGGGGAGGGTCTATGCTTGCTGCAGAACTGGTCGACGAGCTCCAGAGCGCCGGCGAGGTCGAGCACATCCACGGCAGGCACGAGATGGCCACGGAGGCTCCATGGTCTCCTGAACAAAAAGATAGGAAGCATGAGGAAGAGCACAACAAGGGGAACACGGAGGTGCAAGAATGGAGAGGAAAGGAGGACGGTGTCGCTCGGAAACGTCATGGCAAGAACTCGGAACCGAGATGTAAATCTCGCGTTCCTCGTCGGCAGAGGACGAGAGGGCAAGCACTCTAGCTCTAGGTGGGAGAGTGGAGTGAGAGGAAGAGAATGGGCAAGGTCTGAGCTCGGGGGAGGGGTTGTGCACTTAAAACAGTGAGGGTGCCCGGTCCACCATGGACGGGGTGCACGGGCATGTGATGCGCGGTCGAAGGGGAGGGATAGGGCAGGAGGGGCGGTGCCAGGCGTGTGTCTGGAGAGAAGAGGAAGACCACGGGCGAGGTCAAGGGCTGGGGGATGGCTCGGCTTGGTCGGAACGCATGACGTGGCCGGCGTGCACTGGGCGACGGGGCGGTGCTCGGTTCCGACAGCAGGGACAAGGGGGAGGGCCAGGGCGTCGCCAGTGAACTCATGAGGTTATGGGGAGGTGTCGGGTGAGAGGAGAGGTCACGAGGTGGTCGAGGGCACGGGTTGGGTGGAGGAGGAGGTGCTCGGCCGCATCTGCATGGCAGGTGTTTGCTTAAATGCCCAAAAGAGAGAAACAAAAGATAAACGCGCTAGGGCTGGGCAAGGTCGATGACCAAAACGTCCAGGTGGTTGGTGTGGCTCCAGAGCAGGTCATAGACAGAGGGGGTGAGAGAGGGGTGAGGTGAGAAGAGTTCATGGCCATGCATGGCCTAGGTGGCCACGACCACCATATCCTCTTCTCTCCCTCTTGATTCTACAACATAAAGCATTGCTAAAACGTGCAAATAGAGTAACAAGAAGGTTTAGGGAGGTATAGGGGGTGCTAGAAAAAGAATAGGAGAGGTTTGAGGGCAAGATAACATGTTGACAGAAGCTTCAGATTTTAACATCATGAGGGTGACAAAACCATCATGGTTAAGGGATCAAATTGCTAAAATAATCAAGAACAAAGATCCAGAGGTCAAGTACTACATATGGTGATCACAAGGGTTACCATAGAAGGAATTACCAAGAAGGTTTTGATGGTTTTGCAAGGAGGTCGAAATAGAATAAAATAACAGATTCAGAAAATTCAGTTTGTGGACTTGGTGAAAATTCTAAGTCCCAGAAAACTGTTATTCTGGTGGCATCAAAACCATCATGGATAAGGAATGTTAAAAGCATTCAGAGCTCCCATAAAACATAGGATGATACATAGGATTACAAAGATGGATGATGTGGTGCTCCATTGCCATAAAGGCCAGGTTTCAGTGTCAAAAAAACATTGCTAAAAGGCTATAAAATATTGGAGTTATGGTCACTGTTTTGACTAGGCCACAAAGTGAACATGGAAAGATAAGCAAATGAATTTGAAAGATTTAAATTCCAGCTTGGATAGCAAGATAAGATGTATTAGATAGGATATATGAACCCATGTTGAATATTTGGTGAGGCTCAAGATATAGTATCTTTTAACAGAGAAGAAGATTAGGTCTAGAGACATTTTGGTCAAAGTTCTTCAAGATTTTGAATTCGGAAAGAGGGTAAGTATGCTCATTTAGGTCAAACATGACCATGAGCATGTCAGGGATTTTTCTCAAGATTTTAGGAAATACTTTTGTTCACAAAATAATTTAATAAGCAACTCTATCCTTTTTTTGAAAACAGTTAATAACAATATTTAACACAAGCAAGTCAAAACAAATCAATCCATTCAACAAGCCACAACCAACAAGCAAATTAATATCACAACCAATATCAAAACACCCAAAGAGTTGGTGAGATGGTGATCAGACACAAACAAATAACAATCAACAATTTGCATAACACTTAATATGATTAGGTGATATAGTGATCACACATAATCATGACAAGATGGTGTTTAAAAAAAAAATCTCAACTCATAACTTGATAGTTGTCAGAAGGTTTGATAAAGAAAACTATAGGAGTAATATATCTCCAACTTGTATTATTTCAACAGGTGTTTTGAAAATAGGGGCTTTTAAAATAAGATATGTTGATACTTGCAACACATCAAGGTGTAAAATAAGTAGGAGATAGTATATAGATCTCCATAGTTTTGGACACACTTAAATTTTTTTGGAATACTTTTACTTTCTCAAATAGTAGGTCTTTGGTTAGTTGATAAAATCAAAACATCATTGAGAAAGAGTTTGGCCAAAATAAGATTGGAGAAGATATATGGATCATTCTTCTTGTCAGGACATGAGCACCAAAATTAAATGATATGTTATATTAGTTGAGTTTAAATGTAAGCGTTTTCCGTGGTTGTTAACTCAAACAACAAAGAAGACAAGGTCAAACAGAGCAATGTGAAGTGAAACACAAGCATTAGCTAGTGAAGCATTTTCAAAAAGTTTTTGTTGCCCCTGATTTTTGGCTCTCTAAAAACTGTGTTTTTCTTAGTTCCAAAAAGTGTGATGTTACAGACCTTCCCCCCTTAAAAGAATCTCGTCCCGAGATTCCTAAGCGGATACCAAGAGAGTGCAAGGATAAGAGGGTTCGATGCTCCTTCATCTTCGGAGGTTGCTGATCTCCAATGGTTTCCTTGCCGATACGCGTATGTTTTCTTCTTGAAGACTTCGGTATTGGCTGAAGTTGTTGACATGATGGTTGTTGTCGATCAGCGTTCTTGTCGGGTTGACTCCAAATACTCCAGGGTTGGGGCGCAAAGAACGACTTGCCAAAACTCCCTAATAAAACTAGTGTATGTCTTCCCCCCTTAAAAAGGGGCCTTGAGGGTTGTTGTTGATGCTATAAGTGGCTGCCGACTTCAAGATGTTATTTTTCTTGGGTATCATGGCGATCATCGTCTTGGTCGTAGTTCCTCGGCGCTTGGGGTTGATGTAGACACTTTTCTTGGCCTTGCCGTCTTGAGGGGTTAGCATAAAACCACGCGTCAACCGTTTTCAAGCCTCACAGGGGTGTTAGGTCCGTAGACTTGACTCTCTCCGGTTTGTCGTAAAAAGTCAAAGGGTGTGTCGAGCTACTAAAGACGTCTAAACTTGCTTGGTGGTAGGTGTCGTTGGTTGCAACAGTCTTCGTGATTTTCGTCGTTATTGGCGTCTTGCTGGGTGTGATGTCTTCTATTGAGTCGACCTTCTGTTTAGTTGGCGGACAAAGTTGTTGATGCCTTCCTTGGTTCTTGGAATTCATGACGCTTCACACTATCTTTCAGAGGTCGGTTCTATCTTAGTTAGCCTAAAAGGTTAGTGAAGGTGCTTCTTGATATCAGCCTCTAGTCATGGCAAGTTGAGTTAATCAAGTTGGCGCCTAGAAGGCACTGATGACTCTTGCTTCGTGGTACATCTTCATGTAGACGATCTTCAGTGCTGGTTGTCTCCGTTGTTGCTGACGTCGATCTCCTTTGTACGTCACGGCTTGAGGTCTTCACAAAAACTTCAATAAGTAGTGGCTCTTACTGATCTTTGAGTCCTTCGTGTTGCCGTTTGTAGGTCTCGAGGAGGTTAGCTAGTAACAAGTCACTGGTGTTAGATGTTACTCTAAAGTTAGATACGCTAAATTAGTGATGGTATACTGGTAATTCGAAAAGTTAATTAAACTAGGCAAGGCTCGTCACATCACGGGGATGGGCTTTCTCGGGGTGGTCTTCTGTATGAGGTGCGGTTAAAAGCTCTCACGTGCCAACGTTTAGATCAGAGGCAAAACATTAAAGAGAGGTTTTCTAAACAAGTTTTGAAACGCATCACGATGCATCTAACGCTTAAAGGGCCAAAAAGGTATTTTGTGTAGAGGCAAAAAGATGTTTAAACAAAAGGGAAGTATGTGCCTAATATGTGTTGCCGACAAGGCGTGCTTGTGAAACATACCAGAAAACAACACACCAACAACAAACACACAAACAAGACACACTCAAGCAAAAAGCATACCAGCAAAACAGCACACGAAACACCTATAGTACCAAAAGGGCACTCAACACTCGTGATAGTCGGGTAATCCAACCAAGGGTCATATCCGACTGAAGTTCTCATTTGATCACCTTGGGTTCTTGCCGAAAAGTTTGAGATTGTCCGGTTTGCTGATGGAGTAACATTGTTGGGGTTGAGTCGAGGGAGCGAAGGTGATTTGGCATTCCGGTCTTGCATTCTACACATTCCAAAGGATTTGGAGGCCTTGGCTTTGTTGTCATCGACGACCTTGGTCTTGCGGACTGTGCATTTGAAGGCTCCTTGGTGCATTGTAAATTCCCTGACAACGAGCTTCTCCATCTGGGTGCTAGATACTTAGCTCTTATTTGGGTTCATCGTCAAGCCTAAACAAGTTTGAATAGGGACAAGAGAGTAGAGAAAACTCCTTTTTAAAATACTTGCAATTAGAGAGCTAAGATCGAGAAATTTTTGAGAATCGGTGAGGAGTGGAAACCATACTAGGCTTTCCTTGAAGAAAATAGATGTCTGTAGAAATAAGTTTTAGCTGAAATATTTCCTTCCTAAGCTAATGACCATGCTAACTAAGGTCTCCTAAAGTCAACGATGGCTCTGATACCAAGTCTGTGAGGACACCCCAGACTACCAGTCCGAGGTGCCCACGTTATGTAAACAGATCACGATCCCAATGATCAGTGCATCGCGATCACATAACCAACCTGGTATACAAAGTTACAACCTTCAAACGTACATACAAGTCTTACACAAATAAATAGTGGTCACATGACCAAGTCTGCATTCATCGTCACACAAGACGAAATTAACTATGACACAGCGGAAGCTTGCGGCTACCGTCGGCCCTCGTCACAACCAGACGCATTCCCACAGAGCAGTTGACCGGTGACACTCAGTTGGCGGAGTCGTCGGCGTACTCCTCCTCCTCGGCATAGACCTCCTCGTTATAATCTGGACGTTTGAATATCCAGGGACACAGCCATATGAGTACATTTACGTACTCGCAAAACCAACCTCAAGGCTTAAGTTTTCATGGTAATGCAATAAAACGTTTTCGAAAACTGGGATAGCTGCTATATAATGCTATAGGGCTTAGTTTTCGCAAACGATGCTTTTAGACATAGAGATTTACAACATCTCTATATCCTTGTTAAACAAAACATTTAGAGATAGAATTCTCTCTTGTAGAAATAGCAGGTACTATTTCCACGTTTTTGTAAAACACTTGCTAAAACTTTTCAAAGACACTAGGATGGGGATACCCCTTTTTCTTTCCAAGAGATCAGACTGAATTGTCTCCCCGAGACCAACCATCTTCTCCCAAATCCATACCTCCCAGGTACCTTCTTGAATTGCCTCCTTGTTTCCACCGAGAAACCATTTTTCTTTTGAAAACATGAAAATTGCCCATACGCCTGGATCGGTGGCCTTTCCAACCGTCCATGACCGCGGACACGGCTATTCGAATACTTTTACACTCTGCAGAGGTGGTGCACTTTCACCACACCAAACGGTCATTCTGCCGTGCTCAGCCACGGTCCGCCATTCGAAAGTATGCGGTGGTTCGGATAACTAGATCAAAGCTTTCCCCTAATCCACCCTAGTACAGAGGACTCTCGATAGGTTTATTCCCCCCGGCACCGTGTGCTCCACTAGACCCCTGGTCTCTCTTAGGACGCCACACCGCCACGGCGGGGGACCCAACGTAATCGTCCGGCGCGGATCCTCCACATGTGTATTGCCTCATACAGACGGCAACCCGGATTCGGGGGACTCTAACCCTTATAGAAGTATGAGATCCTCCGTACTAAAGTAGACAAGCTTCCGGCTAAGCCCTACCCATCTCAGGTAGTGTGGTTGCACGGGTTAATTGTTCGGGCGGCCGCTAGGGCTGTACTTTGTTTTTCAAAACATCTCCACCTCCGACTGCTCCCAGCAGCTCGGGTTTTCGTAAACTCACCGAATGCTCCCAGCACTTCGGGTTTTCATAAACATCTCCATTTGCTCCTAGCAACATGGGTTTTATAAAACACTTTCTCGCCGATCGCTCCCAGCGACTCGGGTTTTCTTCCGAAAACGTTTCATCCAATCCAGGCTCCCATCCTATAGTTTTGGGGTAAGAGTAGAAGGATATGCTACTAGAAAATATAATTTTCTTGAGAGCGCCTTCAGTAGAAGGCTTCTCAAGTGAAGACTTATTTTTATAAAACCTATTATATACTAGTAGATATATATTTGGCCAAACAATAATTTTTGGAAAATAGTTTTGGGGTGACCAAATGCCACATAAAAGATAAAACATGCATTATTTTATTTTGAAAACAAGACATGCTTTGTACAAATAGTAGGAGTTCAATAGGGTGTTGAGGTGGCTTGCCTGGCTCAGCAATATGTCCTTGGTCTTGATCTTGATGTTCCTCAGGTTCACTCCTCACTTCTAGTTCCTTCCCGATCGTATCTAACGTCGTAAACAGGAAAAGGAACAACACTCAAAATACAAGACAATGCCACAAGGACATAACAAACAGCAAGCATTGCACCAGACACTAAGCTAACAAACAAAATCAGGCAGTTCACTTAGATAAACAACAGCAAGCAACAAGTCCATAAAGCTAAGACAAACAACAAACACACCTAAGAAAATACACACAACAACCCTAATTGTTAAAAAGGTAGTTTTAACTAAACCCTAAAGAAAAACTCCCTTTAGAGTGATTAGATCATTTAACAAGGGCTGCTACAATGGTTCAGGAAATTCTTCAGTCAAAAGTATCTTAATATGCAAGCATCAACACTAGCATTAAGCACACTCACATGCAAGCATGATTAAGCAAGCTTTTCTAAACTTATGCACTAATAGCATTTTACAACCAACTTCATTTTATCTTTACTTATGCACTAACAGTACTAACATATTAAAAGTAACTTTATTGGGTGAGCTACAGTACCAAAACAATTCACAACAACAAAAACAATATTTTCACAAACGACCCAACAATTGTTTTATCAATTTTAAAAGGCAGAAAAAACCATTTTTAGAGTTTAATAGGTCCAGGGTGTTCTGTTAAACCAAAATTATGCAAAGCTAGCTTTAGGTTCTCTGTAAGTATATCAAGCTAAAGCAATTGGATTTAGTTTAAAAGTTTATTCACAGAAATTCAATTAATTGCAAGAAAACCGTACTGGTCCAAACTACAAACACATGCCAAATCAAATCTATGCATTGCAAATGCATGAGTTTAATTTATACAGAAAGCTACACTCACAAGCATTCCAGAACAATTGGATTTATCATTTTTGGATTCATAAAACTCAAGTTAATAAAGATTCTTTGATTCAGACCAGTGGCAGTGCAGTAATTATCATGCTCAAACAAATTAATATTTTTCAGATCTACCAGTTGGACATGATTCTAAACTTGTTAAACTATCTCTGTGATTTTTAGTTTGCACAAAAACCCGTTTTAGCTATTTTAATTTGATTTAAACTCACAGCACAGAAACAGATCTATAGGAAAAAGAATAAAACTACAGGAAAAAAAAACAAATATCGGGCCAGATCTGAAACTGGGCCAAGGGAACAGTGCTGGGCGGCCCAAGATGGTGCTGTGCTTCCTCTTCTTCCAGGGAACGTGCAGAAGACGACCATGGACGAGAACTCGACGTGGAGGTGCAGTTCTCTCACCGTGGGAGCAGCTGGGGCGATGGAGAGGGTGCAGGAGATCTAGGGGAAGATGGGGAGGGTCTATGCTTGCTGCAGAACTGGTCGACGAGCTCCAGAGCGCCGGCGATGTCGAGCACATCCACGGCAGGCACGAGATGGCCACGGCGGCTCCATGGTCTCCTGGGCAAAAAGATAGGAAGCATGATGAAGAGCACAACAAGGGGAACACGGAGGTGCAAGAATGGAAAGGAAAGGAGGACGGTGTCGCTCGGAAACGTCATGGCAAGAACTCGGAACCGAGATGTAAATCTCGCGTTCCTCGCCGGCAGAGGATGAGAGGGCAAGCACTCTAGCTCTAGGTGGGAGAGTGGAGTGAGAGGAAGAGAATGGGCAAGGTCTGAGCTCGGGGGAGGGGTTGTGCACTTAAAACCGTGAGGGTGCCCGGTCCACCATGGACGGGGTGCACGGGCATGTGATGCGCGGTCGAAGGGGAGGGATAGGGCAGGAGGGGCGGTGCCAGGCGTGTGTTTGGAGAGAAGAGGAAGACCACGGGCGAGGTCAAGGGCTGGGGGATGGCTCGGCTTGGTCGGAACGCATGACGTGGCCGGCGTGCACCGGGCGACGGGGCGGTGCTCGGTTCCGACAATAGGGACAAGGGGGAGGGCCAGGGCGTCGCCAGTGAACTCATGAGGTTATGGGGAGGTGTTGGGTGAGAGGAGAGGTCACGAGGTGGTCGAGGGCACGGGTTGGGTGGAGGAGGAGGTGCTCGGCCGCATCTGCATGGCAGGTGTTTGCTTAAATGCCCAAAAGAGAGAAACAAAAGATAAACGCGCTAGGGCTGGGCAAGGTCGATGACCAAAATGTCCAGGGGGTTGGTGTGGCTCCAGAGCAGGTCATAGACAGAGGGGGTGAGAGAGGGGTGAGGTGAGAAGAGTTCATGGCCATGCATGGCCTAGGTGGCCACGACCACCATATCCACTTCTCTCCCTCTTGATTCTACAACATAAAGCATTGCTAAAACGTGCAAATAGAGTAACAAGAAGGTTTAGGGAGGTATAGGGGGTGCTAGAAAAAGAATAGGAGAGGTTTGAGGGCAAGATAACATGTTGACAGAAGCTTCAGATTTTAACATCATGAGGGTGACAAAACCATCATGGTTAAAGGATCAAATTGCTAAAATAATCAAGAACAAAGATCCAGAGGTCAAGTACTACCTATGGTGATCACAAGGGTTACCATAGAAGGAATTACCAAGAAGGTTTTTATGGTTTTGCAAGGAGGTCGAAATAGAATAAAATAACAGATTCAGAAAATTCAGTTTGTGGACTTAGTGAAAACCATCATGGATAAAGAATGTTAAAAGCATTCAGAGCTCCCATAAAACATAGGATGATACATAGGATTACAAAGATGGATGAGGTGGTGCTGCATTGCCATAAAGGCTAGGTTTCAGTGTCAAAACAACATTGCTAAAAGGCTATAAAATATTGGAGTTATGGTCACTGTTTTGACTAGGCCACAAAGTGAACATGGAAAGATAAGCAAATGAATTTGAAAGATTTAAATTCCAGCTTGGATAGCAAGATAAGATGTATTAGATAGGATATATGAACCCATGTTGAATATTTGGTGAGGCTCAAGATATAGTATCTTTTAACAGAGAAGAAGATTAGGTCTAGGGACATTTTGGTCAAAGTTCTTCAAGATTTTGAATTCGGAAAGAGGGTAAGTATGCTCATTTAGGTCAAACATGACCATGAGCATGTCAGGGATTTTTCTCAAGATTTTAGGAAATACTTTTGTTCACAAAATAATTTAATAAGCAACTCTATCCTTTTTTTGAAAACAGTTAATAACAATATTTAACACAAGCAAGTCAACACAAATCAATACATTCAACAAGCCACAACCAACAAGCAAATTAATATCACAACCAATATCAAAACACTCAAAGAGTTGGTGAGATGGTCATCAGACACAAACAAATAACAATCAACAATTTGCATAACACTTAATATGATTAGGTGATATAGTGATCACACATAATCATGACAAGATGGTGTTTTTTTAAAAAAAAAATCTCAACTCATAACTTGATAGTTGTCAGAAGGTTTGATAAAGAAAACTATAGGAGTAATATATCTCCAACTTGTATTATTTCAACAGGTGTTTTGAAAATAGGGGCTTTTAAAATAAGATATGTTGATACTTGCAACACATCAAGGTGTAAAATAAGTAGGAGATAGTATATAGATCTCCATAGTTTTGGACACACTTAAATTTTTTTGGAATACTTTTACTTTCTCAAATAGTAGGTCTTTGGTTAGTTGATAAAATCAAAACATCATTGAGAAAGAGTTTGGCCAAAATAAGATTGGAGAAGATATATGGATCATTCTTCTTGTCAGGACATGAGCACCAAAATTAAATGATATGTTATATTAGTTGAGTTTAAATGTAAGCGTTTTCCGTGGTTGTTAACTCAAACAACAAAGAAGACAAGGTCAAACAGAGCAATGTGAAGTGAAACACAAGCATTAGTGAAGCATTTTCAAAAAGTTTTTGTTGCCCCTGATTTTTGGCTCTCTAAAAACTGTGTTTTTCTTAGTTCCAAAAAGTGGGATGTTACAGCCAATTCCTGTGGGAGATGATTATCCAATAGTTCAATATGCTGACGATACTCTTATTGTTCTCCCTGCGGATCCTGGGCAGTTACAAATCTTTAAGGACATTCTAGTGAATTTTGCTGTTTTCACTGGACTCAAGGTCAACTTTCATAAATCATCCATGATTCCAATCAACTTGGATACTGACGAAGCATCTGCACTTGCTCAGATCATGGAGTGCCAGATGGCAGTTATGCCTTTCACATATCTTGGACTGCCAATGGGTTCCACTAGACCTACCATCAAGGACATGTCACCTCTGGTTGATCGAATTGAAAGGAGATTATCTTCTGTTGTTTCATTCCTCTCTTATGGTGACAGCTTGGTTCTGATAAACTCTGTGCTTTCCTCGCTACCAACATATTTCATGTGCACGTTGGTGTTGCCAAAAGGAATTATTGAAATCATTGACAGAGCACGGAGAAGATGTCTATGGAGAAAGGATAAAAACAAAGAAAGAGTTAATTCCCTTGCTTCATGGGAAATGGTTTGCAGACCAAAAGACAAGGGAGGTCTTGGAATCATTAATCTGCAGGTTCAGAACAGGGCTTTGCTGTTAAAACATCTAGATAAATTCTACAATAATGCAGATCTTCCGTGGGTTAAGCTAATCAGAGATTCATACTACTTTGAGGCTGTTCCTCATGCTGTGGTTCTCAGTGGATCTTTCTGGTGGCGATCAATCATCCAACTGGCTGATGATTGGAGAGGACTCACTAAGTGCGTTGTAGGCTCTGGGTTCTCAGTTCTGTTTTGGGAAGATTTATGGCTAGGGAGTGTTATATCAGCCAGCTTCCCTAGGCTATATTCCTTTGCTCGAGACAAACAAGCTTCTGTCAATGAGATTATGAGTCTTCCTTCCTTGGCTGATGATTTACATCTACCTCTCTCGGAGGAAGCATTCCAGGAGTATAATGATCTGATGATTTTGCTGGCGGATATCAATCTAAATGATCAGCCTGATTCCTAGATATACAAGTTTAACAAGGGTAAATACACTCCAATGTCCTTTTATGGACTCCATTTTGCAGCAGTGCCCAACCATGGTCCATCTAAATTAATATGGAAGTCCAAATGCATGTCAAAGCATAAAGTTTTTGCATGGCTGGTTCTGCATGATAGAATTAACACCAAAGATATGATGCTGCGTAGGCAGTGGAAGGTGACTGACAACAATGACTGTGTCCTCTGCCATGCTCTTGTGTTGGAAGATAGAAACCACCTGTTTTTCGAATGCAAGTACAGTGCGCGTGTTTGGGCTTACCTTCAGTTTGATTGGAGTGGTGATACAATCCCACAGTGCTTAGGCACGGCCAAGAAAGGATTCCCAGGGCCATGTTTTGCTGAAGTTCTGATTCTTGCCTGCTGGAACATTTGGAAGCAGCGTAATGGATGGATTTTCAAAAACATTCGTCCCTCGTTTAGAGGCTGGAAGGCTGGGTTTGTTTCTGATTTGACCTTGCTTATGCACAGGTTAAAGCGTTCTGTAGTTCCTCTTGTAGATTTATGGCTTAAGAACCTCTCTTGAGTTAGTCCTGTAAATTTGTAAATATGTAACTGTCTGTACAGTTTTAATTTTCAATAAAAGGCTGTGGGGGGCTCCCCCACAGTATGCGTTCTAAAAAACAAAAGAGTTAGGTTATACCTTTATCTTGTGACTTCCTAGGGCCTAGCCTAACACAACTAGTTACACTTTGCTACCCCATTTTGACGTCTGTACCGACTTTAGTCGTATAAGTCTGGTTTTTCTCCAGTGGGGCTACGGTTTCACCGGAGAGGGGCTCCGGAGCGTCGGGTTCACACCACAAGATAGGGGGTGTCATACCATGTACTTATAGTTAGGGAGTTTACATGCACTTATAGCGTGATAGTCCCCGACATCCACTTCTCTCTAGAGAGTTTACATGCACTTATAGCGTGATAGTCCCCGATTGGACAAGCCGGAGGGAAACTTGTCAAGCGTTGGGTTATGGATGATATTAATGTCATATTTGGATTTATCTCATTTTTCTAATCGATTTAGACATATTATTTGTCAAATTTCGATTTACGGATTTGTAGATATGAATTATTCAATATTAAATGGAAAAAGTCAAATAAGTTAATTATTATTTGAATTCAAGAATATTTTAATTCAAGATTATTATTAATGATTCATTTCTTTTTTTCCAAATAATTATTTGGATTCATAAAATAAAGATGTGTGACATCATAGTCCATGAGTTAATAGGATTGATAGACTACTATTGTTAGTAAAACATCTGTTGTTTCTATGTAGCTCACAGGGAAGGAACTAAGAAGTTAAGCATGCTGGGGCTGGAGTAGTCTCAGGATGGGTGACCTGTGGGGAAGTGAAACGAGTAATTAATGTTGCAATTAATAATGGTTAGAGATAAATGTGTCTCCAGTGCGATTAAGTGGCTAAACAATTCAAAAAAAAAATTGGGAAATTTTTTCAAAGTTTTTTGTTTTGAAATGTTTTTAAACAAAATTCTTCCAATTCATACGAGCCAAGTTTACGCCGACGGCTTTTCTACGCCGACGGCAGCTAGGCTACGCCGACGGCTTGAGTGTATACGCCGACGGCTTTCAGCCGTCGGCGTATTGTCGGATTCCTGTAGTGAAAGTACGTGAGCATTTGCAGTAATGATATGATAGTATAGTTACTCCAAACGGTTTGCTATCTTTCACGACAAATGAAGCTAACCTATAACAAATAAACAACAAACTGTCAATTTCATCAATCGACCAAAGAAGAAAAAGATAATTAAGTAGTTGATAAACATTTCGAAGAAAAACAAACGTATTTTCGCTGCCATATATGAAAACTAACTGGATTTAGGTCATTCATGTAATGTAAAGAATGCAGAATGGTTCGCAATAGACTTAACCCATACTTTTAAATATATTTTTTGGGGCGGGATGTACCGTGACAGACATTTGACTCATACTTTTAAAATTTGTATAAAAAACATGCATACACAACAACACCAGATTAAATTTTATTTAAAATGATTGAAAGGCACTCTAAGTTATCACCCACGCATCTTCATGTGGCACTATGCTAATAACTCCCAATACAGTCCAATATTTTTGGTAAAGTTATATTTCGGCACCCACCGAAATTACAGAATTTTGGTTGAAAATTTAATCCCTGAATAGAACATAAAAACAGTAGACCTATTAATTCATTGATCAGCCAAAGAGGAAAATATAACTAAAGCCGTAGGTAAAACAATTGGAAGCACATATATTAAATACATTATTCAGGCAATGTAATATGAAAAATAAGCGGATTCATTCCTGCAATAATCTTTAATATTAAATGGGAGTTGGTACTTCGTACGTCAAAGCGAACCGTGGCTCGCTCGCTCGCCTTCGTCCGCCCGACGCTGCTCGTATCGTCATCTCGCAATTCCGCTCTATCCCGTTCTATCCCGTTCTCTCGCCCGCAGCGAAAACAGGAAACCCTATCCCGAGTCCCGACCCCCTCGCGCGCGTTCACGCTCGCCCGCAGCGAAAACAGGAAACCCTATCCCGAGTCCCGACCCCCTCGCGCGCGTTCACGCTCGATCCAATCGCGCCTCCGCCGCCTCCGCCACCCACCCCGCCGGCCACCCCTGTCCCTCCACGGCCGGCCTTCCTCCGACGGTCATGCGCCTCTCCTCCGCTTCCCCTCCTCACCTCACAGACCAGGGAGGCGCGCGAGACTACGCGCCCGCCGGCCGAGCCACAGCGAGCAGCCGATGGCAGGTTGGGCGGCGGAGCTCCAGACCTGGCACTAGTGGCCGAAGGGGACGACCAAAGCGCGGCAGGGCGATGGTGGCGATCGGCGACGGCCTCGGCCGGCGGGAGGGACGTGGGCAGAAGGGCGGCGCGGAGGCACAGAGGACGAGCAGGTGCTCGCCTGCCCGAGGTGCTGCTGCTGGTGACCACCTCCCCGAGTTGTTCCCCCTGCCCCCGACCAGCACCTCTACCTGATGCTGCGCGCCCACCTCCCCAACCAGCTGCTGCTGGTGAGCTATCTCTTCAACCAGTGAACCATCTTCATGAAGAAACTACAATATTAGCGATGAGCTTGACCTAACAATTGCTAGCGTCCTATAAAGTACAGGACATTCATTCTGAAGCTGAATTTTGCGATGATGGGCAAAAGTATGATGTAGCTGACAAGAAGGGGAATTCCTTTCTCAATCCAGAATGTCAAACACTATGTGTATTGGTTGTCTGATAATTATTCTTTTCACCAACTATAGGTTCAGAAAGGAAAGAGAAGTATAATTCCGGCTGGGGACACATCACAATTTAAATGATTAAAGGAATCTGGCATTGCAATTCTGGAAGATCCTAAGCATCTGAACTGGTACAACTGATTTGTGGAGTGCGCGTTTTAATATAGAGCACCATAGAATTCTGCTTGTGTTTGATCCATTTGAAAAATTTCTACAAAAAATTGCAGCTGAATATTTGGTACTTTGGATTTCAAGAGGGAGAAAACTGAATCAGTTTGTTGTTCAGGCCTTCCAGAGGAAGGAGCATCTACGTCGCAGCAACTCGCCTTCTCCAGGCGCAGGTAGAACATCTTACTAGACCCTGTAATCAGACCATCTTACTAGACCCTGTAATCAGACCATCTTTCTGGATGTATTTGGCTCTTTAAATTTACAATGAACCAACTTCTAAAATATCTTCTAATCATGCTATCTGTGTCTGTGCACTGGGACTATTACTGCATGTTTGGTGCTTTTGACCTTGCTATCTGATGCATGTGTGTGTACAGTACTTCTTCAAGAAGGGCCTTACTCCTCGGTCCTTGCTTTACTTATATTCCATCAATAAATTACTGCAGTACTAATGATCCTTGTTCTCTTATGAAAAAAAAATTATGTGGTTGCTTAAATGTTATTGGAGTTATCCGTCCACATGATCGTCTGATATGATTTATTCTAGACCCCTGACCCTACAAAATTAAACTTTGAATTTCACATTAGAACTTATTTTTCAGCTCCACCTCGTGCACGCCGTGTGTCCTCCTCACCTGATGCAAGTCTTCCATCCATGTCGACAACGACATATGCAAGAGTAGCGAGAGGTGTGTTCTTCAGTTCTTCACGGAAACAATTCTAAAAAACATCCGTTTGTCTTTCTAAGTATTTATTACTTGATGATCTGTTAATGCAGACTCCGGTATTTGGAATTCAGACTGCGCCTGCATCTCAGCCACCAACATCCATTGGTGTTACAGGGGCTAATGCACCATCATTTGGTCCTCAAGGGTGTCAAGGTCAGGCACATCCAGTGAGTGTTCCTTCTTATTAAGATTCAGAAAGTGTTAAAAAAGAGATTTTTTTATGACTTATGACGAGAATGCAGTGGGTAAATACGAAACCAAAGTTGTGTTGGCTGAAGAACTTGAAGTGTTAGTTGCACACGATTTATGACAACTAATAAACCCCAAATTATCAGAATGCATGCAGAAATATGGTCTGCATTCTGAGAAGCTCCATGTTCTTGTTGTGCGTGTATAGGCATGTTTAAGTGTGTAGATGGAAGAAGGAAAATTAATCCTCAATGCTTATCAACATGACTTTTTTGCACTTAAAGAAGAATCTTTGTGAGGATTTATCTACCTCATCTAGAAAACATGCGCAAATCTTGTGTGAGTTCCTTGGTTTTAAATCATTTCAATTCGTGTTTTTTTGTTCAGAAGCTAACACAAGAACTCATCATTCCCGATGTTGTAGAAAATGTTATTCCAAGCTCAAATTCTCAGCGAGGAGTATTGAAATGGGATTTGAAAAGATTTGAAAGAATATTCCTCTGTCAGTACCCAACAAGAAGTCCCTGATTATTAGAAACAACTTCAGATTGATCGACTTCAAACGTCATGTATACTATCGGTCATCCATTATGTTATCCTTATCCTGGACTGCTTTGATGTTTAAGTAAATAAATAAAAATTAGTACTGAAATTTTGTAATAAAGAGGTTAACACTGTGACCAAATACCCTTCTCTGTTGTTATTAAAACTAAGGCGCTACCAACCCTTACATTAGGTGTGGTGAAGGTCACTACAATTATAGAAGAGGGGAGTATATTTGCATATATGAAAGCTCAGTATTCTTTTAACTATATCTTGTTTGGACGCTCAGTTTGGAAATTCTGATATGCCTTTGGTCAGGAAAGTAATTATTTTGCCTCGGTTTCCTTACATGTCCACTCCGAGGAGACAAAATATAGTCAAAAGAATAAGTGATGCAACACTGTTTTTGAAATTTTGTAAAATTCAATTTGTTTGGCACACAGTTTTTGAGATTTTGTATATATTGAATTGAATGTAGTCTTTGATAGATTTTTTTTCTTACAACAAATGAAACACTGTAAATCTGTAGGCAAAAAAGGTTCTTCGGGGCATCAAAGGTGGACCAAAACTGGTCAGGAAAGATGGAAAGGCGAATGGTGGATGGAAACAGAGGGAGATGGATACATATCTTATGTAGTGGGGTACAAGAAGGGGATAAAGATCAGATAAGCACGTGGTATGGTCACCACAACGAAGGTACCATGAGGATAGACATTTCTAGAGATGACACTGGAAACTAGAGAACGACTTCTTCATCAGTGCTGCAATATTTGTATCGCTCTGTAGCAAATTAAGGGCGCTTTACAAAAACAATCTAATTTTCTGAGCTATACACTCTATTTGTTTTTATTCAATTCTACCGTGATCGCGAATGTGATACATTTGTTCTCGTGAAAGAGTAATGAGGACAAACATTGTTTTAAAAGTGCTGCATCTTTCATTATGTGTAAACAAGACTTCTATTACGGCATCACGTAGCAACTCCGAACTCATGAGCTATGGAACAACTATGACGATTGACTGAGTGGAGAAAACACCGCCATGCATCGGCCAACGACCTACTATTAGAGTAAGCGGAAACCCACTTTGGAGCTCGGGCACCAGTGCTCGTTCAAAAAAATTGAATTTTTTTGACGATTTCAAAAAAATCCAAAAAAATACTAGCTGATGTATATGCATGTCCTCTACGCACGGTACAAATCATTTGAGGAAAACAAATCGTATTACGAGCTACATAAAAATAACAAATTTCTGACAGACAATAGTATGGATTTTCTGTCAGAAATTTATCTTTTTTCTGTAGGCCACAAATTTTATTATTTTCTTACGAAATTTCTTGCGCACCTTCAGAACATGTATATCTTGCTGTGTAAAAAATTTCAGATTTGTTTGAAGCAAAAAAGTACGATTTTTAAAAAATTCAAAAAAAGGGCAGCAGTGTGCCCGAGAGCCAAACGTCCGCGTCTGACTACAAAGTACAATGGTGACATAGGAGTGGAGTGACTACGAAGTAGTAAAGTACAATGGTGATGGTGATTTGTTGCAGTAGGGTAACTATGCAACATAATCGTGGGTAGGAAAGAAATTTGATGGTCTGTGGCAATGCACGGGCATTCAACTAGTGCAAAGATAATTTAGCACTTACCAATGCCGGTATAGAAATTTGCGAAGGGAATGATAGGCGTTCTCCAAAAAGCAGCTTCCATGGAGTTTCTTGTACCGTATCGACTCGAGGTGAACTAGGTTGGAATAGTTTTCTCTTTGGTGATGCACCGACATAACAATGGTGTCGGCATCCTCAGCGTATCCGGTAATGTATGTGCTCCCTTCATCCATGGAAGCGGGGAGACCAAGGAGCTTGTCCATCTCGACCATCTTCTGCAGCGCCCAGCTGGTGACAGCACCGCCATGAGCAGAGACCACCTTGCAGTCATAGATTTGCAAGGTCGGGTAGGTTAGCACGGCGAGGCCGACGCCGCAGTTCTCTATCCGGACAATCCGGCTGCAGCCGATGTTGATGTTGTCTACGGGAGGCTACCCAGATCGAACTGGAGTATGCTGCCCAGATTTGGCTCGGCCAGCCACCAGTACAGCACATTGTTGACTAGGGTGCAGGGGAGACGGCTGACGCGACAAGGTTCCGGCTGTCACGAGGTCGCCCCACAAGCCGGTCTCTGAGGAGTAGACGCGGGCTGCGACGTCTGTTTCGCCGCCATTGCCCCACAGGCCGACCAGCACCACCCAGAATTTGCTGGACTGCCCTAATTCTCCGTCTTCGCAGACCACGGCTCCTGGTGGTGTACGAGTGGTCGACGAAGTCTAGCGGGAAGGTCACGACGCGTCGGTCGCCGGAGACGGGGTCGAAGACGAGGAGCTCGCGGGGGGTCCGGTTGATGACGAGGACGCGACCGTGGCGGCACCCAAGCACGGCCCAGTTGTCGTCGCCCATGGTGTGGTCGGCGCAGACCTTGAGCGAGAACCTCTCAGGAGGGATGCGATCGGGAGCGTCTAGCACGGGGATGAACAGGAGCGTCCTCACGTGCTTCACGTAGACGCCGAGGACTGGGACGTGGCGGTGGTGGGTAAGGAGGCGGCGGCGAAAGGCGGCGGAGTTAGCGAGGCGGCCCCAGAGCTTGCAGGCAAGGGATGCGCGCAGGAACGAGGAGGGCTGGGGTGGTTGGCGGCAGAGGAACGAGGAGGGCTGGGGTGTCCTCGTCGTCCAGCGGCGGCCTCGGCGAAATGGGACCGGCGTTGCTCATATGCAACGGGGACTTGGGTTTTTTGGAAGGGAACTCCGGGAAGACATGGTATCGGCTGTTTACGTCATCCGCCAGTGGCTTTGGCACGTCGGCGCGGCGGGGACGGGGTCGCTTATATGGGAATGTGGGGTTTGCCGGTTTTGGAGTTTTTGAAACATAACCGGGAGGGAAGGAGCATACATGCTATGGAATTTTGGCTGGGTGCGCAGGAAAAGGAGGATTTGGCCCACAAATATTGCGTTTCTGTCCCCTCAAAAAAGATACTTAGTTTCTGTCCTTACTAGTTAGCGTGCACGTGCAACACACGTCTCAATCAATTAATTCAAAACCACAATGCAACATATAGATCATAAGTTTTCTGTTATATCATCATTCTTCATCCCTCTTTCCCTGTCCGCGCTATCTATTTTCAGACTACACTATCACATATTTTTATTCTTCCTTTCTCTGGATCAAATTCACCACTCAACTGTAGTTCAAAACTATATTTATCACCGTACACAAATTTCACTGAAATTTAAAGACACGGTTTAATTGTTCTTATTAAATAAAATAGCCAATCTTGTATGTTACTGTAACATCCCAAGTTTGTAATAAAGTGTGCTAATGTGGAATCATGTCATTTCATGCATTAACCCTTGCACTAATAAACATTTACATCTAAACTTGGGAGGAAATAATTAAAAAGACCTAGAACTTGCTCTATTTTTAATTGTGGTTCAAAAGTTCCACAAATTGAAAACCAAAAATATGTGGGGCTTCTCTACAATATTAGAAGGCTCCATGAATTTTTGGGTATTTTATTGACTATTTTAAGAGCCCTAAAAAAAATGCAGGAAGTTGTTTTTCAAATAAATTTCTTAATTTTCAAAACGTCAGGGGGGTTTCTGCAAAATGGTTTTCTTCAACCTTGGACAGAAGGACGAGCTGCCTGTACACGCCTCCATCCTCGCGTTGCCACCTCCTGTCTGCTTGCCTCCTCGCAAGGATAAGACCACGAAGACGCCGTGTTGCTCCTCCTCTCTTATCTCTCTCACTCGCGCGCCTCTCTTTCTCTTTGTTCTTCCTCACACGAAAGCCAAACCGCAGTACGGCCGCCGCGCCGCGCCGCCGTCTCCGACCACCCAGGGACAAATTGAAGCCTCCATTAGCTCCGCCTCGAGCTCCTCTACCTCCCCACCAATTCCTACTTTCTGGGAAGCCCGGAGTCCGGCGAATCGTAGTCGTCTTCTTCGCGGCCGGCCACCGCTCGTCGAGCTCGCTCGGTCACTTCCGACCACTTCCGGCTTCTCCGACCCTTTTATCGCGTTCGTGGTGAGCATACGGTTTGGAAGGACCCCTCCCCTCCTTCAATTGCGCCCCGTATCATCGCCGCGCTGTTGTCCGCCACCGTCCGCCGCAAACTTCCGCCGCCGGCGCCGCTCCGGTGACCATTTGGTCACGGCGCCGCATCCTTTAGGTTCGCCTCAGTCCCGCGCGTCCAACGCAAGGCTTAGCGTGAGCCCTCGCGCTCTCTTTCGTCGGGCGCGAGATAGCTCTGCCTCCATTGATGATGTTAGCATGACGTCATCCTGGGCCATGCATGTCAGGTTTTTATTCTTTTTGATAAATTATTTTGGTAAATAATAAAAGTCTGACAGTGGGACCCAGCCTATTTAGAGAAATTTCAGAAAATGATCAATTTTGTAGAATCAATATCTTTTGATCTGTTTATCAGTAAAATATGAATAATATGTCAAAATGCTCAGAAGAATAAATGCTAGCTGTTTACGTCAAAATACAAACATATTTGAACATTTCAATTTGGTAAATATTTGGAAATAACCTAAATGCATTTTTCTCTAATTATGGAGTTAAATTAAATAAATGCTCATATTTGTAATTTGACTTCTATTAACATCTCAAACATGTTTTAGAGCTCCATGTCAATGCATTAAATTGATCATGCATACATATTGTGCATTGCACCAAGTGCCATGTATTGATTGTTGTTCTTTTCCGGTATTTGTTCTTCACGGTAGATCGTGGTTCGGAAGTTGACCCCACTTTATTCAAAAACAAGATCCGACCCCCGACGAACAAGGCAAGCATAACCTCGTATCTGCCCATATATGTGATTTCCAAATATCTAGATTCTTGTATATTGCATACGTTTCCAAAGTATCTTTGGATCGATAAATAGAAGTCTCCTATATATTCGCATCACCCAGATATACTCAACCATTGTTCCTAGCAGCCATAGTTTTGAAATGTGTATATCGCCAAAGATTTATATCTGCTTAGCCATGCATAGTTGTTTATCTCTGCTCCACCCGGTTGGTGAATCAGAGCTACGAATGAAATTAATATACCAGGATATCATGGAAAGGGATGTGAGCAGGTAATTTGACTAAAAGGCCATGGATGAGAGGCCACAGGTGTCTGTGGTGGGTTGTCTCGTTCTCGCCGCCTTACGACCCGAGTTCTCTTCTCCTGAACCAAGACTGAGCGTACATCCACGCGCGGCCTAACACCCTGCTCGACTAACTAACTTGGTTGGTTGTACCCATGGGACACGAAGCTTGGTTTTCCATTTGCGTGTGGGTAAAAAACGTTTGAGAAAAGATAGGGCCTGGCAGGGATCCAGTGATGGACGAACACGGATCTTGATTCCTATGACAGAGTAATGGGGACCGTCACGAGATGGCCATGTCGCGTAATGGCGGCACATTCCTGTTATGGATGACCCATGGGATATAATCAACTGAGATAAAGGTCGTGGTCAACCACCCTCTGCCGTCACTCCATGGTGAGTGCTTATGTACTGGCGTTAAGAGTCGGTTTGATGGAGGGATAATAACCCGGTAGGCCCATGACGAGGAAAACATGACCCGCCAGGCAGGAGGCCCGGCGAGGCCAGTTAACCCTCAGCATAGGCCGGGTTACGGTGCTGGGCCGGTATCTTGGCGATGACCCGGCTATTCATGAAGAATGTTCCAGAAGGTTCAAGAGGCGGTTCTATACTTGGAATACACGAAGGATAAAGGAGTAGTAGTAGGACTCAGAGTTCGGGTAGAACCCGGCCTATCATGTACGCGACCAGGAGGCCCGGTATCTATATAAACCGGCCCCTGCCCCTTAGACAAAAGACTTTTCGTAACCCCAAGCTTTAGGCGAGACATACAATCCTTGTAACCTAGATCGAGATCCGGCTCTGTTGTAGTAGCCGGGTTATCGAGACAGAGATCGAGATTAATAATAAGATAGCAGGAAGTAGGTCTTTATCTCCAATGGAGAGGCCGAACCTGGGTAAACCTTTGTCCCCTGCCGTGCTAAACAAACACCCAGACACCAGAGTCGCCTTGCCCAAAAGTTTAAGCTACCCTCAAGTAGCATCTGCCGTGTTTTCTACCCCACGACAGTTGGCGCCGTCTGTGGGAATCGCGTCCAAGGGTGTCACCATCATGGGTGAAGCAAGGCAAGGGGTCGAAAACTTCGTCTTTGGCCAGATCACAACCAATGAGCAAGGAGAGCTCATCGTTGATGATTTTGGCTGGGGACCGGACTCGGATCTACTAGAATCAGGTGATGTTATTCCAATTGGCCAAGTTAATGTTTTTGTGGGCATGATTACAACTAGATCTGCTAGTGATGGAGATTATGAATCTGTGTCAGGAGCCGCCACAATTGTTCAATCTGATGGAGAGGAATCAGTTGGCACAGCTGAAGTTGAGGGGGTCCTGAACACGCTGGAGGAACGGCTGGATGACCCGGCAGGAATCCCGGGCGACGCGGTGGAACGAGCCGGGTCGGAATCAATCTTGCCCCTGTTCGAAGGCCGGTTTGGGTATGATGCAGAAGAAGAGGATGATGAGGAACAAGAGTCAAGTCCAAGCCCGGTACGTAGGGTAGCGGTGTACACCGCGCCTTCGTCCAGCATGCAACCGTCACCATCAGCTGTTGTTCCACCGGTCTTTACCCCGGGTCAACAGCAGCTGCCCCCAATTCTGGAGTTGGCAGAACAGAGGGTTGATGGAGAGCCGGCTTCGGTCTCGGAGGAAAGCGAGGGTACGGCAAGATACAGAAACAGTTTTGGGTTCCTGCATAACCGGGCCCAAGGAGAGGAAAGAAGTAACATAGCAGCTGCCCCGGCCTTGTTTAACAATGGCCTGGTCTTAGATCCATCAGCACTTACAAGGTTGGTTACTCCAGAAAACGCAGCAGTTAGAGCAATGGAATTGGATACAGCACGCCGAGCGTTGGAGCAGATGCGCAGGGACGCCGAGGCAGAGAGGCAAGAAATAGAAGCAAGAAAGAAGCAAATAGAAGAGGAGGAAAATCGTCTCAACGAGGCAACCCGGGCACACCGGAGGAGGCATCAAAGCCGGCTGGGCCTTGGGGAAAGTATAGCAAACCCAGTGCCTGTGGCAGCATTGTTCAGAACTCCAGAAGACCAGCCTATTGGCGCAACTCAGGTGGCACCAGTGGCTAGGGCAAGTACAGAGCAGAATAGAGGAACAGCGAGAACTGATGTAGCAGCAACAGCAGCGCCGGGTTTGCCCGCTGGAGGAGCCAGGGGAAATCCGGGTCTGCCGCCTAGAACACCAAGGTTTCACACGCCGGTGGGTCACTATTCAAATCCAGCGGATAACGTGTATGCAGCAACCTTGGCACTTGATAGAATTCCACTGGGAAATACACCGGCAGAGATTGAAGCCCGGCGTGCCATAGATATGTTACGTACTGCAGTAGTTCAGCAGACACAGTATTCAAGAGAGAAAAGTGCGTTGCATTCTACAACGTATCGTAGTAGGAGCCGCAATGGAGGAAACCCGCCGTTGGCCGGGCCTGCAGCGGCACAGCAGCCAAACCCGCCCCAGCAAAATCAGAATCAAAATAATCAGCAGCATCAACCCGCCCCAGCAATTTCCATAGCACAGCAGATAGTTAATAGATCACGCGCAGGGAGAAGTGCAGGTAATGCAAACCCGGGTACCTGCAGCAGGAGTACCTCAAGGAGGACCGGGCCCTGCGCCAGCCGCGTCTGCAAGCTCACCCGGTAATGTCAATGTTTCAGCAAGTTCTTCTAGTTTAGCCGGGCCAAAATGTCTTTCAGATTCCATCAGAGCAGAACCTTTCCCTGAGAAGTTCAAAGAGCCAAGCAAGATATCCAACTATGAGCCTAGCATGGATCCGGCTAGTTGGTTGAGCAGTTATGAGATGGCAATGTGTATACGCAATGCCACAGAGAATGTTTGCGCCAAGTACATGTATTTGATGATGAGTGATGGAGCAGCAAAGTTGTGGTTTAAAAATCTACCAGAGAAATCCATTAATTCCTGGGATGAGTTGAAGGCAGTTTTCACCAAGCATTTTCAGGGTACGTGCAAGCGTTTGTTTTCCATCGAGGATCTTGATCGGTGTATACAGAAAAAAGGCGAGTCAGCACGTCATTGGATGGGCCGGGTCACGGAGATCTTGCACTCCTCATCTGGTATTGAGCCAAAGGACGCCATTTCATCAATGGAGAAAACTTGTAAGTATGCACCACTTGTCCAGAAGCTGGGTCGCATGAAGGAAGGGCACCGGGTTAAACCGGTCACCATGGCAGAGTTGATGGATGCTTGCAACAGGCATGCAGCCACAGACAAGACTCAGGATGAGCCTGAGGAGGAGAAGGGGAAAGGCACGGCAAATAATGGTGGAAGGAACAATAATGGCTCGGGTAACAACAATAACAGTAACCAGAATCAACATAAGCGAGGTCACAATGATGGTAGTTCAGAGTTAGTGGCAAATACCAATGCCGGGTTTCAGAGGCAAAGGATGGATGGGAACTATCAGGAAAACAGAGGATATCAGGAAAATAGGGGTTATCAGGAAAACAGGGGTTCTCAAGGCAACAATTGGAATTACAACAGTGGAAATAATTACCAAGGATCGCGTCCAATGAGTAATGAGGAGGCCTTCAGGATGCCGTGTCCTCGTCATAGCAAGAACGGCAGAGCCGCCAATCATTCTTTGGCTCAGTGTGTGGATCTGAACAGGTGGAAAAACAATGAGGTGCAGAGAGCTTTGCAAGGAGCAAATAGAAGTGGAGGACCCGGCACGGGTGGTAACCCGGCCTCGGGACCTTTGACTGGAGCAAACGCGGTACCTACGGGAAATCCGGGTCAGAACCAAAATCAGAACACAAGTAACCAAGGTGGATTTTCACAGCAGCCAAGGCAACTTGGTCAGTATCATATATACACAAGTGGCACAACCAAGAGAGAGAGGAAAATAGTCAAGAGGGCAGTTAACACAGTGGCTGCAGGAGTTCCGAGATATTTGAGGTGGTCAGAGCATACAGTTACTTGGAGTAGGGCGGATCATCCAGAGGTGGTGGAGCACCCGGGTCTTCTTGCGTTGGTTGTGGCTCCCCAAGTTCATGGTTTTGAGTTAAAGAAAGTGCTGATGGACGGTGGCAGTAGCATCAATATTTTGTACTGGGACACGTTTGTGCGCATGGGTTTGAAGGAGTCACAGTTGCAGAGAACGTCAACAATTTTTCATGGTATAGTTCCGGGAAAATCAGCTACACCAGAGGGTAAAATTTCATTGGAGGTAGCTTTTGGTGAGTCTATCCATAACTTCAGATCAGAGTGGCTCACGTTTGAGGTGGTAAAGTTTCCAAGTCCATATCATGCATTGTTGGGAAGGCCGGCCTATGCCAAGTTCATGGCAAGGCCGTGTTATGTGTATCTCCAGTTGAAAATACCGGGTCCTCATGGGATCATTACAGTGCATGGTAACAGAGATATTGCGGCAGAGTGTGATGAGGGGGATGCAGCTTTAGCAGAGCATGCTTGTGCTAAGGAGGAATTGAAAGCTTACAGAGCAAATCTTGACCCGCAGGATAACACAGCACTTAAAAGGCCAACAACAGAGGATGATAGGGCAAAGTTCAAAGCTGCCAGAGATACAAAGATGGTGGATTTTGTGCCTGGAGATTCTTCCAAGCAGTTCGCCATTGGGACCAACTTAACTGATAAATAGGAAAGCGCGCTCATCGAGTTCATCCGTGAGAATAGGGATGTTTTTGCATGGACACCTAGTGACATGCCAGGCATTCCAACTGAACTCGCTGAGCACAGCTTACATGTTGATCCTAAGGCAAGGCCGGTAAAACAGGGTATGAGGAAAATGAATGCAGAAAGAAGGAAAGCAATTGGAGAGGAGATAGCCCGGCTTTTGGAGGCCGGCTTTATCATGGAAGTGTTTCATCCAGAGTGGTTAGCTAACCCGGTTTTGGTTCTGAAAAAGAACAACGAGTGGAGGATGTGTATTGATTTCACAAGTTTGAACAGGTTTTGTCCCAAAGATCCGTTTCAGTTACCGCGTATTGATCAAATCGTGGATGCAGTAGCAGGTAGTGAGCTTTTGTGTTTCTTGGATGCTTATTCAGGGTATCATCAGATCAAGTTGAACAAAAATGATTGGGAAAAAACGTCATTTATCACCCCCTTTGGTGCTTTTTGTTACAAGACCATGACTTTTGGGTTGAAGAATGCAGGGGCAACTTATCAGAGGTGTATTCAGAATTGTTTTCATGATCAGATTGGGCGTAATGTGCATGCTTACGTTGATGATGTGGTAATAAAGTCAGAGAAAGCCGAGTCATTTATTCGTGATCTTACAGAGACATTCAAAAATCTGAGGGAGTACCAGATGAAGCTTAATCCTACAAAGTGTGTGTTTGGAGTTCCAGCGGGAAAGTTACTTGGTTTCATTGTGTCAGAGCGGGGAATTGAGGCAAACCCGGAAAAAATTAGAGCCATTCAAAGCTTGAAAAAGCCAGAGGAACTGAGAGATGTCCAGAAGTTGACGGGTTGTGTGGCAGCGTTAAGCCGGTTTATTTCCCGGCTCGGAGAGAAAGCAATTCCTTTGTACAAGTTACTGAAGAAAACAGATAATTTCGTGTGGAATCAAGAGGCAGATGAGGCATTTGGGCTTTGAAGAAACAGCTGTCAGAAGCGCCAGTTCTGGCGGCGCCGGGTCCCAAGGAGCCCATGCTATTATATGTCGCTGCCGGGCCTCAAGCTGTGAGTGCCGTGGTGGTGGTCGAGAGAAAAGAGGAAGGAAAAGAAAACCGGTGCAAAGGCCGGTCTATTATGTTAGTGAGGTGTTATCAGAAACCAAGCAAAGGTACCCGCATTGGCAGAAGTTAGTGTATGGTGTTTTCATGGCCAGTAGAAAGTTGAAACCATATTTTCAGGAGCATCCAATTACGGTGGTTAGTTCTATACCCTTGGCAGATATTATTAGAAATTCAGAAGCTACTGGGAGAGTTGCCAAGTGGGCCATAGAGATGGGGGATTATCACATTGAGTATGTGCCTCGCACAGCTATTAAATCTCAAGCATTGGTGGATTTTCTTAATGATTGGACGCAGTTGAATGCGCCACCTCTCACCCCGAGTCTCAAATCGTGGGTTATGCATTTTGACGGGTCTAAGCAAGAGCAAGGATCAGGAGCTGGAGTTGTGCTAACTTCTCCCAAAGGTGATAAGTTGAGTTATGTTTTGCAAATTCACTTTGATTGTTCCAATAATGTGGCAGAATATGAGGCATTGTTGCATGGTTTGCGTATGGCAAAAGATGAATGTCAAGCGTATCAAGTGCTATGGGGATTCAGATCTTGTGGCGCAGCAAGTGTCAGGAACTTGGGACAGAAAAGATGCAACGATGGCGGCTTACAGGCGAGAGGTGGATAGAGTAGCCGGGTTCTTTTCAGGCTATCAGGTGGATCATATTGACCGCAGAAAAAACGATGCTGCAGATGCTTTGTCAAGACTCGGTTCTCGCAGAGAGCCGGTTCCACCAAATGTTTTCTTGGACGAGCTATGGACGCCATCAGTCAAGCTTCAGGATGCAGAGGAGCTGGCGGGTCAGGAGGACCCGGATTCACAGTTGGTAGCAGCAACACATGAGATCCCAGAGTGGACAGAACCTTATTTGGCGTATCTTTTGCGTGGTGAGTTGCCACAACAGGAAGTTATAGCCCGGCAGATCGTGCGCCGGTGCAAGGCCTACGTGGTTATTGATGGCGAGTTGTACAAGAGAAGTGTCTCAGGCGTGTTTCAGAGTGTGTCTCTGGAAAGGAGGGCGGCAAATTTTGAAGGAAATTCATGAAGGGGATTGTGGTCATCACGCTTCAACAAGGTCATTGGTAGCAAAAGCTTTTAGACATGGTTTCTTTTGGCTCACAGCCCAGGCAGATGCAGAGCGCTTGGTGAATAGATGTGATGGGTGTCAGAGATATGCCAGACAGATTCATGTGCCGGCTCAGGAACTGCGCACCATACCTTTGACTTGGCCTTTTGCAGTTTGGGGGCTTGACATGGTGGGTCCTTTTAGCATGTCTCCTTGCAAGAAAACCCACCTCTTGGTTGCCATTGATAAGTTTACAAAGTGGGTTGAAGTTATGCCTGTTACAAATTGTGAGGCGGCTACAGTGGTCAAGTTTATGAAGCAGATCATACATAGGTTTGGATATCCTCATAGTATTATCACAGACAATGGTACTAATATGTCACTTGGAGAGATGGCAAAGTTTTGTGGAAATAATGGTATACGTTTGGATGTTGCCTCAGTTGCTCATCCTCAGGCCAATGGACAAGTTGAACGAGCAAATCAGGAGCTGCTTAGAGGTTTAAAACCACGCCTCCGGGTCCCGTGTCTCAGAGCCGCCGGAGCGTGGGTTGAGGAGTTGCCATCAGTTGTTTGGGGAATTAACACAACACCCAACAGATCTACAAAGATGACCCCTTTCTTTATGGTGTACGGGGCAGAGGCAGTTTTGCCAAGTGATATTATTCATGACTCGCCTCGCGTGGCGGCTTACGTTGAGATAGAAAATGAGCAGACCCGGCAAGATTCTGTGGATTTGCTGGAAGAAAACAGAGAGCAAGCACTGGAAAGATCAGCAATATATCAGCAAGATTTGAGGCGGTATCATAGTCGCCGGGTTAAAACTCGCACTTTCCAGGAGGGTGATCTGGTATTGCGATGGGTGCAGTCCAAGGAAGGGATGCACAAGTTATCACCTCCTTGGGAGGGGCCCTTCATCGTAAGCAAGAAATTGGACAATGGTTCATACTACTTAGTGGACGCAAGAGAAAAGTCAGAGACAGTCAATGATACCACACACTCCACCTTTTCCATGGAAGAGCGTGAGAGGCCGTGGAACATTGCGCAGCTGCGCCCATATTATACTTAGCAAGAGAAAGATGTAAAAGTTGTAACACACGATGTAACAGGCAGCAGGTTTCAGACGCGCTCTTTTCCTTACCAGGGTACCTAAGGGGACTGGAAGGTTTTTAATGAGGCGGCTTGCTGACCTAACCTTTTCTATCAATAAAGTAAAGGTTGAACAGAAATTTTCTTTGTCTCAGTTTACTTTTTTAAGCCGGTTATTTTTTTATTTGCATCATAATAGTTCTTTTGATCAGCTTGGTCCTGGGGGCTTGTTATTGAAAAGTGCTAAGTTATTTCCCCAGGACCCGGCCCCAGTGGTTATCCGGGTTTCAAATATTGTAACCCGGCAGAGCAGTTCACAGTTTGTTCTATTGAGTAATATGTGTGTTTAGTTTCAGTATCAGTCATTTTTAGTTGATTTTATATCTTGAGGACGCCCAAAGAGTGCGTCCCGCCAGTATTTTGGATCAATGGGGTACTGTGGCATAAGCCCTTTACTTTATAAACATTGATCCAGGTCTTGGGGGCTCTTACTGCAAAAGTCTGTAGCTGCAATCCCAAGACCCGGCTTTTATGCCACTAGTATTCTTGGTTATCTTGCTGTGCAGCTGATGTGACTCGCGACTTTATGGCCTGATTGCACACCTGGAAATTCAATCAACCATGAAGCCCGTTGGGACTTGGTTCGACCCTGTTTTTCTCAGAGAAGTTGCGCCAGGGTATCCATGCGAAAGCCGGCTCACAGTTAAAGACACCAAAAGGGTCATCGAAACCACAGAAGAACAAGTATTTTGACAGGTAAAGACATAATACGATTACTGCAAAGTTTTACAGCGCACGAGCGCACATCACAGGCATAGTATCAAAATACGGCTAAGTTATTACAATACTGTGCCCCAAGGGCCAAATAAGACAAGTTTTTATGCAGACATAGCTGCTGAGCAATTGTTTAAGAACCGGCTTCAGGAGCCGGGTTAGTGGAAGGAGTGGTGGCTGGAGTATCTTCCTTGGCGCTGGCCGAGTCATCCTTCGCCGTTTCTGCTTCTACTTCCCGGTTCTTGGGGGCTCTGTTGTTGCGCCATGTCACAAGCTGAAGGGATTGAAAGTAGTTTCATCTTCATCTTCCACTGGTGCGCGCGATGGTGGTGGCACAGTGGGAGTTGAGGAGCTTGGCGCAGCGGAAGTACTGGGGACAGTGGGGCCTTCACCAATTGATTCCTTGTAGCTTTGAAGGAGGTCAATGCGTTGAGGTTCTTCATCAACAATTTCGTCATTGGTCTCGCTGTAGCCGTATTGTATGGAATTCAGTTTCAAGCCATTGGCAATTTGGGTAGCCACGTGCCGGGTTTGCTTCACAGCCCGGCTGTACGCTTTCCGATCAAAAGCAGTGCCATCTGCGTTGAACTGAGGAAATCCTGATGCAAGGGGACCCGGTTCCAAGTTGGGATAATAGGCTTTGGCCAAGGCCAAGCTGCGCATTGCACCGGCTCTGCACGCGGACCTCTTCAGCAATTGGATCCAGTTTGGCATCGTGGATAAATGAGCCAGTACTTCAGTATAAGTGCTGGGCGGGTTCTCCCAATTTCTGGCGGTTTTGATGACTTCGCAGCTACCAAAATATAATTGGCGCACCAGTGTATACATACATTTGATTTTCTCGGTGGCGGTTTTGCGAATGTTACCATCGCGCGCGCCTGCAAAGTGAAAACTAGTGTTAGGCATAGTTTATATGCCGGGTTTGGAAGAGAAAAATTTACCGGGTTTGAGAACATCATGCTTACCAACAAGAGAGGCAACCATAGCACTAATCATCTTTTTCAGGCGAGATAGCTCGCTGGTAGTTGCATCCAACTTCTGTTGAAGGTTGGTCAGCTGCTCTTGAAAGTTTTCTTCATGCTCTTGCATGTCCCGTTTCAGATCAGAATTTTCTGCTTCAAGGTAGTTATTTTTTCTTCCAGGGCTTGAAGTTTGTTGGTTTCTTTAGCCCGGGTTCAATCTCAGCTTTTAAGGTTCCTTGGAGCCGGGCTACTTCCTCATTGGCCTTGCTCACATGCTCCTGTTAAAAAAAAAGAGGCAAGTCAGAGTTCTTTACAAGGTTTTAAAGTTTACGAAGTGAAAAGTGAAGTCCCAGGTTGCTGCGGGCAGCTAACCCGGCACTTGGGGGCTACAGTTTTGAAGTTTTTAATGATTTGTGGAGTTAAAGGTGTGAAAGTCCCAGGTTGTTGCGGGCAACTAACCCGGCACTTGGGGGCTACATGGTTCAAAGTTTTGTTCTATGAAGTATGATTTTGATAGCGGAAAGTGTTTCAAGACCCGGCTTGTTATAAACATACAACCCGGGCCTTGGGGGATACAGGTTGAAGTTTTTTGCCAAGTTATTGTTGTTTCAAGCACCAAGTTCATCAACAAGTGATAATCTTGGAGCTTGGGGGCTAGTAAGGTTATGGTTATAGATAACTATATTAAAGATTACAAGAAGTAAAAGGACAGTAAATATTGTGCACCTGGTATCGTTTCTGAAGTAGGGTGACAAGTTCACTCTCCAAGTTCTTGTGATAAGCAATGCGAGAGAAGTACTCCTCGCACAGAGCAGGTGTGGACATGGAATCCAAAGCCGCCAAATCCAAAGAAGAAACTGGGTCCTTGCCCTTGGCAGAGGGATCCACTTTGACTTCAGGAGTAATAATCTTGGTAAGAGCTTGAGAGGCACTAGGAACCGGGCCTTGATGAGACCCGGTGATTTGCACTTCTGGGTCAATCTCTTTTGTCCCAGAGCCGTGTCCAGGAGATGAAGCATTGGTAGCTGGTTCAGGAGCAGGAGCAGGGGGACTTGGTGGTGAGGCTACCACGTTCTCAGCGCCAGATTCTTCTTTTCGAGCCGGCTCCTCGATTTGTACCTCCATTTCAGAAGGTTCAGTGGTTGTGCGTGGAGGAGAGGCAACTGGAGGAGAATCCGGGTCTTCTTCTTCCACGATAGCCTTAGCACTGAAACAAAAGAGAAGCAGTTAGTCACAGCAAAGATTGCAAAGTATTGAAAAAGAAGAGATAGTGAAGCATTTCTAACCCGGTATTGATGTGAAAATCCTCGGGCGTGCTAACAGCGTCCGAGGAAGAAGTATCTGATGAACGAGAGCGTTTAGGGACCCGGATTTTTCCAGCTAAAGGATACTTTGAGCTGGGCGTCTTCTGGATGGATTTGGCCCAGCTTGATAAAGATTGTTGAGGGATACCTGAGCTCAAGGATACGTGGGCTGAAGAAGACCGGGTCCGCGGTCTCTTGTTTGCCTCGGCCTCCTTCTCAAGCTCCTTTTCCTGTGTTGGTACTTGAGTTTGAGATGAGTTCGTTGTACAAGTTGAAAAACGAGAAATTGGCACCTTTGCAATGGCGGCTCGGGTCCGCTTTTGTGGAGTGGGTGCAGCAGTTTCAGGACCCGGCAATGCATCTGAAGCCGGGTCAGAGGGGCCTGGAATAAGATGAGCCGGATTGTCAGTAGAAGGGCCCGGGTTTGGGACCTCGTTGTTAAGCAAGTTGATGAAGAGCCGGCCTAGGGAGTCTAGCTCACCTTCTCTTCTTCTTCTTCTTGGTTGTCACTCTCTGTGTCTTCTTCAGCAGAGGAAGTGGGGGTGTAGTCAACGCTCCACCACTTGGAGTCCTGAGAAAAAGTTGCATGAGTAAAACCGTATACAAGATTTACCGGGTTATGATCTGCAGGGATATGAAAAGATAAAAGTTTTACCGTGGGAGGTTTGTTCTTGGCGCTGAACGGGGCGAGCCCGTTTTCCGCGATCTTAGTTTTCTTCTCACCAAGAAGCCTCTTGGCGTTCTTCACAACTTGGTCGTCAAGCAGTGTGATTTCAGAATATCGCATATCATCTGTGGTCTCTTCTGTGTATTCATAGAAGAGCCGGGTTCTGATACTCAGTGGCTGGATAAACCAGCCGATCCAGCACTTAACCAAATCTGTCCCACGGAGGCCATGGGCGAGTAGGGCTCTGGCCCGGCTGTGGAGGCCTTCAAGTGCTTCTCGCTTTTCCAATTCAGCGTAACTGTTCATCTTGGGGGTGTACACCAGTGCAGAATTTCTGAAGGCCGGGAATTTGGCTTCATCTGCTTCTGGAGAGGTGTCTTTGCAATAGAAATAAGTGTTTTGCCACCCCTTAGGGTGGCTGGCCAAAGCGAGAGCCGGGAAATTGCATTCCTTGCGGCGCTGGATGGAGACGCCCCCATACGGGCCCAGAGGTTGATTTTTACGAGATGGGTTGCAGTAAAAAATGTCAAGGAAGAAATCAAGGGATGGAGGAATCTGGAGATAGTCCTCACAGAAAACAACAAAGTTGCTGATGTTCAGGATTGAATTGGGCGCCACATCCATTGGAGTGAGCCCGTAATACTTAAAGACTTGACGAAAAAAGAGAGAACCCGGGGGGCGGAGACCCCGGGTTACGTGATCTAAAAGAACGACCACTTCACCTTTTTCAGGAGTGGGCCGGGTCTCCTCTCCAGGCGCACGCCACTGGATCTCCTCCTGAGGCGGGAGTTCACCCCGGTTCACGAATGACTGGAGCGTGGTCTTGGTTGCGCTGGACCGTGTCCAGTTCACAGGAGCGGTTGGGGCGCACCGCTAGATCCGCCCTTTGCGGAGCTGGGAGGTTTCTTTGCAAGAGATTTTGCAGCTTTGGGCCCTCCTGCCATCTTCTTCTCCTTCACCATGGTTGGAGATCAACGAGGTGCCTAAGCGGTAACAATGGCGAAGAACGATGAACATGATAAGAACCCTAGCTCAGATGCAAATGTGGATAGAGGAGTGCAGATTGAATCTAGACAAAATGAGGAGCGGAATCGGGTGCGCAGCACAAGTAAAAACAAAGATTGGAGTTACCTTGGAGATTAGTTGAAGTTGGAGAGCTCGATTCGAGATCGGATCTGCGGCTGCTACAGTGCTTGCGCGAAGTTGGAGATGAGTTTGAGAATGGGGAAAATGACTGCGCGAGGTCGTGGCCAGATATTTATAACCGCGGTGAAAACCCTAGGGGTAACATGGTAAAAATGAGTGGATAAGATAAGCATCTTCTCCGGGAAGTCAGCGACAATCAGACAGGACAAAAAGGATATTCCAACTCATTTATGGTGTCTCAGTGAGATGGCTGAGTAGAAATTTTCGCTAAGTGTTGGGTGTGAAACCCGGAGATACACGGTGTAGAATGAGAAAGCCGGGTCATGAGATAACCCGCCAAGAAGAGCTGGCTTAACAAGACAGAGGGAAATGAAACTTGATATCTTGTACATATTTATTATCTTTGTATTTCAGGTGATTAACCAGGCAAGCCAGAACACCAGCATTGATCAAGAAACAAACAACGCAAGATAGAAGCAAAGCGTGGCAACCTGGTTACCTGGTTAACCTGGGGGCTACTGATGGAGGGATAATAACCCGGTAGGCCCATGACGAGGAAAACATGACCCGCCAGGCAGGAGGCCCGGCGAGGCCAGTTAACCCTCAGCATAGGCCGGGTTACGGTGCTGGGCCGGTATCTTGGCGATGACCCGGCTATTCATGAAGAATGTTCCAGAAGGTTCAAGAGGCGGTTCTATACTTGGAATACACGAAGGATAAAGGAGTAGTAGTAGGACTCAGAGTTCGGGTAGAACCCGGCCTATCATGTACGCGACCAGGAGGCCCGGTATCTATATAAACCGGCCCCTGCCCCTTAGACAAAAGACTTTTCGTAACCCAAGCTTTAGGCGAGACATACAATCCTTGTAACCTAGATCGAGATCCGGCTCTGTTGTAGTAGCCGGGTTATCGAGACAGAGATCGAGATTAATAATAAGATAGCAGGAAGTAGGTCTTTATCTCCAATGGAGAGGCCGAACCTGGGTAAACCTTTGTCCCCTGCCGTGCTAAACAAACACCCAGACACCAGAGTCGCCTTGCCCAAAAGTTTAAGCTACCCTCAAGTAGCATCTGCCGTGTTTTCTACCCACGACACGGTTGGTACGTGTGGTAAACATTGTACACCCCTGCAGGGTTTAATCTTTTCGAAAAGCCGTGTCCACGGTTACGGACGACTTGGGAACGGATTCTGAGAGAACCTGAATGTAATCGTAAAATCTGTTGACAAGGAATGAAGGGTGCTTCCTCGAGGTTGCTGAGGGGGTGACCGTATTTGATAGATGATGTTGATGAGATGGTGGTTATAACATGTTTACAATAGTTGGAAAGGCTCTCTTATCCCCTTTTAAAAGTCTACAGTTGATACGAGATTCTTCCTTCCTCTATTTGGAACTAAAGATGGCTTTATGCAAATGAACCTTCATATATACTCTCTGAGCAGGCAGATATGTAATAGGTTAATTAAGTCTTGTTGAGTACCTTCGGTGCTCATGTTTGTTTAATTTGGTTCAGGTGAAGACTCTCACTCCGACGGCGGTTTCTACGTTGACATCGACGAGTAGTTTGGGGTTCCCAGGTAGCAGCCTGGAACGAGTAGGTTGGGTTTGGCTACGTTGCTTACTTATGGCCTCTTAGGCCTTTTGCAAACTTGTTGTATAGCAACACGTTTGCTTTCGTTGCTTGTTGTAATGTTAGGTCATGTGACCTCTGCGTGTAATATTACCAAGTATTTTAATACCAGCTATGTAATATTACTTCGAGTTGTAGAGTCTATGATGTGCCATTTGTTTCGCAGTCTTGATCTCTCTATTATACATTGATAGTTGTGCCTGTGTTATGGCATCAATCGAGGTGTTTTGTTGCCGATGATCCATTCCGAGCAACGCCTACCAGAGGTTCTGGCCTGAGAGAGGTGTGCCCAGTAACCTTCGGTTGTATCACATGACCAGTGACACACATCATTTCTGTATAGTTCTGGGGTCGGGGCCCTACAAGTTTTGGTTTCAGAGCAGGACTGCCTGTAGGAAACCCTTGTTATTGGTCGATGTTGAGTCTAGTGTTTGTGAAAACTATTTTGAACTTAAAAATGAGTAGTGAAAATCTCATTAGGATTCTTTTTACTCCTTATCTGGTATCGCTCTGAATTCTGAGTTACCTTACCTTATTTGATTGCAAAGGTTTAACTTGCTCGTCTGTTATCTTCAAATTTAGGATCAAACTCGTTGGGTGTTTTTCTTAGTACTCCGAGTCAGGTTGCTAATGCTCTAAGAGTTTTAAAGTTTACTCAATTGATCTAAATCATCGATCTTATTCTAACTCTGATGTTCCATATCAACTAGTGTGATCTTTCTGTTACCCATGATCAACTAATGTTTCAAACATGACTTGTGGTCTTGTGTCATTTTTACTCTCCATTGTCATGGTTTGTAATTCAGCTGGGTATAATGTATACGTCTTGTATGCTTTTCGATACCATGCTTGATGAGATGATATGTCATGTATCACATGTATTGTTTTATCTACATGATGTAATCTATCATGTTTTCTTGATTCATCATGTTATCATTCCATTGTATCCTTTTTTCCATGAATGTGTTGTTCATGGTTCTTGTTTCTTTCTACTTAGGATGGCTAGTGGTACTGTCGCAACAGTGGAACATGGGGTTCCCCTAGAACTGCCAAAGTGGGTCCACCCCATGTGGGCCCAAGTTGAAGATGGACAAGACCAAGACTCAAGTCAAGCTGGCGGGTTCACCGTCAAGACACGCAAGGCCTGCATCGACTAAGGGCTCCGGTCCTGGGGACCTTCCGGGTCCCCGAATCAAGCAAGAAGGCCAGGAAGGACCCGAGAGCCCGAGTTCTCGGCAGAAGGACAGGCTCCCTCCCGGGTACCTCCTACGCACCTGTGGATAAGCACTCCACCTCACCACGGAAGACTTGGGAAGCAAGGCGAAGGCAGCGCGGGTGGGAAGCACGCCCCGTGGTGGTGTCAGCTCCTATCCACCCCCAAGGCGGACGCTCCCACCTAACCCAAGGGAGACGCTAGGCTGAGGAGAGGCCACGTCTCCCCTAAACTAGATGAGGAGAGTCCTTCACCCCGAAGGACCCTCACGCCCCTCACGTGACCCTGTGGCAACCCTTAGCCTATAAAAGGAGGACCAAGGCACGGAGGAGGGGAGGTCGAACCAAGGGCGAAGACAAGCTAGAACCAGAGCAAGACTAGTCTAGGGCTGCGAAGGTAGAGAGGAAGGTGATCTCCTCCGGGTCAGGATCTGTCCTTCTTCTACCTCCAGCCAAAACCCTTCCGGGTACCCTGCCCGGGAGGTTCCATTGTAAGCCACACTATGAAGAACTCATCAATCCAGACATGCAGGAGTAGGGCTTTTAGCCTCCGGGCGGCCTGAACCTGGGTAGCTCCTTGTGTCCCTTTGGTTGCATGCTTTGATCGTGGAGAGGAGAGCTTGATCTAGACTCCGCCCAAGAAGACGATTCTCAGCCTCCTTCGCGCCCCGTGCCGAACCTAAAAGGGGGTATCCTATACTCCCGGTGTCCGTGCAACGAGACACGACAGGTACCCGAGGTTCTGCTGGCCGTGGTGGTCGTAACCCTCCTGAGGAAGAACTGCCGCCACCCCCACAACGGAGTTTTTCTAAAACCGTCGTGAGGGTTGTCGGCCGGCGGCAGCGGTGGTCCAAGACGGCGCGGCGGCGTGTGGCGGCGTAGGGAGGGCGCGTGGTGGCGGTGTGGAGGGCCGCGGTGGAGGCTGCTGCGCGAGGTGTGCGTCCTGCTGCTCGTGGTCGCCCATGGCGGCTGGGCCCAATCTGTGCCTAAGCGGGCCTGAGCGGGCTGCGGCTGTGGACTATGGTCGGCGCAACAACAGTGGTGGTCGGCCAGCATGGGGGGCCTCCACCCCCGAGCCCATAATGGCTGACGGTGGAGCCAACCTAAAAGGGGGTATCCTATACTCCCGGTGTCCGTGCAACGAGACACGACATCTGGCGCGCCAGGTAGGGGGCGCAAGTGCTGGATTCATCTTCATCAAGTTCATCGGCAAGTTCTTCGTCAAGCATGCCTCCAAGGAAGAAGGGAGATCCTGCGGCGTCCAAGCCGGTCTCTCCCTCACGCACCCAAGCTTCAGCTGAACGTCGTGCTGCTGGCGCACGGCGGAGCGCCTCTCCGTCCCCGCCTCCCATGGAGAGGGTGGCGCCGGACGAAGTAGACGGTCGCGACAAGGACAACGGCCTCGGCGGAGCGGCGGCTCCAAAGGGCGCCACCATGCCTCCTCCTCGCTCAGGGGAGAAGAGCGTCTGCAACGGCACCGGCAAGGAGCCCACCGCTGGAGGAGGTAACCACGGCGTTCGCCCCAGCAGGGATCCACGAGCATCCAAGAGCAAGACCTCCGCGCACTCGCCTTCGGACGTGCAAGCTCGCCATGATGCTCTAGTCGCTGCCAAGGCACTGATGCAGTTCCCTCCAAGCAGCAGCGACCCCAAGGTCTACCAAGAATGGAGGACTCGCGTCGAGAGGCTCCTCGACTTCGCCGACGGTGGTCCGTGGGTCAAACCCACTCAAGTTCCCACCGTCGACAACCCCGGAGCAGCACAAGACAAAACACGTGATCCGCGAGGCCAGCCTCGTGGTGAACGTCAAGCCAAGACGGCGCCTCCTCGCACCGCGCCACCGATGGTCGATCGGCTACACCACGATCATGGCGAGGCCATCTCCATCGGGTCGTCTACCTCGCGCAACCCAGATCTTCGTGGCGAGCTCAACAGCCGTCAGAACGAGGATATGCGCACCCGCATCGAGCGTCGCCGAGAACGTCACCGTCGGGAAGATCGGGGCATCGACCTTGCCGAAGGCTGCCTCGCCCTCGCTCCCGAGTTCTGCCACTTCAACTGGCCCAAGAAATTCAAGATCGACGTTCTCCGCTACGACGGCACCACGAACCCCCGGGACTTTCTGCAGATCTACTCTCTGGCTGCGATGGTTGCCGGGGCCAACTGGTTCCCGTTGGCCCTGAAGGGAGATGCCCAAACTTGGCTTCTCAGCCTTCCCAAGTGCTCCATCCGTTCCTGGCGGGCACTGAAGGAGCAGTTTCTGGGGCTTTCCAAGGCGGGTACGAGCGCCCGGGGGCTCCCAGTGATCTCCACGACTTCAAGCAGTTGCTGGGTGAAACTCTCCGCAAGTTCATCCAGCGCTTCACCAGAAGATGAACACCATCCCGTGCATCAAAGAGGAGTTGGTGATCCAGTCCTTCCACGCCAACGTCCGCAACCCCAAGATGCGCGAGAAGCTGAGCATCCATCGCGTCGAGTCTGCTCGTAAGCTCTGGGAGCTTGCAGACCGGTGCGCTCGAGCTGAAGAAGGAGCCAAGTTCCCCAGGGAGGATGAACCTTGTCGGGGGAATACTTTCTGGGTTAACCCGCGGCCCAGTGCGGCTTAACTTACTCGCACGGACGAAGGCCCACTGGGAGCAAGCCCAATATTGAACCGCCATAAGGGGAAAGATCTAGAAGACATATCCCGGAGGACGTGAAGACCAAGTAGTCTCCGAGTAGGCCTCTGTGGATGTATTCCTTATGGGGAAGTTTCCTTTTGTAACCTAGCGAGCCTCTGTGTATATAAAGAGGACTCGCAGGACTTAGAGCGGGTCAAGCTATCAAGCCCCAAACCCTAGCTCATACGGCGAGTACCAGATCGGATCGCCTCCATTGTAACACCTCGATTATCATATCAATACCAATCTAGGGTAGGCAGGAAGTAGGTCTTTTACCTCACATTGAGGGGGCCGAACCTGGGTAAATCTGTGTTGATCTTTGTTCCTGCGATCCCAAGCTCGGAGATGCTTGACTCGCATAATCCCACACCTACGAAGTCATCTATGACACCTGACGTGACAAACCCACGACAGTTGGCGCCCACCGTGGGGCCTGCGGTCAAGAGCGTCACGTTCCGCGCAGGATCCATGAAGGGAGCTGAAGATCTTGTTGTTGGCCGTATCATCACGGTCAATGGCACACCCCTCATCGACGATTCAAGCTGGGGGCCGGAAGCAGATTACTTGGAGACCGGCCACGTCATCCCCTTTGGATCCATCAACGTCTTCGTCGGCTTCATTGGCGGCGAGTCAGAGGATCCATCGCAACATGGCGACTCAGAAGAAGGAGTCGCGGTAACAGTGGACCAAGAAGAAGATCTATCAACCACGAGTCGCTGCCTCTCGAAGACGAAGAAGGCCAATCCATTGAGTATGTCCTTGAGGAAAGGCTATGCGGAGGCCCTGTGGATAGTGGCTCGCCCTCTGTAGAAGATCGGCACGTGGAAGGGGTCTACAGGACCACAGAAGCAGACGAAGGGCTGGGCATGCCACCAGGCAGCTTAGCCCCCACACCGCCGGAAGCAGCAGAACAAGCCGCGCTAGACGCATCAGGAGTCGCGGCATCCGCTGCGATGACGCCAGGAGTCGCGGCCTCAGGAGTCGCAAACAGAGAGACTCCACCTGGAGTCGCGCCTGCGGAATCAGGGTCAAGGGTAACCCCCAGCGCAGCGGTCACGCCGCCACAGGGAAGCGTGTTGTTTACACCAATATCTGCGGTTAACGCGGCTGCTAGGGTGACAGAATTGGAGGCTACCAGGATCGGGCTATATGATGAAGTCCAGAGAATCGCAGATGAGAGAGCCAGGCTGGCGCGTGAGGAAGCGCCTCCAACAGGAGCAACTGCGACTCATCGAGGAAACCAATACTCTGCAAGGAATACAGGCCACCTTGCCACACAGACGCCACGCGAGTCGCCTGCAGCCAGGAACAGTAAACCCTATGGAGCTGTTCCAATCACCTACCGCTGAACCAGCAATTGCGGTCCCGTCAGCCGCCACCAACACGATCCCATCAGTCGCCACCAACACGGCGCACCCGGTCGCATGGTCAGGGGTCGCACAACCTTCAGTCGCGGTACCCGCACACATGGCACCATCTGCCATGGTTATGCGGTCCGTGGCCCCGTTAGCTGCGCCCGCGGTTCAAGCAATCGCTGTACCATCAATCGTACCAGCGGTTCCATCTTTCGCAGCACCAAGAGTAGCAGAGATACCTGGGTCAAGGGCCATAGTACAGGCTAACAACAGGGCCATGATGCCCCCGCCATTGACGCAGCCAACCTTTGTTCAGCAGTCGCCACAGCAGCCTCAAAGGTTCCACACGCCGCAAGGGCATTATGTTAGCCCAGTGGAGAATCTCTTTGCAGCCACAAACATCTTGGCCAGATTAGCGCCAGCAGGAAACACGCCAATGGACAGAGAGGCACGGCGCGCCATTGAGATGCTGAGCACAGCAGTAATACAGCAGGCGAATATGTCCGAACACGCAGGACGGCTGCACTCCACCCCTTACAATAGCAGAGCAACGGCGGAGAGAAGCATCCACGCGGAGTCGCCACACGTTGCGACCTCGAGCTCGGCTAGGCGACAAAGGGAAGATCAACCTGCGGCTCAAAATCAACCTCAGCAAATTCAACCCATAGAGATTGTGCAGCCGCGCGCGGCGGCCAATCCAATAGGAAGGCCAGCTTCGTCCAACCTATCGTCGCGACTCAAAGGCCCAGTCTGTTTCAGCGAAAGAATCAGGTCTGAACCGTTTCCTGCAGATTTCAAAGGGCCTCGCAAGGTCGCCAACTACAACGCCAGCATGGACCCTGTTACTTGGCTCAACAATTACGAGATGGGCATGAGCATCCTAAATGCATCCGAAGAGATCTGCGCACGTTACCTAAACATGATGTTAGAAGGCGCAGCCCACATATGGCTACAAAATTTGCCACCAAATTCAATAAACTCTTGGGATGAGATGAAGGAAGCTTTTATCAAGAATTTCCAAGGAACATGCAAGCGACTCTGCAGCATAGAGGACCTTGAGCGTTGTGTACAGAAGGAAGGCGAGTCGAGTCGCCACTGGATGAGAAGGGTCGCAGAGATCATACATTCCTCAGACAACATACCACCCAGTTCAGCAGTCCTTGTCATGGAGAAAAATTGCAAATTTGAGCCGCTAGTCCACAAACTAGGTCGCATGAAGGATAAAGTCAAGAGCCTAAGCGAGGTAATGGCGGCGGCCAACAAGTATGCTAGCTCGGATAAAACCAGGGACGCATCTGATGGGGAGGAAGAGGAAAACACTGGCAAGGGAAAGAAGGCCAGTAGCAAGCCTCAACAACAGCAAGCTAGCAATGCCAATGCGAGTTATAACAAGCGCAAAAACGAGGAAGGAAACTCAGGGTTAGTCGCAAATACGAATACTCGTTACAAACAAAGCAGCAGCAGAGGAAGGAATTTTCACCCAGTTAATTTGGAAGAGGTTTTCAACCGCCCCTGCGACATCCATATAGGAAAAGATGGGAAACCACCCAACCACACGAAGGCACAGTGTTATCATTACAAAAAGTGGAAGGATGGACAGCCACTCAACACAAACTTCAATCATCAAAACAACGAGGAAGGTAAACACGGCGGAGGCAACAACAGCAACAACGCCGTCCCAAATCCGCAGCCAGATCAGCCACATTCCCAAAACAGTTGGGTCAGTATCATACCATTGTGGTGAATACTTCAAGGAGGGAACAAAAGCTGCGACGACGCAATCAGGCTGTTAACGCCATAGTACCAGCCGTCCCACAGTGGCTAAAGTGGTCCGAGCAACCAGTAGTTTGGAGCCGCGAGGATCACCCAGGAGAAATAAATGAAGAGGGAAAACTCGCGCTGGTGGTTGCCCCTCAAGTCGCAGGGTACAAGTTGAGCAAAGTACTGATGGATGGAGGCAGCAGCATCAATATATTATACTATGAACCTTCAAAAGATGAACCTTCAAGAAAAGCAGCTACACCCATCAAGAACAACGTTTCATGGTGTCGTGCCAGGCATATCAGCTCAGCCATTGGGGCGAGTTAACTTGGAGGTCGCCTTTGGGACACAAAGCAACTTCAGGAGCGAGTACATTTGGTTCGAGGTTGTAGATTTCCAGAGCCCATATCATGCGCTGTTTGGCAGAGAAGCATTCGCAAAGTTTATGGCTAGGCCGTGCTATGTGTACCTAAAGCTTAAAATACCAGGCCCTAGGGTGTCATCACCATCAATGGCGACAAAAGAATAGCTCAAGAATGTGAAGAAGGCGACAAGGCCATAGCCAGAGCAGCTTGCATCGCAGAGAGCGCGCCCATGCGCGAGTCGCAGGAGAATTTTGATGACATCGTGAAGGCCAAGAGGCACCTGCCTGACTTGCGACTTCAGATTACGGCCGCAAGGGAGGCAAGGAAGTCAAAGGCTACGAGCCATTGCCAATAAGGACACATCCCAGGCGTCGCGAGTTGCCATCAGCAGCCGCAGCAAAATTATTAAGAGTTTACATCATCAAGCTGGCCACTCAGGGCTAAAAATTTCAATTCTGGTCGCCACTCAGGCGCGACCGACCCAATATGACACTTCTGATCGCCACCTAGGCGCGATCGACCCAATTCTGGTCGCCACTCAGGCGCGACCGACCCATGTAACATCTCTGGTTGCCACCTAGGCGCAACCGACCCAATTCTGGTCGCCACTCAGGCGCGACCGACCCATGTAACATCTCTGGTTGCCACCTAGGCGCAACCGACCCAATTCTGGTCGCCACTCAGGCGCGACCGACCCATGTAACATCTCTGGTTGCCACCTAGGCGCAACCGACCCAAGCATCACTTCTGGTCGCCACCTAGGCGCGACCGACCCTATGTATCATATAATGATTCTGAAATAAAGCATCTCAAACTACCAATTGAGCTGTGAGTCTTTTATTTTTTAATCATTGGTCCCTTGGGGGTGCGGCAGCTTTTTAGCGCGGCCTATTCCTTGGGATCGCCAAACAAGTGGCATTTATCGTGATTATACTCAACCTCTCTTGGATGCGACTTGCACTATGCGGCCAAAGTACTGGGGGTGCGGCGTCAATCGAGTTTGATTGCCTATCATGGCCGCTCTCGACCCTGAACACGCACTTTTTACCTGGGAAATACTGAGCCGCGCAAGGGCCTAAGTGAGGAAAAACCGAGACAAATCATAAGGACCAGCCTATTGGTCGAAACATGTACTGCCAAGAGTACTTAAGCAAACCATAATATTGTCTTATGACACATAAATTCTAACAATTATTACAGACCGCTAAGGGCCAAGATCATCAAACCATTGTTTTCTCTTCTTCACTTGTGCGCAGCTTTTGGCCGGTGGGAAGGAGGAACAGGCGGCTTACCAAGCTTGCCAGAAGGAGCAATCGCAGGCTCGCTGGAGGGCTCTTCAGTCGCGGGCTTGGGGGCTGCAGAGCTGGATACGCCTGGAGAGGGGTTCTTTTCCTGCGGAATCACCGCACTGGATGACGGAGCGGGTAACTTCTCCCATCTGCTTCCATCTGCATTATACTTGCCCATATAGGTCGCAAGATCTATCCCCTCCACCAGTTCAGTCGCGTGGCCGCGCATATCCTTCCAAGTCGTCGCATATTCTGAGGCCGTCAGTTCGGTGCCATCCACCTTCTTCGAGGGCCTACCTTTTGCAACCTTGGCAGCATCAAAAGAAGGATAGTACGTCTTGGCCAAAGCAAGAACATGAGCCGCGCCGGTGCGAGCTGAGGACTCCTTCCAGTCCAAAAAGAACTGAGGCGCCCTAAGCAGTCTTTTCAGCAGCCCTTCAGAATCACCGGGGACTGGCTTGGTCGGCAGCAGGCACTTAGACAGTGATTTCATGGCGTCACAAGTTCTTCGCGAAAAATCGCGGATATACTCCAGCTGTTCTTGAGTACTGCCGCGCTGCTCCTTGGCATCTTCACCTACATCGAGGCATGTCTCCGTCAGCTCTACAACATACAGGCAAAGATAGTAGAGAAAACAGATGCAGATATGAGTCGCAACACATACCAGTTAACTCTTGAGTCATGATGCACACTTTGGCGTGGACAAGGTTATGGGCATCAGAAACTTTCTTCAACTTTTTCTCAAGCTCGCCAATGGAAACAGCCTTAAGCCTTGCGTCCTCATTGGCATCAGCAATGGCGTCTTTCTGAGCACTGACTTGGAGGTCCAGCTGCTGGACCCTCTCTGGAACTTCTCTTCAACAGTTTTAAGCCGCAGCTCGGTGGCTTTGGCTTGCTCAGATAACTTGAAGCTTTCATCAGATAGCTCGCCCATCCTGGTTTCCCTCTTCTTCAGCTCAGCGTCACGCTGGCCAAGGAGCTCGCGCAGCCTCTCCAGTTCAGAGGGAGTATCCCCAGCTGCTTTTCCAAGGCAAGTTTGGCAGCTGTTATGGAGCTTAGTTCCTCCTACGAAGGGTACATCAGTTAGTAAGTATATATCAACAGCTAAAAGAGAAGCATCAAGTCTCCCTTTACAGTCAAAGAAGAAACTTGATCCTTGGGGGCTAGAGACAGATAACTGGAGATAGAAGTTTACCTTATAAGCCGCAGACAGGTCAGATAGTGCCTTGCGGAGCTCCATGGCTTGCTTGTCATTTGAGGCAATGATAGCCTCTGACAGTTCTCAGCGCGGCTTGTGGAGGAGGAAGAAGCAACCTCAGCATGCAGAATTGGCGACCGCAGATTGTCCGCCGCTGGCGACTCAACCACTGGCGTATCAGCATCCTTGGCCATTACATCTATGGAGGAGGGGTTGACCTTCTCCACGTCCTGGATCATAAGGGGATCCGTTCTATCCTCCAGAGCCACCTCTTGGGTGGCTGTGTCAAGAACAGGGACCGTGGCCAGGTCATCAGTGGTGGCCACGCCCTCTACCATGGCGGTATGAGCCGCAGGTGATAAATGCGGCTCAACCGCGGTTCCAGGCTCAGTCGCGGGTTTAGCCGCACTTCTGCAAAAAGCAAGGGCATTGTGTGAAGAAGAAGCACATAAGCCAGAATAAAAGTATTAAAGCACAGGGAAAAGTTACTAACTCTGGAGCCATCTTCACAAAGGCCATAAGTTCACCGCTTGACGGTGAGGACAGGCCTTGGGTCCCAGAATCTACGAGCAGAAGTTTTGCGTGTCAGTAGAAAAAAGAATAAGCATTCAAGATGACAAGACACAGAAATTACCAGAGTGGGGACCCATGTCTTCTTCAGCAGAGGCGGTGGCTTTGAAAGCACGCCTGGCAACGGAGGAGGTCGCGCCCGTAGCAGGTTTGCGACGCTTCGTGGCCTCAGGGTTTTCCAGAGCATCAACCTCTGGTTCCTCACGAGATAGCCTCTTGGAGGCTCTACGGGGAGTTGGTCCAGCCGCGGCAACAGAACTCGCGGCTGGCACTGGACTGTCATCCTCGTCCAGTTCAGTCTCTTCACCATCTGAGGCCGCAGAAGCAACAGAAGGGATATCAGCAGTCTCGCTGCCCTCTAGAGTGGGCAGCAACTTCTTTCGTGCGGCACGCTTGGGAGCAGCAGTGCCGGCGACGGTCGCAGGCAGCGACCAGTAGTTCTCATCAGCCTGGATCAGGGAATATAAGTTGCAGTATTAAGAAAAGGAATGCGACTCAACTACGAAGGCGAAAAGACAGAGAAGAGGAGTTACCTCAAAAGGCTTGTTGTTAACACTGAAAGGGGCAAGCCCCACCTTATCGAAGGAGATGTCCTTCTCCTCAGTCACGCGGGTGACAAATTCCACCCAATCCTCAGGCCTCCAGTCCGAAGCCTTGATACGATCAACGTCAGCAGAGGTGCCTGTGCACTCAAGGAAGGATCGCTGTCGTGGACTCACGGGCTGAATGCGCCATTTGGTCCAGCAAGAGAGAAGATCAAGGCCAGTAAGACCATGACCTATTAAGGCGCGGACTTTGATCAGCGACTCATTGATGAAGGACATGGACGAGTCGCGGGGTTTTGATTTCAGTGCCTCGGTAGGCACGAAGAGGGTGTTAGACCAGGAGGGAAGGCGAGTTTCGCCCTCCGGTGAAGTATCTTGGCAATAGAAGAAAGATTTTTGCCAAGCCCTGGGTCGATTCGCCAGGGCTAGCTTGGGAAGGCAAGAGTTCCTATGGCGTTGAAGAGAGATGGCGCCGACCTGAACGTAGGCGCCACCCTTGGAGACAAGTTGGCTGTTGCAGGTGAAAGAGGCCAGCCATAGATCGATGTTGGGGGCTATGCCAAGATATCCTCGCACAGCACATGAAAATTGCTCACCTGGAGCATTGAGTTGGGCCCGATGTCGTGAAGACGGAGGCCTAGGCGTTGCAGCAAATTGCGGAAGAAGGGAGAACCTGGCGGCGTGAATCCACGCTCCACGTGCTCCACGAACATCACCAGCTCGTTGGGCTTGGGGCGCGGCTCGATTTCATCGCCTGGCGCCCGCCAGACGCCGTCCTCCTTCGGCGGCAAGAAGCCAGCCTCGGCCAGATCTGCAAGAGTTTCCTCCGTTACCCAGGATCCTTCCCAGTTGCAGGAGATCTTGCGCCTATCGTCAGATGGCTTCGCCTTGGGCGCCATTGCGAGGGGGAGATTGGATTGGGGAACTAGGCTCGGGTCGAGGAAGAAGACGGCGCGGCTAGGGATGAGAAGATTGCAAGGGCAAATGGATAATGACCTAGGTGGCCGCAGCTTATAACTGAAGGGGCCCGCAACTAACGGCATTATCTGTGCTCGCAACCAACGGCACAATTTGCGCCCGCAAAACGAGTAACGGTCCGCAATTAAAGGAAACAGAATATTTCCAGAAGAGAGATGAGTCGCGCAGATGAGTCACAGCTCTGAATCGCATAAGTCAGGAGATTGGTCAGAACGTTTACAGTGCGGCTCAGAGACCATTTCAAGAGGTCAGAAGGTTCTCACCGTAAAGTCCTAACCAATCTTGGGGGCTAATGTCGGGGGAATACTTTCTGGATTAACCCGCGGCCCAGTGCGACTTAACTTACTCGCACGGACGAAGGCCCACTTGGGAGCAAGCCCAATATTGAACCGCCATAAGGGAAAGATCTAGAAGACATATCCCGGAGGACGTGAAGACCAAGTAGTCTCCGAGTAGGCCTCTGTGGATGTATTCCTTATGGGGAAGTTTCCTTTTGTAACCTAGCGAGCCTCTGTGTATATAAAGAGGACTCGCAGGACTTAGAGCGGGTCAAGCTATCAAGCCCCAAACCCTAGCTCATACGGCGAGTACCAGATCGGATCGCCTCCATTGTAACACCTCGATTATCATATCAATACCAATCTAGGGTAGGCAGGAAGTAGGTCTTTTACCTCACATTGAGGGGGCCGAACCTGGGTAAATCTGTGTTGATCTTTGTTCCTGCGATCCCAAGCTCGGAGATGCTTGACTCGCATAATCCCACACCTACGAAGTCATCTATGACACCTGACGTGACAAACCCACGACAAACCCGAGGACAAGGCTGCTCCAATCAAGAACAAGAAGCGGGACCCTGGACCCGACAAGCGGATCTTCGTCACCGAGCCTCTTCCGAAGAAGACCAAGCCCGCGCCGACTTCCGAGGAAGAAGGTGAAGGTGATCCCTGGTACCACATCCATCCAGAAGGCAACCACTTGCTCAAGGACTTCCGCATGCTCAAGAACCTCGCTGTCCGGGAGCAACGCCGAGCTGACGGGGTCAGCCAAGACGGTTGCTACAACTGCGGCACTGCCGGGCACATCGCTCGTGACTGCCCCATGGGTCGCCAGGGCGGAGGTGGCCGTGGATGGTACCGAGGTGGTGGCCGCGGGGGCGCGGAGGAGGACGCGGCGGTCAAGGTGGTCGCGGGTACAACACTCCGGAAGCCGCCCACGTCGGCAAGGGGGAAGCTCCGGCTCCCCAAGGAGGCAACGGCGGCAAGTATCAAGAAGTCACGGGGGTCGTCGGGTGCATCCACGGAGGGTCTTCTCTGCCTCCCTCCAACGGCGCCTGCAAGAGACTTGTCCGGGAGCTGAACGCGGTAGCTTCTGCTCCGTCCAAGCCCCTGGACTGGTCCAACCAGGTCATCACCTTCGACCCAGAAGACCACCCTGCAAACACTGCCGGGGTCGGGACCCAGCCGCTGATCGTGTCGCCCGTCATCCACAACTACAAGGTCACCAAGATGCTGGACGACGGAGGCTCCAGCCTCAACCTGCTAACGGCGAAGGTCCTGGCTGTCCTCCAAATCCCCCTCTCTCGCCTACAAGACACTGGGGTGTTCCAAGGCGTGAACGGAAGTGTTACTCGACCCCTCGGGAAGATCACCCTTCCGGTCACCTTCGGCGACTCCAAGAACTTCCGCACCGAGGGAATCGTCTTCGACATCGCCGACACTCCGCTACCGTACAACGACATACTTGGCAGACCTGCTCTGGCCAAGCTCATGGCCGTCTCTCACTTCGCCTACAACATGCTGAAGATTTTAGCGCCGTGGGGCGTGATCAAGGTCAAGGCCGACATCGACGATGCTATCTACTGCGTTCACCAGCTGAACCAGACGGTGGTGACCACGGCGGACATCCCTCAAGGTGTACAGGAGGATGATGATGGGGCTCTCCCCGGGGGCAAAGGGCACCCCGGGGGCTCCACATCTACTCCACCCAAGAAGGCGCCATTCCATGGCGACCCGCAGCTGACCAAGAAGGTGGCGCTAACTAGCGACGGAGTTCGCTCCATCACCATCGGCGCCCGCCTCACCGACAAATAGGAAAGCGCGCTCGTCGCCTTCCTTCGGGGAAAACTGACGTCTTCGCGTGGGAGGCATCAGGTTTACCCGGCGTACCAAGGGAGGTGATCGAGCACAAATTGGCGGTCAATCCGGGGTCTCGCCCCGTGAAGCAGGTTCTCCGGAACCAAAGCAAGGAAAAGCTGGAGTTCATCATCGCCGAGGTAGACAAGTTGATAGAAGCTGGTGTCATCCGGTCGGTTCCCCACCCAAGCTGGGTGGCCAACCCCGTGGTGGTACCGAAGCCTATGACCTTCAAGTGGAGACTCTGCATCGACTTCACAGACCTGAATAAGGCCTGTCCCAAGGACCCCTTCCCCCTACCGCGGATCGACATGATCGTGGATTCCACGGCCGGGTGCGAGCTGCTGTGTTTCCTGGATGCCTTTTCCGGGTACCACCAGATCATGATGTCACTCGAGGACCAAGAGAAGACGGTCTTCATCACTCCCAAGGGCTGCTACTGCTACACTCGGATGCCTTTTGGCCTCCGAAACGCCGGCGCTACCTTCCAGCGCGCAATGCAAGCATGCCTTGGGTCGCAGCTGGGCTGCAACGTCGAAGCGTACATCGACGACATCGTGGTCAAGACCCGGTACAAGGACTCCCTCATCCAAGACCTTCACGAGACCTTCGAGAACCTCCGCCGGGTCAACTTCAAGCTCAACCCCGACAAGTGCGTGTTCGGGGTCCCCTCCGGCAAGCTGCTGGGTTTCCTGGTCTCTCACCGAGGGATCGAGGCGAATCCGGACAAAATCAAGGCAATCGAGCGCATGGAGGCACCCCGGCGAGTCAAGGACGTACAGTGCCTCAACGGGTGCATCACTGCACTCGGGCGCTTCATCTCAAGGCTTGGGGAGCGGGCCTTACCGTTCTTCAGGCTGCTCAAGAAATCAGGCCCCGTGGAATGGACCTCCGAGGCCGAGGAAGCCCTGCAGTCCCTCAAGCGCTACCTCGCCTCGCCACCAATCCTCGTGGCACCAGAAGAGAAGGAGCCCCTACTACTGTACATCGCTGCCACCAACCAGGTGATCAGCGCTGTGCTCGTAGTAGAGCGTGACACTCCTCCGAAGAAGTCAAGCAATATCAAGGGCAAGCGACCCGGGAACTCTCTTCCGGGGCAACCATGCAAGAAACGACTTCCGGGTGACCAGGGGTCTCATGACCCTGGCGTCACTGCGACTTCACCAAGCGACGCGGATCCCGTCGGGAACGGAGAATCTCCCTCCGACGAGACTTCGCCGGGGGCTACGTCGTCCCCACCCCAAGACATCGACGAGGAGGAAGCTGAGCCCTCTCAGGACTCGGCGACCCGCAAGGTGCAGCACCCGGTCTACTTCGTCAGCGCAGTGCTGCGCGACGCCCGGGAGCGGTACCCCATGATGCAGAAGTTGCTGCTGGCAATCCTCATTGCCTCCCGCAAGATGAGGCCGTACTTCCAAAGCCATCCCATCACGGTGGCGTCCAAGTACAACCTAAGAAGCCCCCTGGAGAACCCACTTGCCACTGGTCGCATATCATGGTGGGCCATGGAGCTTCAAGGTTTCGGTCTCAAGTTCGAGCACACGGACAACATCAAGAGTCAGGCGCTGGCGGATTTCACGGCCGAGTGGACCGAGACGGCATTCGACGACCCGGAAGAGGAAACCTGCCTCCCCGGGAAGGAAGATCCTAGCGCCTGGATCATGCACTTCGACGGCTCCTACACCAAGGGGAAAGGAGGCGCTGGGGTTGTCCTAACCTCACCAACCGGGGACCGGCTGAAGTACGTCGTCCAGATGCACTACCAAGGGAACATCTCCAACAACACGGCGGAGTACGAGGGCCTGCTCGCGGACTTCGTGCTGCCATCGGCCTCGACATCAACAAGATCGTCGTCAAGGGTGACTCTCAGCTAGTCATCAAACAAGTGAACAAGGAGTACGCGTGCCCTCAGATGGCACCATACGTTGAAGAGGTCTGGAAGCTGCAGCGGCGCTTCGACAACTTCCGGTTGTGTACGTCCCTCGGGGAGAAAACACGGCCGCGGATGAGCTATCGCAGGTGGCGTCCAAGCAAGAACCAGTGCCTCCCGGGATCTACATCGAGGTCCTCAGGCGACCTTCGATCCTGCCCAAAAGGCTCGCGACAAGATCTGCGCCGGGGGCTGGCGACCTTTGTACCTCGACAACATGGGTAGCCAGCCCAGAAGCCCAAGACCCAGCAGTCCCTCCAGCGGAGGAAGCTATGCTTTCTTTCCGTCGGATGGTGCTACCGGTGGAAGGAGCCCACCCACCCTGGGCCCGGGACATCGTCAAGTACATCATGGAGCACGCCCTCCCGGAGGACGATCACGACGCCGAGCAGGTGGCTCGTCAAGCCAAGCTCTACGTCATGATCGACGGCGAGCTCTACCGGCGACGGGACAACGGAGTCAAGCTCCGATGCATCCCTCAAGAACAAGGCCAAGTACTGCTACGGGACATTCACGAAGGCACATGTTCAAGTCATGTGGCATCAAGATCACTGGCGGGTAAAGTTTTCCGTCACGGGTTCTACTGGCCAACAGTCCTCAGTGATGCGGAGCAGCTAGTCAAGACCTGTGAAGCCTGCCAATACTATGCGAAGAACATACATCAGCCGGCGCAAGCTCTGCAGCCAATCCCAATCTCCTGGCCATTCACGGTCTAGGGGCTAGACATCGTGGGAAAGATACCGAAGTCTGTCGGGGGACATGAATACCTTTTCGTGGCCATCGACAAGTTCACAAAGTGGGTGGAAGTGATGCCAGTACCAAGACAGACAGCTCAAGCAGCCATCAAGTTCATTGAAGGGATCGTGTACCGCTTCGGAGTACCCAACAGAATCATCACGGACAATGGCTCTCAGTTCACAAGCCGATCCTTCCTCAACTTCTGTGAAGAGCTAGGAATCAAGGTGTGCTTTGCCTCGGTATCGTACCCAAGGTGCAATGGGCAAGTAGAGCGAGCCAATGCGGAGGTCCTAAAGGGTTTGAAGACCAAGGCCTTTGACAAGTTAGAAGACAAGGGCAAGACACTACTAGGAAAAGGGTTATAGAGAGGTTTCCAGTCTGTGGCGCACCATTAATTCGTGCGCCACAGAATTATTTCTGTGGCGCATGGATGCTAGTGCGCCACAGAAATTAGCCACTTTCTATGGCGTTCTGTGGCGCATGTCCACAGATGCGCCACAGAAAACAAGACTTCTGTGGCGCATGAGACACCATGCGCCACAGAATTCCTGTGGGTCCCACGTGCAATCATTGGGCCAGGGTCCATCTGGGGAATTTCTGTGGCGCACCGTGGCTGGTGCGCCACAGAAACCCTACTTTCTGTGGCGCATCAAGCATGATGCGCCACAGAAAGTTGGGTTTCTGTGGCGCACCAGACACGGTGCGCCACAGAATGTTAACTTTCTGTGGCGCATCAAACACCATGCGCCACAGATAGTTGGCCCAGATCTACAAAAAGGTGGCACCCCCATGTGACCTTCTTCATCCTCCCATCTAGCTCGAGCTCCTCCTCTCTCCCATGCCATTTTGACCATCCTATTCTCCATTATTTGTTATTAAACCTAATTTATTTGATATATAATTGGTGAGCGCTTTGGGAGAGCCTCCATATATATTCTCCTCCTCTCTTTTTGTCCACAATTTTCTCTCCATCACCACACACTCTCTCTCATCGATCACGGTCACGTCTCGGCAACGGATCTAGATCTACTAGGTGGGTATTGTTGGATGGATGTTTGTTAAAGGCATGAGAAACTTGTCGGCGGGCGATTGTGTGTGGTTTGCATGAAGCAAACTATTGTTGAACGGATCTATGCATGAAACTTGTGTGTGTGGTTTGCATGAATCTTTGCTTGCGCCGGCGTGGTGCATGGATGTTTGCCGAAATGTTGATTCATTTCCATTTCGGTAAATTTTTGCACCACATATGTCCTACTTTTAGGGGAAGTCATGCCGAATTTTTTCGTCGAACATTTCCAACTTTCCGATTTCCCGCATGAGAAGCTTGTATGTGTGTGTGTGCATGTTGCGGTTAATTAATTCTAATTAATAACACATACTCTATATGTATACCGCGTAGGCGACCATGGTCATCAAGATGAGCTCCAATCGAATCAACAACTACAAGGAAGAAGCGAAGGCGGAAATGAATCGGTGCAACGGGCGCCAGATACGATGTCCGTGTAGAAGTTGCAAATTTGTGAGATGGATCGACCCTGATTCCGGACAATTGGAGGAACACCTGCTCAGGCGCGGTTTCATGGAAGGCTTCAACCAAGCGCCGACAGCAAATGTTGCGCCTGAAGACGAGGGCGGGCAAGATGATCGTGACGAAGGAGATGCCGACGGACATGGTCATGATGGTGGTGGAGAAGACGCGAACACGCCGCAGAGCTCGCTAATGTCGGCCTTGATGGAGTCCCATGTTCAAGAACTGCTCCTCAAGAACGCGAGCACCGTTAGAGAGAAAGCCAAGCTGGCGCAAATGGAGATAGACGGGAAGACTCCGTTGTATCCTGGGTGCCGGCCACAGGATACGCGCTTGCAAGTAACGCTTGATGCTCTGGAGATGAAGTCGGGAAACAAATGGACCGACGCGAGCTTCAACAAGAACATGCAATTCTTGCACGAGCGTCTTCCCGAGGGGAACACATTGCCAACTAGTATCGAGGAGGCCAAGAAAGTCGTTTGCCCTCTTGACCTACCGCACGTTAAATACCACGCCTGCATCAATGATTGCGCAATTTATCGGGGCGAGTACGAGGACAGAACCACATGTCCGGTGTGCGGCCAAGGACGGTACAAGAGCCGTGGGAAGAAAGTTCCTCGAAAAGTGGTATGGTACTTTCCTATCACTCCCCGTCTGCAGCGGTACTTCGTGGACCCTAAGGAAGCAAAGCTCATGCAATGGCACACGGAAAGGGAGAAGCCCGAAGAAGATCCGGAGAAGGGCAGGATCCTTACACACCCTTCAGACGCTAGCCAGTGGCAAGAGTTGGACGCCGTCGGAAATTTCGGAGGCGACGCAAGGAACGTCAGGCTCGGTATGAGCACCGATGGACTCAATCCGTTCGGCAACCAGAGTAGCACGCATAGCACCTGGCCCGTGTTTGTATGGCCTTACAACCTTCCCCCGTGGTTGTGCACGAAGCAAAGGTACATACACATGAGTATTCTCATTCAGGGGCCGAAACAAGCAGGTGTCCACATACATCTGTATCTCGCGCTGTTGAAAGAGGAGTTAGCCACGTTGTGGGAGACGCCAGCCCGTACGTGGGATGCCTACACTGGAGATTATTTCGACATGAGAGCCGCGTTGCTCACGACGGTGCAGGACTATCCTGGTTGCTCATATGTATCGGCCCAGGTAGGCCACGGATTCTGCGCATGTGTCAGGTGCATGGATAAGACCCCGCATCTCCAGCTACCAAGGAATCCCGGGTCTTCGAAAACCGTGTACCCAGGGGCTCGAAGGTGGCTTCGCATGGATCACCCGTGGAGAAAACGTGGTGAACTGTTCAATGGTAAGGACGAGATCGAAGAAGCTCCGAGGCCGAGGAGCGGCACAGAAATCGACGAGCTGTTGAAACATTGGGAGGAGTGCCCCGCGCCGGGAAAGAAACGACCGAAGGTAGATCCGCTGCTGGGTGTATGGAAAGCGAGGTCTGTTTTCCACGACTTGGAGTACTGGAAGGTCCTCAAGACGCCACATAGCCTCGATATGATGCACATTACGAAGAATGTCACCGAGGCTCTGCTTGGCACTCTTTCCAACATGCCGGAAAAGACCAAGGATGGGACGAAAGCAAGATACGATCTGAAATGGCTTGGTGTCAGGAAAGATCTTCAGGCTCCCGATAGCGATGACGATGATGATGATGATCAGACGGAAGGGACTCAAGGTCGCCGCAAAAGGGTAAAGAAGAACACTGTGGTGCTTCCCGCTACGTGCTTCACTATGAGTCCGGAGGAGCTCGAGCAATTCTACATGTGTCTCCTAGGAGTCAAATTTCCTCATGGTTACGCGGGGCAGATAAGCAGATATCTGGACGGAACGAAGAAGAGGTTTAGCGGGATGAAGTCTCACGACTGTCACGTGCTGTTGACGCAGATACTTCCCGTTGCGATTCGAGGGATAATGGACGAGCACGTCCGTGATACGCTGCTTGCCCTTTGCAACTTTTTCGACGTCATCAACAGGAAGTCGATCGGCGTGAAGCAGCTCGACAGGCTAGAGGAAGAGATCGTGCTGATACTATGCGAGCTCGAGATTTACTTCCCGCCAGCATTCTTTGATATCTGCGTGCATCTCCTTCTCCATGTCGTTGATGACATCAGGCAGCTCGGGCCAACGTTCATGCACTACATGATGCCGTTCGAAAGGATGAACGGTGTCATGAAAGGATATGTCCGCAACAGGTCCCATCCAGACGCAAGCATGGCCAAGGGCTTTCTAACCTACGAGTGCATCTCCTTCTGCCAGAATTATCTAAGCACCGAGAACCAGGATGTTGGTCTCCCCACGAGGAAACACTTCGGCAGGCTCAATGGATATGGTCACCGAGAGGGCACCAGCTCAACCTTTGTCAGCATGCAGGGTCGAAAGGACGACTTCGACAGGGCTCACCGGGTCGCGCTACAACACTTACAATTGATCGAAACTTGGGTGGAACAGCACAAATGCTTACTCGAGCAACATTACATCAAACTGGGCCGGCCGAGGAAGAAGGGAGACGTAACCAGAGCGCACAACTCTAGCTTCACGCGTTGGTTCAAGCAAAAGCAACTGGAGCTAGCAAAGAACAAAGCACCATCTACGGAAGATGAAAGACTCATATTCTCCTTATCACGGGGTCCCTCGTACAACGTAAAGACCTATCAGGCGTACGACATCAACGGCTACAGATTCTACACCGAGGAAAAGGACAAGAAGTCGGAATATCAAAACTCAGGAGTAACTATGCTATCCTACGGCGATGAGGAGGCTACTGTCAAGGAAAGATATTTCGGAAGGATTGAGGACATATGGGAGCTCAACTACTGTGGAGAGTTGGTGCCAATGTTCCGTGTAAGATGGGCCAAGGACGTCGTCAAAGAAGGCCGGTATTTCACCACCATGGTAATACCCGATGCCAAATCGAAGAACGCCTCCGCGAAAAATGAGCCATGGGTACTCGCTAGCCAAGTTGAGCAATGCTTCTTCATTACTGACCCGTCAAAGCCTAGCCGTGTTGTCGTGAGGAGGGGCAAGAGGAGCATCATCGGAATGGAAGGAGGCGCCACCGAGCAAGACTTGGACAACGAGCCAAAGATCGAGGAGGAATTCGACAAGTTCTTCGACATGCCTACTACTAGTACACAAAGAAGGAAGACATCCCTACCTACCAAAGGTTGTCCGTTCACGCGAAGAAATCTCAAGGTCACCGGCCTAAAGTTTTCAACCGCGAAGAAGGGAAAGAAGAGAATCTAGCTCGCGGAACCGAGACGAAGAAGAGACTTTTTTGGTGTATTTAATTTGTGTGTGTGTGTGAGACAATGCAAGAGTTATGTATTCAATGAACTAAATATGTATGACATTGTGTGTGAGACAATGCAAGAGTTATGTATTCAATGAACTAAATATGTATGAGACATATTGTGTGTATTTTTTGAACCAAATTTAACCAAAAATATTTGTAAGAAAAAAAGTTCAGCAAAAAAATCCCAGGACATTCTGTGGCGCACCCCTTAGCTCATGCGCCACAGAATCGTAACTTTCTGTGGCACACCCCTTAACGGATGCGCCACAGAATCGTAACTTTCTGTGGCGCACCCCTTAGAGGATGCGCCACAGAATCCTAACTTTCTGTGGCGCATCTTCTGGATGGTGCGCCACAGAAGTATTGCGCTGCACTTACATGTGGGGCCACCCTGCGCTGCCCGTTTCTTCCCCAAAATTTTCACCAAGTCCCACCACAGAAGCCTCGCCTCTCGTGACCACCTCTCGCCGCCGGCAGCCCACCGCGCTCCACCGCGCTTGACCCGCCCGCCACCGACCTCCACCGCCACCCGCACCGGCGCCGCCCGTGCTCGACGCTCCCGTGGTCGCCTCGCTCGTGCTCGACGCGCCCGTGGTCGCCTGCGACCTCGACACCGGCCGTGCCCCCGCCCAATCCTTCGCCGCCGCCTCCTCCAAGCTCGGCCTCGTCCGCCGCCGTTGCCCCCTCTCCTGCAGACGCCCTCGACCTCCCCTCCCTCCCCCCTCCCTGAGGTGTGCTTCCCCCTCTCTCTCCCTCCTCCCTCCCCTACCGAATTACGTGCACGCAAGGTGTTCGATAGTAGTACTGGCTCATCTTTGTAGCAGTAGCTGTACCAACTTCACTTGCTAAATGGTGTTTGATAGTAGTACTTGTGCTAACACCTGACTGCCATAAACGTAATGACCTTTGGAACACAACGAAATACACATTTAACACACAATGCTTTCATACTTGTCTTAAACACATCACAATGGAGTTGGTCTCATACCTTCCTTCATGATTTCCTTCTCGTCTACATACTGATCACAGTGGAATGATGCAATGCATTCATGATTCACGAGCACTTTGGTTCGATACATCACAGAGTACCATAAAGATTGCGTCTAGAAGCAGCAATCTTTGCACACCTATCCTCTACATATGCCCAATGCACATGCAATGCATGCCAAAGACACAAAGCATAAATTGCAAATTCATTTGATGCAAAAATATTATTAGCTCTCAATTTATAGCTCGACTACACAACAAAAATGCGAGAAACATTAAAATATGTACAGGTTCCACTTCACTTAGCACAAGATGAAGAGAGTAACACGGAAAATCACCAACACAGATAATGCACCCAGGAGTTTTTCTTTTTCGAGTAGACCTAGGCATACCTTAGCTTTATAGATGAGAAGCAATCAGAATCACAATTATAAGTTGCTACTGCATAGAAGTGATTTTTGCTACTGCATAGAAGTGATTTTTGCTACTGCATAGTTGTGAGAAGTTAATTAGAGCTTGCTGCATAGTTTTTTGTTATTATTTTTTGCTTGCTGCATAGTTGCTTGCATAGTTGTTATTATTTGTTATGTTAATTTATTTGTTATTAATTAACATAGTTGCTTGCATAGTTGTTAATTAGAGAAGTTAATTATTGCTATGTTAATTAGAGAAGTTAATTATTCCTACCACTACCCCAGAGGTATTATAGAAGTGCATGTGTAGGGTTATATATTATATATGCTATGCTATGAAACCCAAATAGGATAGCCATATGATTTCCAACCATGACAATTGATTGATTGTCTTGCCTCTCTACTTAGACGAATAAATTATACTCTATTTATATCACTAACCAATATATATCCCAATCCATCTTCAGGGTTGTGTCAGAGGGATATCGAAGAACGACTAGAGGCACAGAATGACACCAGGGAGTGGAAGACGAAAGAAGGCTATCAACCGTTCCCGGCGCCGCTCAAGAAGAGGACTCCATGATCCATGCATGCTCCCGCGCGCTCTTGCTCACCATCATCGCCGATGTGTACTACATTTGATTATAGTTAGGCGGCGAACACTTGATTTGTAATGTGTAGTGTGAAATGATGAAACATTCGGCTCTTTTGTGACTATGTGTATATATGTATCTCGATCGGGCACTAAGTAATATATGTGATGACATATTGATTAATGTGTTTGTCTGTTTATATACCTGTCAAATATACCTGTATTTCTGTATAAACCTGTATAAATCCTGTATTTGTACAGCAAAACGAAAAAATACCGGTATTTCTGTTTCATATTTCTCTGGCGCACGCTTTTTGTTTTTGTGGCGCACCACTTTCTGTGGCGCACCAACAAACAGTGCGCCACAGAATTCCTCTGTATAGGGTGCTGCCGACCTCTTTCTGTGGCGCACCGCGCTGGGTGCGCCACAGAAAGTTTGCGCCACAGAAATAATTTTTGTGGCGAGAATTCTGTGGCGCACCCAGAAATCCTCCAGGTGCGCCACAGAAAGTAAAAAACGTGCGCCACAGAAAGGCCTTTCTGTGGTAGTGAGAACTGGATTGAGCATCTACCAAGTGTCTTGTGGTCCCTCAGAACCACACCAAGCAGAGACACTCAAGAAACACCATTCTTCCTTGTCTATGGAGCAGAAGCCGTCTTGCCAACAGAGCTCAGGCATGGATCCCCCCGGGTACTTGCCTATGATGAAGACGCACAAGCTGAGAGGAGGATTGATGACATCAACTTCATGGAAGAGGTGTGGTGCCGAGCCTCCTTACGATCTGCTCGATACCAGCAAGGGCTCCGCCGCTATCATGATCGCCATATCCGTTCACGGGTACTGGAACACGGAGACCTGGTTCTCCGCAAGAAGCAGAAGCTTGATAACATGAACAAGCTGTCCTCCAAGTGGGAAGGACATTATCGGGTGACGCATACCCTGAGATCCGGAGCTGTTTATCTGGAGGACGAGAAAGGCAGGCCGGAGGGCAACGCCTGGAACATCGAGAATCTCCAAAAATTCTACCCCTGAATACGAACATGAATCGCAGATAGTTCAAGTCAACTAAGCACGCCCAAGGGGCTAGTGTTCTGTATAAGGGTGTCAGAATCGTCGCCAAGAAATAAAAGATAAGTTTTTCAATTCCGTGAGCCTCTCTTGTTGTCGTGAAGTGTGTTATCCGTAACAACCCCCAAGCAGGGGGCTGACATGGTGCCGGTGGCTGATAGGTCGAGCGCGAGCAGCCTATCAGAAGGCGCTGCCACCTGATCATGCCGTACTGCCGCGGTAAGAAGTGGAACGGGCAGTGCTGTGTTTTAAAGAACCTAAACACAGAAATGCACATTCAACTTTGCTTGCGGGTTGCTCCGGATGAAACACTTTCACGACATGTTAGGGAGGGTCCATTCTTTTCCTACTGAAAGTGTGTTGTGTGTAGCGCCTCTCCCGGGACAGGATTGGATGCTGAAGAGCGGCTCAGGAGCTGGATACCCGGGAAGGACAGAGTAGATCAAGGACACGGCAAAAACCAGCTAAGTCTTTGCATGTGCATCTGGCATTCTAGGCATAATATCTCGCTCGGAGTCAATATACCACCAACCTGCGCATGCTTGACAGTTGATGAGAACCTTTGCGGGGGTAATGCGTCCTCCCCGGCGAACGGTCAGATTTCCCTTCTGGCTTAGTACCCGTGGCTGTGGAGTGGACTCCCGGAAGGCATAGTGCTCTTAGGGGTGCTGCTACTGGTGCGGGCGGGCAGAGCACTTGTCACCTAAGAGATCTCCTCAGAAAACTTGACGGCACGTTAGTGCAAAGGAAGGTTTGGGAAATGACCCCGGGAGTTGAGCCCTAGGATTGCATTCATCTGAATTTACATTCTGAGTTTACAGTTCTGGATTACATTCAGTCGAAGCTTTTTCTGGATACATATCTAGCCTATGCTACTAAGGCCAGCTCAGGGCTCCTGGCTGTGCAGCTCTGTCTTTCTGTTTTATTGCCTGCCGGGTGCACTCCGGACTCCCGGGGACGCCTGGGATGAAGGAGGGCATTTGCGCAGGATCTTCAGGGGTCCCACGGGCCGGGGAACTTCCGGGCAAACCCCGGTACATGCTGGCTGCAGAGGAGGTGCACATGGTCCACGAACTTATCCATGATGTCTTCCTCATCCTGTACGAAGAAATCAAGTCAAGGCACAGGCTCTTCCCAATGGTCGTATTGCCAGAATCAAGGCGACCTTACCTTGAAGACATCGTCAAGATCGCAGAGGAGGCGGATCAATCTCTGATTGCCTGCGGCCTCCTTCCATAGCTCCATCTTGATGGTGTCCTTCCGGATCGCCAGCGCTACCGATGCCTCCATGGCGGCAGTACTGGCGATGTTCCCCACTGCAGGGAAAACCAAGGAGACTCGAGGGCGAGGATCAACCTCGTCCTTTCTAGTGGCTCGGGCTCCAGCTTCGCTGGGAGCCTCCGCCGCTCCTCGAAAGACGGACTCCGCCGTCGACACATCGGACAAGGCCCTCTCTGCTTCGCCGGACATTGTTCTGCGGGGTGAGAGGAAGCAAAGGAGGAAGAGGAGCAGAGCAAGGCGAGAAGATGTGGCGAAGGGGTGGAGCCTGGATGGTCTTTTGTAGGCCTCCCCTGCTCCACCTACCCCTTGACGCTACGGCTGCTGCAGTAATGGGAGCGCGTTTTGCAAAAAACTCGTTCTCATTCACACGGACGCGACGCGAAGACAAGGAGGAAAACAAGATCTTCTTCATTTACAAGGACTACAGGGGGACGATCTTTTTTACAACAAAAAGGTTGCCTCCCGCCGAACAAGGAGCGCCGCCGTACAATGGAAGACGCTACTTCCAGAAGTACGACGTCAAGGCCGCCAAGGAGGAGGTCAACGGGATCTCCATGGTGCCCGTCCGAAGCTCCTCGCCTTCAGGAAGACGAGCTCCCCTCGACCTTGATGTCAGATGAGTTTTCCTCATCTTCATCCTCGTCGTAGGAGCTCGAGCCGCCGCTGCTGCTCTCCATGCAGCACTCCACGCGTCCGCCATCGACACCGAAGATCTTCACGGAGAGCATAGCATCTCTGTCGTACCGGAACACCAAGCACTGCCCCCTGGACAGGCGGCGAGCACGGGAGAACGACTTCCACCCCGGACCCAGAAGCAGGGCGCCGTCAGCGGTGCGCTCCGCCATGGCCCAGGAGGGGCCATTGGGGCAACCTTCCACCTGCAGCCAGAAGCCGGAGGGTCCGATGTCCTACGTCGCCATCGCGAAGGAATCCGGCAGGAGAAGCCGGCTGCGAGGCCTGCGGTTCAGATCCACGGCGAACTCGAATGGCGCGAAGCTGGTATGAAACATGCTTCTAGGAAGAGGTGCAGCGGTGCCGCAGCCTCCACGGCCGCCGCGACCGCGAATCCCACGACCTCGCAGAACAGCTCGACCACGAGTGTAGGGCCACTCTCCGCAGCAGCTGAAGAAGTACGAGGGCGTCCAACTCCTCTCTTCGCTCTCGCCATTGGCGCAGGCAACTTGTGAGAAGGCCCGGAGTTGGACCAAGGAAGAAGATGACCGAAAAGGCCAGGGGTGCGCCTCGCTTTTATAACCGCGGCAGCACCTCCACCAAGCGTCTCCTCGGTTCTCCTGTTAGTGGGGACCGAGGGGGCCCTCACAGTTATTCCCCCGAACGGAGTAACTCCAAGAACTTCAAGGCCATCAATGAAGCGAAGCTGAGAAGACCAGGTACCCGGGACCCACTTTGACCTATCTTTAGGCCATGGCCCCGGCAGCTGGAGCAAGAGCCGCCGGGACCATGCCCGGGGGCTACTGTCGCAACAGTGGAACATGAGGTTCCCCTAGTACTGCCAAAGTGGGTCCACCCCATGTGGGCCCAAGTTGAAGATGGACAAGACCAAGACTCAAGTCAAGCTGGCGGGTTCACCGTCAAGACACGCAAGGCCTGTATCGACTAAGGGCTCCGGTCCTGGGGACCTTCCGGGTCCCCAAATCAAGCAAGAAGGCCAGGAAGGACCCGAGAGCCCGAGTTCCCGGCAGGAGGCCAGGCTCCCTCCCGGGTACCTCCTACGCACTGTGGATAAGCACTCCACCTCACCACGGAAGACTTGGGAAGCAAGGCGAAGGCAGCGCGGGTGGGAAGCACGCCCCGTGGTGGTGTCAGCTCCTATCCACCCCCAAGGCGGACGCTCCCACCTAACCCAAGGGAGACGCTAGGCTGAGGAGAGGCCACGTCTCCCCCTAAACTAGATGAGGAGAGTCCTTCACCCCGAAGGACCCTCACGACCCTCACGTGACCCTGTGGCAACCCCTTAGCCTATAAAAGGAGGACCAAGGCACGGAGGAGGGGGAGGTCGAACCAAGGGCGAAGACAAGCTAGAACCAGAGCAAGACTAGTCTAGGGCTGCGAAGGTAGAGAGGAAGGTGATCTCCTCCGGGTCAGGATCTGTCCTTCTTCTACCTCCAGCCAAAACCCTTCCGGGTACCCTGCCCGGAGGTTCCATTGTAAGCCACACTATGAAGAACTCATCAATCCAGACATGCAGGAGTAGGGCTTTTAGCCTCCGGGCGGCCTGAACCTGGGTAGCTCCTTGTGTCCCTTTGGTTGCATGCTTTGATCGTGGAGAGGAGAGCTTGATCTAGACTCCGCCCAAGAAGACGATTCTCAGCCTCCTTCGCGCCCCGTGCCGAACCTAAAAGAGGGTATCCTATACTCCCGGTGTCCGTGCAACGAGACACGACAGGTACCCGAGGTTCTGCTGGCCGTGGTGGTCGTAACCCTCCTGAGGAAGAAATGCCGCCACCCCCCACAACGGAGTTTTTCTAAAACCGTCGTGAGGGTTGTCGGCCGGCGGCAGCGGTGGTCCAAGACGGCGCGGCGGCGTGTGGCGGCGCAGGGAGGGCGCGTGGTGGCGGTGTGGAGGGCCGCGGTGGAGGCTGCTGCGCGAGGTGTGCGTCCTGCTGCTCGTGGTCGCCCATGGCGGCTGGGCCCAATCTGTGCCTAAGAGGGCCTGAGCGGGCTGCGGCTGTGGACTATGGTCGGCGCAACAACAGTGGTGGTCGGCCAGCATGGGGGGCCTCCACCCCCGAGCCCATAATGGCTGACGGTGGAGCCAACGGAGATCGACGGCCTTCTTCTTCATCGGTGAGACCGGTGTCCCTCCTCTCCTCTCTGTGGTGGTAGCTCGTGCCGGCTTGCATCATCTCCCTTCGTTTCCGGTCGGGCAACATCGGGGTCACGGTCCATGGCCGGGGTGAAAACCCTGCTCGGCGGCAGCTGATGCTGACCACTGCGACACCTGCAGGCGTTGTTTCCTCCCTGAGGTATGGCCATGGGCCAGACCGTGTCCCCCTTCTCGGGTGCCATGGGAAACCCTAGGTTGATCGGGTTCGCCGGTCCGGGCGACGGCGGCACCTCGGCGTCGATTTCTTCTTGAAGACGTCGTTTTGGCTACCAGAGGTGTGCTCTCTTCGGCGAGGATGGGGATGATGCGCTGCCCGGTGTTGGTTGCTACCCAAGGCGAAGGCCTCCGGGGCGCAATGTACTTCATGGCGGATGTACCATAGTCGTCGCCTTCCCAAGACCGGCTGGATTCTGCCTTCTTCGCGCCGACTCCCTCTAGGCATATGAGGGGAGGTACGTTGATCTGAGAAGCCTTGGAGTCGTAGACGTGCTGCGGTGGGCCTCGGCTTTGTTCGTGACGCGGTCCTGAAGCTCGTGCCTCGTTTCCTCACCTCTCGGGGTAGATCTCGGGGTAAGGAGAGTTGTTTGTCGCCGGGTTGTTGTAGCGGGTGTGTTGTAATTTGTTTGGCATATGGTTTGGGTTGTAGCCTTATGGCGATGTACCGGCCGTCTTGGCCTTTCTTCTATGAAATAGATACGTCTCCCAGGGCATATCCTTGAAGAAAAAGGAAATTCGGAAAAAAATCCAGGTACACACATTTAGCAAGACATTCCGAGAGGCAATTGATTAAACAGGGTTTGACAGAAGCCAACCTCGTGCCTTCTTGCCAACGAACGTTCACCTTCATGAAGCCACAAGATCTCAGATGCTTGCTGGAGTACCAGTTACGGACGGCTTCTTGCCAGGCCAAGGAACCGAGGATTCAACAGCAAACCTGCCTAACAGAAATCCAATATCATAGACAGAGTTCTTGCTGGTATATATCAAAGAGACATGGTACATAAACCATGCAAGTCCGAAGAAATGAGATTGAAGAAAATAACAAAATGCACTGAGTTGATTATATCCAAGAAAACGACTTTAAAAATAGGATATCAAAAAATCCTAGAGACATAGTCCTTGCTTCTCAAAAGGAAATTAGAAAAATGGCATTTAAGAGTTAAAAGCAAATAATAGAGGTCATACTTCTTCACCAAAGTAGGTAATATTATGAGTAGGGAAGTTAGTCAAATATAGAGATAATTCAAACAATGCTTTTCAAACATCTGATTTGGGGCTAAAGCAACAAACAATGGCGAAATAATGAATTTAGCTTACTTAACAAACAGAAGACAGTTCTTTGTGTTTCGTATTCTTAGAGCAAGTCGGGTAAAATTCTGGAAAAATTCTACAGATTGAACCATTAGAAATATTTACAATGGAACTTGGCTAACTCAATTCAATCTTCCAATTCACTACGGGAGAGCTGATCTCTGCCATGTGCCCAGTACACACGGCAAAGCCCAAAAAACACACGGCAAAGGCTTTGCCGTGTGCCGCACACGGCAAAGAGTACACGGGGGAGAATTGCACGGCAAGGAGCTCTTTGCCGTGTGTCGGATGTCGAGCACACGGCAACGCCAACAGGTGGGTCCCACTGCAACTTGACGCCGGTGACGGACGGCGACGGTGCGCTCCTGACACGTGGGCCCACACCCTTGCTCTTTGTCGTGTGCCGTGCGCAAGCACACGGCAAATAAAAAGGCTGTCACCAAAAAAAAATCCCCGCCGCGTCCCTCGCCGGGACGGGGCAGTCGAGGGCGCCGCCGAGGGCTGAGGCGGCCGCGACGGCACGAATCCCTACAGCGCGGACAAGGACGGCGTCCATCACGCCGTGGTGGCACGCGGCGGCGGCAACGGCGAGGTACGGCAGTGCGAGCTGGGGCGTCGTCGTCGTTGACGACCTCGGCGAAGGACGTGGACGGGCGCGCCGAGCCGTGGGTGGCGCCGTCGCCAACGAGGAACAGGTGGTGTTCACGGCGGACGTGCGAAGGCGGAGGCGGCTGGTCGTCGAGGCCGGCCTGCGACGGAGCCCGTCGCGGACGATCTCGTCATTGGACGACACCGAGCTCGGCGGCCCGAACCACGGCAGGTGCGCACCATCAGATCGACGGTGACGAGAGGAGAGGATTTCCAGGAGAGAAAGCAGAGGACTGCTGTCTCGAGCTCATAATCGCCGCCGCGGAAGGAGCCCTCAATGGCCTTGGTGTGCCGTGCGTTTTGACCTCCTTGCGGCGGAGGAGCAAGGGGAGGCCACGAGCGACGGAGAGCATCGACGGAGGGCGGCGATGGAGAAGAGCGGGCGCGGGTGCAGCTCGAGGATGGAGGAGCATGGAGGCGATGGATGGTGGAGGAATAGGATAAGGTAGTGACTAGGTAAATTTAGCGCGGCGTCATGCCGCGCCTGTAGTGTAAAATTGGGGTGATATATAATTCTGATGTAATTTTTTTTTCATGTATTTGAATTTATGTAAGAACGTAAGAGCACGACTGCGTAAACATAGAAAGAAGTTAATGATGTCTTCATCTTTTTGCCTGTAGAGAAGGTAGTATAGAGAGGTGTAGGGATAAAACACACATTTCATAAATTTGATTAAAGAGTTTGTACTCTGTTTTAGTGTATGCATAGAGGCACTGAATAAGAGAAAACTAAAGAAAGGAGGTAGGACAAGTATTGTAGTTTGGTAGCTGATTTGGAGGCGGGTAGCTTCGGAAGGCGGAATGAGCAAGACGGAAGAAGGGGTCGAGGAAAACAGAGTGGGGTAGGTTGATCCATTTCCTGCTTTACTGGCTCTGTTTTATTGAAGCGGTGCGGTCGGTAGGAGATTTTTTTGCAAGGAAAACTATGATTATTCCGTTATTTTATTTTTTGAGCCTATATATTTTGATGGTGAAAGTGCAACTGTATGTACAATAATCTGAAGATTAAAGAGAAATATGTATATGTGAAGGAAACCTTTGATTATTCCGTTATTTTTTTTAAGCCTACATATTTTGATGGTGAAAGTGCAACTGTATGTACAATAATCTGGAGTTTAGATAGAAATATGTATATGTCAGTTAAAAAAATGTTAAAAGTTGTTTCGAAGGGTGATATCCATCTGCTCGTCAAAGGAAAATTCGAACGTATGACTGAGTGCGACGAATTTGATAAAATTCGTCGAATGTTTTTTGCGAATTTGGATACAAAATTGAAGAGCTAGAGTCGATCAAACTCGAGACCAATTACGGGAATGGAACCTGCTCATCGACACTCATATATTTCATGTACATATTATCATGAAAAGGAGAACGAATCGTAGTTTTTGGTAAATGCGAGGGTCTTTCCGCAAAAGTGTCGCGCGGGCTGTCGGATCTGAATCGGATGGCGCAGAGGCCTGTGTGCAATGTAGACTAGAGGACCATTTCATATTTGTTGGAAAACGTAGGGACTTTTCTACAAAAAAACGTAGGAGGAAACGCGGACCAAGAGACGTGTGTGCACTGTATACCGGAGGACCGTTTCATATTTGTTAGAGAACGCAGGGAATTTTCTGCAAAAAAACGTAGGAGGAAACGTGGTGACTTCCCTGCAAAAAAGCGTAGGGTCCGCGCGTGTGATATGCCGGATGACCGAGTCACAATTTTTGGAAAAGGCGGGAATTTTTCAGCGGGGGAAGCGCGTGGGCCCACCGCTCTCCGTGAAACAAAAAATGCTAAAAAAAAGCAGTACAAACTGCACACTCCGAGCAGTGCACATATTTTTTTCATCAAAACATATCAACATGGATGTAGTTTTGAAGTTCTCGACATGACTAATCCATCCCAAAACGGATCGCGATTTGGAAACTCGGTTCGCAAAATATTTCATTTTTTTGTTTGTGTTGGAAGTAAAAAAAAAGTATGCAGGTACAGTGTAGCGGTCCGGACACTGCAGCCAGTGGAACGCGGGGTCTTCCCGGGGAAAGGAAGCAAAAAAAAAACACGCTGTAGCTAGCACTGTGGAGGCCGGCGATTCCGGCGTCTTTAATATAGTTATTCCGATCGCTGAGAGGCCGGCGATTCCGACGTCTTTAATATAGTTAGTAATGTGGAGGAAGACGACAAAGAAAAAAAGAATGAGGGCGCACCGCATGCCACGGATTGTGTGCTTCCTTGCAGAAGCTGGACCGTTAGATCGTGCAGGCAATCATCCAACGGCCCATAGGCGTGATCCACATCAAATTTTTCTGGCCAATCAGCACGCATAGTTTCTTTGGCGTGTGCCGGCACACGGCAAAGATTTTTTTGCTTTTTTTTTATTTGCTAATTATCTTTGATTATGTTGCAGTGACTATTGTATATAATAATTCTTGTGTACCTTAAACTATGTCAAATATGGTCACTTTATTTTCTTTGAATTTTCCTTTGTTGAGTATTTCTTCATTTTCTTTGAGGTTCTTCCAAATTTCTCAAAATGTCTAGCATGACTATTTATTTAAAGGGGTCAAATTTTTAGAACTATTGACGGTTCTGTGATATAACTACTATTTGTGTAACTTAAAATGATTTTTGTAAAAAAAATTAGAACAAACTATCACACACTTGTAGTTCAAATTTGAATTACTTTCGGAAAATCGTCATAAAGTCATTTAAATAGGCGAAATTAGGTAGAAACCGAGAAAAATGTTAATATTTCAGGATTATCCATAAAATATGGTCTACTTTGTGTGAAATCTAGATGGGTGCCATTTTGCACCATATTTTTTGTACTTGTTTCACAAAAAAAGTCATTTTCTCCACTTAGAAAATAGAAAATGATATTTATACAAATAATTTGGAAAAACTCAGTTCGGCAACATTATTGCCCATACCAAAACACACCTATGTGCCAAACATGGGGACTTTATCACAAACTATGCCATGGAAATGGTCATATCTTGGTCGTTTGGCTTGAAACCTATAAATGTTTATATACGATAGACCTTTTTGTGAATCATTGTTTTGAAAATTTTGTCAAAACTCAAATTTATTATTTTTGCTATCAACTACTACACATAAAATGGCTCCATGATAAAGGATTTCATTTTTTGAGTAATTTTTCACTTTATTTAATTTTTTGAAAAAAAGGTCAAAATGACCACCATGGCTATTCGTTGAAAGGGGTTGAATTTTTCAAAATCATCGACGGTTCTGTGATATAATCACTACTTGTGTAGCTTAAAATGATTTTTGAAAAATTTCAGATCAAACTATCACACACTTGTAGTTCAAATTTGAATAGTCATTTTTGTCACTTAGAAAATGGAAAATGATATTTATACAAATAATTTGAAAAAAATCAGTTCGGCAACATTGTTGCCCATACCAAAACACACCTATGTGCCAAATATGAGAACTTTATTACTAACTATGCCATGTAAACACTACTAGGAAACTGCCTTTCTGTAGACAGGCATTTTGTGGCGCACCATTAAACCGTGCGCCACAAAAAAAGATTCTGTGGCGCAGCTAAGCTGGTGCGCCACAGAAAGTAGGCATTCTGTGGCGCATGGGACCTCCATGCGCCACAGAATGTGGTACTTTCTGTGGCGCACCAGCTTAGCTGCGCCACAGAATTGTAGTTTTCTGTGGCGCATGAGCCAGATGCGCCACATACTGTGTTCTTTCTGTGGCGCATGGGGTGGGATGCGCCACAGAAATGCAAATTCTCATGCGCCAAAGAAATCAGACATTCTGTGGCGCACCAGGCCCCGTGCGCCACAGATTATTTTTTTTAAACAGATCCCCCCCGGGATCGCCTTTTCAGTTTTGAAAAAACTCAAAGAAAATGATAAAACCTTCAAAAAATAAAATCCTTCGAGATATGATTAGCTTTTAGTGTCTAGTTCGTATAGGAATTTTGAAATATGAATTTTGACCTTTTTTGCAAAATCCAGAAAAAATAACGTAAAACAGCCATAACTAGAGAAAAATTCGAGTTCGATTTCACCAGGGTTTACCCGGTCAGCAATTCTCAGATTCTCCAAATTCCAAAAAAAAAGTTATTTCAAACAGAAGATTTTTTTCTACAAAAAAAAAAAAAAATCGTAATTTCAAAAAAATTCAAAAAGTCCATAAAAAAGACACGGAAATGTATAACAAAGAAGATTGTTGAATTATTTGGCTTTTTTGATTTTTTTGAAGTGTTTTGACTTTTTTGACTGTTTTGAAAATTTTGGATTTTTTTAAGTTTTTTGAATTTTGTTGAAACTTTTGAATCTCCTTTTAAAACTTTAGAAGTTTTTGAAAATTTTGAAATTTAAAAACACACATATATAACACATACCACACATATACACATACAAGAGTTAAGAGGGTTCATATGATATATATATTAATAAGACTTGAGTAGCATAGGGGTAGCTGGACTAGATAGAACTTAGTAGTTAGCGTGCTAGGGTTGGAGCAATTCAAGGATGGGTGACCTAGCGGGAAGTCATCAGTTCAAAAAATCCAAAATAATTCAAATAATTAGGAATTTTCATATTATTTCATTTTTTGTTTTTTCTGAATTTTTTTGAACCTTTTTTGCATTTTTTTGCTTTTTTTGAATTTTTGAATTTTTTGAGAATTCTGTGGCGCATATGTTGTGGGTGCGCCACAGAATTGTGGTTTTCTGTGGCGCATCTGGGGGTGCGCCACAGAATTCACATTTTTATGGCGACGATTTTGTGGCGCACCCACCATGCGCCACAGAAAGCCATTTTTGGTGCGCCACAGAAAGGCTTTTTCCTGGTAGTGAAATGGTCATTTCTTGGTCGTTTGGCTTGAAAACTATACATGTTTACAGACGATAGACCTTATTGTGAAGCATTCTTTTGAAAATTTTGTCAAAGATCAAATTTATTATTTTTGCTGTCAACTACTACACATAAAAAGGGCTCCATGTAAAAGGATTTCATTTTTTAAGTAATTTTTCACTTTATTTGATTTTTTTGAAAAAAGGGTCAAAATGGCCACCATGGCTATTCGTCGAAAGGGGACAATTTTTTGAAAACCATCGATGATTCTGTGATATCACTACTTGTGTAGCCTAAAATGATTTTGAAAAAATTTCAGAGCAAACTATCACACACTTATAGTTCGAATTTGAATTATTTTCGAAAACTCGTCATAAAGTCATTTAAATAGGCGAAATTAGGTAGAAATCGAGAAAATTCCTAATATTTTCTGATTATCCATAAAATATGGTCTACTTTGTGTGAAATCTAGATGGGTGCCATTTTGCACCATATTTTGTGTATTTGCTTCACAAAAAATGTCACTTTTGACACTTAAAAAATAAAAAATAATATTTATAAACAATATTTTGAAAACTCTTTTTGGCAACATTGTTTGCCATACCAAGACTCACCCATGTGTAAAATATGGACAATTTATCACAAACTTTCCCACGGGAATAGTCATACCGTTGTTAAGTAGATAAACTAAAGTTCAAAAAAAAAACTTTTTGCCGTGTACAAACACAATGCAAAGAGCTGCCGTGACCGCGCCGTTCGCGCTTCCGTTTGGCTCCATTTTCTTTGCCGTGTATCTATCTTTGGCGTGTGTTTTGCTTTGTCTTTGCCGTGTGTATTTCTTTGTCGTGTGTTTTTGCTTGTGTTTGCCGTGTGCATTTCTTTGCCGTGTGCCGACACACGGCAAAGATTTCTTTGCCGTGTGCCCGACATCCGGCACACGGCAAAGAGCTGGGCACACGGCAAAGTCCAGCTCTCCCGTTGTGAAATACTGTAAAAAAAACATATTAGAGAGCTTGGACATTAACGAGTCCATTCTTATTTGTGCTTTTTCAGATAGTTCCCTCAGGAGGAAATAATAAAAACCTTGAAGCCAACCAACCATAAGAGTGAGGGGATAAAATTTCTTAGCCCACTGATTAAGTCTACAATAGCTATTCACCCAAAATAAAGATATGCTTTTGACTACACAGCTCTAAACTGGGTAGCAGCATAACAAAGATTAATGCATGATGGTGTGAACAAAGCAAAAGGTCAAATTAATGAACTCAAGTTATCGAGTATGTTACCTACTTACGTTGCCAATGAGGAAGGCACCTGAAATGGGATCGAACACAAAAGGGGAAAGAATAAAAAGAACTAGTAGACTGTGGATATATCATATAAGCTTAAAATGTAGTAATAGTAACAATAATATAACAAGGGACAAACATGATGTTGGGTTATTGCAGTTTTATGAAACATGATTTTCAATTATGGTATCCTAGAAGATAAAAGGTAATAGAGAAACAACAATGAACACGCCATGTAGGAAAAAATGGCATACCACAAACAACCAAAGTCTACACAATAACACAAACAATTGTTTGCCTCGAATGCATGGATTAATCAATGTTGACCTAAACTTGAGATGGAAAACTGATTGATCAACTGCAGCATGTTGATCAACTGCAGAAAATCGAAAGCACCAATTCTAGAACATGTATGATTAAGCTACATGTAGCAAAAGGGCGAACCAATTAATTGGTGAAACCAGCGTAAGACCTTACGATAAAAATATCTAATTCAAGGGGCACATACATATTTTGTAGCAGCACACTATACATCTGCCCAAAAACAAAAGTTATGGTTCATAAAAGGCAATGCAAAATATTTGCTAAGGAAAAATTATGCATAGATAAGTTATGCTTTAGTTTTACTAATATTCTTTAACCGCGTCTTAAACTAGCTCATAACCGTTCTTTTGTTTTTACTGGTATTTATTGCTGTCCTAAAATTAGGGAGCAGTAAATGAACTTTTCTGTTAGAAAGCAAGGTGCCAACTCAGATATCCATTTATGCCGGTCTAAATTCCTTTTTTTTTGAAATTTTCTGTTGTATATTAACCAAACACAATGTCAGGATTACAATCATCCAAGGCCGCTTTCGACATGCAGGTCGGCACCGTGCCTTGTGAAACACCACTACACAGTAGAGTTCGGCTATATTGGCTTAGTCAATGAGCAACTTTGTTCCATCTTCTATTTATTTTTGAAATCACCACTTGTTTGTCAAGAGGCTTTAACAAGTTAAAATCCTTCGCAATGAGACAAGCTTCAGAGCGGTCCAAGCTGTCTTGTTTAAAAGAATCCAGAATGGATGCACAATCTGTTTCAATGATAACATTAGCATTGAAATGTGCCAGAGCAAGTTTTAAACCTTCTAGGCAAGCAGTTGCCTCTCCAAAAACTACAGACTGACAATTCACAATGACGTCCCAAGCTGAAAGAAGAATTTCTCCATTTTTGTCCCGGATGACCACACCCCAAGCACCCTTCTTCTCCTCACTAACAAAACATGCATCAACATTGCACTTGATCCATCCTTCAGGTGGTTTCTCCCAGGATCCCACCATGGCATGTGCAGCTGGCATATTCTTATCACTTGTATCTGATACATCTCCAACGTATCTATAATTTTTGATGTTCCATGCTTGTTTTATACCAATTGCTACATGTTTTGCATCTACTTTATGTCACTTTTATACATTTTTTGGGACTAACCTATTAACAAGATGCCGAAGCGCCAGTTCCTATTTTCCGCTGTTTTTGTATTCCAAAAAAGCTAGTCTGGAAATATTCTCGGAATTGGACGAAACATCACGGGAGTCCCTATTTTGCAAGAACACACCAGATGGAGCAAAGGAGCAACAGAGGAGGGCCACCAGGAGGCCACACGCCACCAGGGCGCGGCCCCCCTCTGCCGCGCTCTGGGGTGGTGTGGGCCCCTCGGGGGTCTCCAGCCGCCGCCCTTTCTGTAGCGTACCTGCACTTAAAAATTGGCAAGGTACCTGTGTATAGTGCAAACCCCTGGATCGATTCATTTGCACACACAGTCTAAGATGGAATTTCACAACATTGTATCAATTATTACACGCGGATCCAGTACTTCGGAAAATATCCTTTACAAATTGCATAGCACGAAGCTAGCTTTTAAAAAAAATAAAGCAGCGGAAATTTATTCTTCATGGAGTCTCCATCATCTTCATGTGCCACAGGCGAAACATGTTGGTTGCAGACTCGAAACCCTTAACAAGAACTCACTCGTCGTCAGAACAATCTGCAACAAATAAAATGTTGCAACAGAGTGGGTCAGATACCATTAAAAATGGATCTGGCAAGTGACACTATGTGGACACTTAATGGAGTAACTCTAATAACCTATATGCATATTTGGGTGGTGGAGTTTCAAGGCTGTTTTGCATAAACGCCAATTTTTCCTATCTTTTATAAAACATTTTCTTTTGTCAAAACAGGTATGGCATGAAAACCACCCTCTTGTCTACCTTTATTCAACCTTCAATATTTTAACTTAAGAAATTGGAATGTCGGGAGCCTCCGTTGTCGTCCTTGATCAGCTGCTCAAATTGTCCGTAACCGGGGACACGGCTAAGTACTTAGTTTTAACTCTGCAGAGGTTGTGCACTTTCACCACGAGACCCAACAAACCCAAACTATCCTCAAGCACTCAATTTGTGCTAAGGAAAAGGAGAGAGTTGAGACGAGACTTTTGGGAAACAGTCCCCTTTTCCTCTGGGCAGACCCATACAAAACATTCATCCGCTGAGACCTGCCGGAATCAGGTTCCTATAACTTAGTCAAGGCAGAGCCATAATACCAAGTGGCTGCACTGGAAGCATCTTCACTTAGAGAAAACATTGGTCCCTTTATTCCTGGGTGGCAACCACAAGTGACCATCCCTTAGAGGTCACCCCTAAGAGATGACTGCGGTGACCCAGCACACCACTGCATGTTGTAGTGTACAAGTCGTTGATGTAACACGCACGGAAGGACCTCTCCGCAAATATTACATCCCTCAGAGTAGTACAACAGAAACATAGCCGGTCCAAGGTAACACTATAGGATTACAACACTATTCACTACAAAATCTTGAGACCCTCCTTTATATTGAAGCAAGTCTCGAGCAAATGAAATACAGAAAGATCCAAATCGTAGCTCTAAGCTGGATACCAGCTCTAATTCTATTTCCTGATCCACTATTGCTGTTGTCACAGCCCTAATCTATTCCATCTGGAATATCTTTATCCAGGGTTGTCTCCTCCTTCCAATAGTTGTTGTCTCCTTCATTGGCAAAGTGGTCATCATGTATGCCATTGACAATATTGTTGTTCCTCCACCATTGTCACTGTTGTCGTCGTTCTTCTGTTGATGAAGTAGCAGTTGACTCCTTCAAGCTCCACTAGTAGACTTGACTCCTTATTGGATACCTCCTTGACGTCGTGATGGCTATCTGGCAACTCCGTTGATGGCTCCAAAATCTAAGCAGGGGGTCAACGGGGAAAAGGGTGAGCAACACGAGCGTTACTCAGCAAGTTCAAATTATAGGCGATAAGGTGTTTTATGCACTAGCTACTACCATGACCAACGGTCATTGGCATAATGCAAATTTTGGAAAACCTTTCTTCAAAGGTCAAGTTTTATTTCAGAAAACTATGCTCACAGTCTCCACGGGTTCATAGTCATCACTTGGGATGCCTTTCCCGCTGCGGTCTGTAGTTCCTTCCGGGAACACGGATGTGACAGCCACAATTTCTTGTTGTTGACTCTGCAGAGCTGCGTAACTTTACCCATGAGAGAAACCCAGCCTTGTTGCCTTTCCGAGTTGCAATCCTCGTCCATACTTCCATGGTATGGGGCCAGGTGTGAGTCCAAAGCCAATCACTGCCCCTCTCCGCACAACACATATCCGCCCATTTGTGGCGCGGCCGGTAACAAAGACCGCTATCCCGCCACCCCTCCCGAGCTTCTATTCCAATCACCCCATCAGGTGGGAAGGTCACGCGCTTCCACGCTGTTGGCCGCCGCAACGGACACAACCAGGTAATAGCCTGCCGAGGATATGTGAACGAGAGAAGATAGCAGCTGACTTTACCGTCCCATGCCAGATCTCATGGTAAACGCTTCAATACGGCGCTAGGATCACTGTGACATTGGTAATTAATCCTAGGTACATACTTTCCCGTACGATGGAACCTCCACCAAGAGATCCATACCATACCATGGTTCCATCGCCAGCCAAACAATATATATAGCAATTCACATCATTCGAAAATAGTTTTTTTTTCTTTTTCAATGCAATGATAATAATAGGTTTTTGAAAATAGTTTTTATAAAATAGTTCAATAAGGATATGCAAGAATGAACTTGCCTGTGGTAGAAATGGCCGTTCAACTCTTCGGGGTTCTAGGGTTTGCGGTAAAACCCCGAATCTGAAATAGCAAAGTAATCCTGATAAGGACTACTGAAAACTCTAGCAGCATGCTATTATGCATAATCATGAGATGCATCGTCACCCCAAGATTCCCAAGTTATGGATTTTAATTCTTTTCGAGTGTTTTGGATTTTTAGTTATTTAAATAGTTTGACAACAATTTTCATGAGGAATCAATTTAAAGTGATTGAATTTAAATAGTTCAATATAATTGAACTTCAAGAATTTATTTTCCCATATTATTTTATTTTAAGAAAATAGTTTTTGAAAAAGAATTTCAAATCATTTCCACTTAAGGATCCTTGAATTTTTCATCCACAAAATGTTTTTCAGACTTTAAATAAAACTTACATAAAAATTCCTCATATTTTGTAGAGTATGTTGCATATTTTTAGTTGATTTTTGTGTATTTGAATTTGGTGTAAAAATTCATTTATGTTTGAATATTTTTGATTTAGGATGAATAACAAGATAGTCTTGGTATAGTTTAAATATTATTTTGAATTTAGTATTTATTTTTCCCCAGATTATTTTTCTTGAGAAAATAATTTTAAGAAATTATTCAAGAATAATCCACTCAAAACTTGTTAAATTTATTAATAAAACTTATAGAAAAATTCTTCATAATTTATAGAGAGTGTTGATTATTTTTAGCTGATTTTTGTTCCTTTTGTTTGGGAGTTAAAATTCATTTCAGTTTGGATAATTTTAAGTGGTAAAATTACCAATTTAACCCTGGGTCAAAACCAGTCAACCAACGGTTGACCCCTCTTTAGAGACTGACCAACTGACCCCACCGGTCAGTGGCCACTCGTTCTCCTCTTCCCTGTCTCGTTCCCGAGCTCTCTCTCTCCTCTCTCACGATCCCCAAATCGCCGCGCCGTCGCCTTGCTGCCACGGCCGACTCCGGCCATCTCGGCCGCCGCCGTCGGTCGCATACGGCGCGCCTTGGTGCTCTCCTTCATCCCCTCCAGCTCGATCTGGATTTCTTCCTCCTCCTTGCTCACGAGCAACCCTACTCCCCGGTTAGGGTTTCGGTGCTCGCCATGGCTCGGCCTCCTCGCCGTGCTCCCGCGCTCGGCTCCGAGCGTAGAGCACCTTGGCGGTGTTCCGATGCCGCCCTGCTCCGCCATGGGCTTCGCCTTGGGTGCGCTGGTGGTCGTCTCCTACCTCCGCCCCCTCCAGGGTTGCGCAGGCACTGCCCTGCCGTCCCTGGAGCTACGGTCGAGGTCGATAGTTATGGTCTCCCTCTCCTCCTCCTCTCTATCCTCTCTGCCACTTTCGATTCCTTGCTCGACTGGCTCCATTAGCAGCTAGCCGACCCAAAACGTAGTTTAATCCGTGTATAACTTTGTATTTTAGGTGGCTGTGATGAGCTATACTAGCTCGTGATGTGCTTCACTGGCTTTGGTACTGTCAATCGCAGTCTTGCTGCTGACAGAGGGAAATGATATCGAACTAGGGTTCCTGGACCTAACTGTGACCAAAACCAATGTCCTGGATGTGCTTCAGATCAAGAATTCGATTCAAAAGAATATCACACACATTTTTTTATGTTTTCCTGAGCTTCTTCAGAGCATAACTTGCTCTGGTGTGGCTTATGCTTATGATGAGCCTGCAACTCTGAAGCAAATGATGTTGGTGGCTTAAGCTGTAGTTTTTAGTAGTTCTGGCTATGCAATTAAGTAATATTAGGGTATGCAATGCAGTGTGAAACCTCCTGGGAGTGTACACAAGCAATGTAACATCCCTTTTTCTTACTTTCTTGTGCTAACTGCTGAGATCTACCAAGTCCAGCTGTGGTGCCTCGTTTGAGTGTGCCCAGTGTTCAGATTCATGCCAAGCATGATCTGATGGTGTTGGTGTTGCTGGAATGATTTAGATAATGTGTTTCTGGATAGATTGGGCTATTTATTTGATAAGAACAGATCTAGTACTTGATTTCTTAGCCCTGGCCTGTGATGCAAAGGCTGAGGCCTAAATTTTTGATAAGAACAGATACTAGTGTGTGGCTTTTAATCTCTGTGATGATTTAGCATAGCAATTCTATGCCAATCTGAGAGTATTTCTCTTTTATCTCCAAAGTGTGTGTAAATGAATAGAGTGTGATTTTATTTAATTCCTGGACAAGCTCTAGCTGTGCAAACTGATAAGAATAAATGTGTTGCCTTGCTCTCCTCTCTTTCTAGCACTGTCCTATCATTTATAGGACTTGCTAGCACCTCTCCTCTGCCTAACACACACAAAGGATTAACCTGCTGTTGTTGAGCAGCTTGGTCTTCTGGAAAATGATGATAACCTGCGTCTTGTGGCTAGCCTGCTCCTCCTCGCTGCTTCAATGTTCCTAGAGGTTATTTTCTAGCTGCAAATTGTTTTAGTGGATGTTCTTGTGTTATTGGGGGTTCTTGAGATGTTCTTGGGTCCTAGCTGATTTGGGAAAGTGTTTTGGTGCTCTAGAAATAATGGAGTATTGTTTGTAGATGTTCTAGGCTGATGTATGAATTATTTGGTGCGGCTGAGATGTGTTCTTGGTGCTAGAACAGTAGCTGGTATGATTTGCTTGGGAGAAGAACATATGGTGCGGCTGGCTGTCCATGAAAATGTCTTTGTTGACAAATGAATTTGCTAGAAGGCTGTGGTGGTGTTTATAAACTGCTGGCTAATTGTTGTGGTGGTGACACACAACTAGGTGACTCTTGCTTTGCAAGGATGAGTAAGGTGCTTGGTTGTCAAGCTCTCACACTTATGCATTACTTGGGGTTCAAGTTGAAGTAGATATTTTGTTTGTGGATAACTCTCCTATGTGGCAAGCTTATCCATCCCAAGCTTGGTATTATCTCTTTGCAAGATTTATTCTTTGGCAAGCCAAGTGGCTTTTGTTGCTAGATGGACTTGTGGGCTTATTCTCTTTTGTGGGCTTGTGAGCCAAATCCCTCATGTGTGCTTGTTCAAATATACATATGATAATATTCAAATGGCTTTGCAATTGCAATTTAATTGGATGGGCTTCACAGTTGGATTTGATCATTTGATCAGTTTGGATTGAATTCAAATGAGTGTGTGTAGGAGTATCAAAGTGACCCCTTCTAAACTCCTAGATTTATTCTAGCTGAAGGTTATTGGGTTTAGGTTGCTTTGTACCTTCTTATGCCATTTCATTTGTTTTCTTCCACACTGATTGAGATACTGACAAGAACAGCCTATGATGCATAAGTCTGAGGCAAAGGTCCCTTGTAAGAACAGATACTTGCATTTGGCTTTAAAATTCTCGATGATGATCTTGCATAGCACCTCTATGCATGGCTGAGAGAAAAATCCTTCTCCAGAAATCCATTTGTTGATTTGTCTTTCTTCCTTTGTTATCTTCTTTCTTTCTTTTGTTGTTTATTTTGCAGGGAAGAAGAATAAGAAGATTGAGATGATGAGATGATCAAGGTCATATGAGAAGATCAAGATTTAGTGTTAGGACTCTTTTTGTTCATTTGTAATTTTCTTTTCTTTTAGATGAGATATGTGTACTTATTCGATAAAGATGTAATATTGATTATTCTTTTATTTTGATCTTGCATTTTAATTCCCTATGATGTATCTAAGTAAACTTTGGACATTGGTTCCCAATTTGCATTTGAGATGAGTGTACAATGAGATGGTTCAATGTGTGTGAGATAAGATGATGAATTAAGATGATAAATTCATTTTTGTGAGATGACATTTGTATGGATGATATAATGTAATGATTCCTAGATATGTAATTGGAATAATTGTGGTTTATGGCATTTAAATTATAACTTGTCATTTTATTGAATTTTTGATCAGAAGTGTCGAGAGTTAGGAAAGGTCATGTCCAATTCTGGTTTGCATCGACTAAAATTCTATTTTCGATTTAGTTGTTAAAAAGATCATGTCGAAGTTTATCGCACCCACCAGATGATCTAAACCCTAATTCACCTAGTCGAGAGAAACATGATCACTTTGCATTATTTAATTTAACGCGCCAAAATTTCCCGGGTTTTAGATGCATGCCATGCAAATGCACAAATTCTATTTCTATCCTTCCGACTCTCTAAACTGTGGGGTATTACATCCTCTCCCCTTAAACTAAACTTCGTCCCGAAGTTTCGACTCTCTCGCGTAGAGTAAAGTAGAAAGAACTTCTACAGATAATGATTCTCTCAAATTCCTTCCTGACGTGGATGTAGATTTAGGTGATCCCTTATCAAAAATCCTTATGTCCATCCTCCATGGATCCATACTATCCATTTGTCGACTTTCGTCGCTTCTCCACTGGATTCCAATGATTTTACTACCTTTTCATGTCTCTTGGATTATCCATTTTAGACATCCCTGCATTGCTCTGACTTTATACCCCTCTATCGAAGATCCTTTCTACAACCTTGTATGATCTCCAGGTGATACCCTTCCTTTTAATCATGAGCCTAATAAGACCTCACTTCTGATGGTAAAGCTCATCTCCTTTTGCTCCAGAATATGAGGTAACTGTTCTTAAAATGTCTTATAGAACATAGTTTGCTCTTTGTAATTTGCTTCCTCCAAATGTAGTAGACACCTTTGTCTATCCAACTTTGATTACTCTTTCTTCTCTTCAATCAATTGTAATCAGGGTATAAACCTTCTGGCATCAATCCCCTCGGATCCTGGTCTCAATCAGATTCAACGGGAATAAGTATCTAGACTTACCCATCCATGAACTCTGGTCTCTTTTGTTCACTCTACTTTAGATCATTTAGTCATAGCTTCTATGACCACTAAATCCCTTAAAAAAATTCATCCTTCGAATCTTAACTTCTTCCTTGGCTTCATAATTTATCAACGATTTTCAACAATGCTCGTCCTTCTTGAAGAACTTTTAGAGCATTAATAACCAATTCAGTCTTGTCTCAGTCAAAGTTTTCCTTTTGAGTTCCGCGTCATCTTCTGCCAAGTACTATTCCATACACTTGTTCACTCTCCCCCTTGGAATTCTCTAAGTCTTCCTCCGTTCTGACCCTCTGTCTGTTGAGCTTAATACTGTTGGCTCCATTCAGTCACGCTTCGTGATCCTTCTTGGTGCTGCAACTTCCAGTATATGTGCCTCATGGTCTCACAAAGAACACGTGGTATATCCACCATGTTGTGAATACCCAGTATCGTTCTCCGATAAATAGATATTAACTATTCCTATATATCCAACAGTTTCTTGAAGAATACGTGGTATGTCCACCATATTGTGAACAACCAAAGTAATCCTCCGACAATTGGATTCCTACTATAGCTAGAATTCCAGTTGGTTTATCCGACGGTCTCAAGAATAGAATTGCACACCTAAATTTGTGCATTGAATGCTATCTTATCTTCAAACTTGAATAGGATGTGGGTCATCAAGGTAAAGTTTAGCTGACGTATCATTTCCTTCCTTTCTGATACTTCAAACTAATTCCAAACAGTTGTGACTTGTGTGACCATGTAACTCACCTTGATTGCGTCTTCCATCATCCGAGTGGTCAGCTCTAAGATGTCAATTCTCTTGGTAATGCATCTTTCTCCACAGTTGCTCGAGATATAAACTATGACTTGGGTACTTTGATATCATGTGTTGGAGGTACCTTCATCCAAATTGGTCCACTTTCTAGACTTGTTGTCAATCCACGACAAAATCGAACTCTTCTCCCATGGTTATGATGCTCTCTTGAACGTTGGACTATGTAGTTGTACTTCTTGACAGGGTTGATCTGTCATATCAGGTAGATTAGCATGATTTCATGCAAGTACTTCACTTCCCTCATTCCTTACTACCTTATCATCATTTGTCGAATGACTTTCTCATCCACACCTTCTAGTATTCTGTTTGTGTATCCAACACAAATTCTCCTTATATATATATATATATCCAAGTTCTAATCACGAACTCTGTTTGATAGTTAATTTCACCGCTTCCATCTCTAGTAATGCCTCTCAATATATGATCAACTTCTCCTTTATTCCATTAGAACTGGAAATATCCATGTTCTTCCAGTCTTCATACGCCTTTATCTTCATCCTTATAATACTCTTAGACTCCTAAGTTCTGCTAAACTCATTCTCAAACTCCATTTAACTAGTAGCAATACCTCTTTATTGCTCCAACAATAACTTCTTCCACTAAGTTATGACAACCTCATATGTATCCTTCATAGTTTCCTTCTTACTTCTTGATCTTGGACTTCCATGGAAAGACTTCATAACTTGATATACAAAAATTGCATATTCTTCCTTCTTGGTTATTCCTCCTCATGTAGCGTTTCTTGCATCATCTTCGGTAGATCTTCGTCCAATTTGTGGTGATACTCTTACTTGAACTTACTTCATTCCTCCTCCAGACGCTGGTAAAACATGTCTCCAGATCCAAATATGACGTGACACTCTCCACATTCCATATTCGTAGCTTTATTGACTTCTGTCTTCTGGACTTCCTTCTCTTCATGAGCTTTCTTTGCTACCTCATCTTGTTAATAACTCGTCTCTCCCTCACACTGACTCTAACTACCTCTAGATTAGTAACATCAAGAAAAGAAATCAATGTGACAATCATGCCATTGTACATTAACTCCTAACTTCATGTACCAACCTAGTCAATCAAAAATCCAATAAGATCCAATAAAATCCAAATACAGTTATATAGCAAACATGCAACATAAGCCCGCAAGGTAAATAGTACTTTGAGTAAAAACATCTCAAAAGTTCCCAGGCTTAGTTGCTATACACTACAATATAGGTTTATATCACCTTATGATCCTATTCTAATAACTTTTTGACTCAGTAGTTACCCCAATTGCCCATTTGCAATGAGATAATACTAAGACAAAGTACTCAAAGAGTAGTTGTTGTCTGGTTTGGTTACGTCCAGAACTAAACTCCATGTAAATTGAAGTCCTCCATCTGGCAAGAACAAATATCTCTGGCATCTTCGGATTCTTCAGGTAGTTGTTGATTGTACATCGGAGGTAGTATTGTAGCTTCCTTCCTTGTTTATGCCATCTCCTAATATCTTAACAACCTATACTATATTCTAGTTGATTCCCTCTAGAAGTGAATCATTAGGGTATTGTCATACTTTCCCTAGTTGATTGTAGATGATGCTTCACTATCCTCAAACACCTCCCGACTTCATCCTTCACACACTTACGATAGGGTTCTACTTCATCATATGTCTTCTCATATAGGATGGTGTTATCAATGATACCACATAGGTAACACTGACTTGGATATAATTCTATTGGAATACCAGCTGGTAGAAACTAATTTCAAACTTGTCATACCAAGTTGAAAAGATATAGGATAAGTAAGTATTAAACTTATAAAAGAATAGATAAGAAGATTTACTCTAGTCGAGTAAGAAAAATCTATACAAGAATAACAGTAGTTTTCTCAAGTGAATAACCATCATAATTGTAGAAAGATATAGTTTAGATAAGGTAACTTCCTATAGTCTTACCAACCTACAAGTCTCCTAAAAGGGTTTTAATCCTAAGGTCGTTTGCTCTGATACCATCTGCGGTGACCCAGCACACCACTGCATGTTGTAGTGTACAAGTCGTTGATGTAACACGCACGGAAGGACCTCTCCGCAAATATTACATCCCTCAGAGTAGTACAACAGAAACATAGCCGGTCCAAGGTAACACTATAGGATTACAACACTATTCACTACAAAATCTTGAGACCCTCCTTTATATTGAAGCAAGTCTCGAGCAAATGAAATACAGAAAGATCCAAATCGTAGCTCTAAGCTGGATACCAGCTCTAATTCTATTTCCTGATCCACTATTGCTGTTGTCACAGCCCTAATCTATTCCATCTGGAATATCTTTATCCAGGGTTGTCTCCTCCTTCCAATAGTTGTTGTCTCCTTCATTGGCAAAGTGGTCATCATGTATGCCATTGACAATATTGTTGTTCCTCCACCATTGTCACTGTTGTCGTCGTTCTTCTGTTGATGAAGTAGCAGTTGACTCCTTCAAGCTCCACTAGTAGACTTGACTCCTTATTGGATACCTCCTTGACGTCGTGATGGCTATCTGGCAACTCCGTTGATGGCTCCAAAATCTAAGCAGGGGGTCAACGGGGAAAAGGGTGAGCAACACGAGCGTTACTCAGCAAGTTCAAATTATAGGCGATAAGGTGTTTTATGCACTAGCTACTACCATGACCAACGGTCATTGGCATAATGCAAATTTTGGAAAACCTTTCTTCAAAGGTCAAGTTTTATTTCAGAAAACTATGCTCACAGTCTCCACGGGTTCATAGTCATCACTTGGGATGCCTTTCCCGCTGCGGTCTGTAGTTCCTTCCGGGAACACGGATGTGACAGCCACAATTTCTTGTTGTTGACTCTGCAGAGCTGCGTAACTTTACCCATGAGAGAAACCCAGCCTTGTTGCCTTTCCGAGTTGCAATCCTCGTCCATACTTCCATGGTATGGGGCCAGGTGTGAGTCCAAAGCCAATCACTGCCCCTCTCCGCACAACACATATCCGCCCATTTGTGGCGCGGCCGGTAACAAAGACCGCTATCCCGCCACCCCTCCCGAGCTTCTATTCCAATCACCCCGTCAGGTGGGAAGGTCACGCGCTTCCACGCTGTTGGCCGCCGCAACGGACACAACCAGGTAATAGCCTGCCGAGGATATGTGAACGAGAGAAGATAGCAGCTGACTTTACCGTCCCATGCCAGATCTCATGGTAAACGCTTCAATACGGCGCTAGGATCACTGTGACATTGGTAATTAATCCTAGGTACATACTTTCCCGTACGATGGAACCTCCACCAAGAGATCCATACCATACCATGGTTCCATCGCCAGCCAAACAATATATATAGCAATTCACATCATTCGAAAATAGTTTTTTTTTCTTTTTCAATGCAATGATAATAATAGGTTTTTGAAAATAGTTTTTATAAAATAGTTCAATAAGGATATGCAAGAATGAACTTGCCTGTGGTAGAAATGGCCGTTCAACTCTTCGGGGTTCTAGGGTTTGCGGTAAAACCCCGAATCTGAAATAGCAAAGTAATCCTGATAAGGACTACTGAAAACTCTAGCAGCATGCTATTATGCATAATCATGAGATGCATCGTCACCCCAAGATTCCCAAGTTATGGATTTTAATTCTTTTCGAGTGTTTTGGATTTTTAGTTATTTAAATAGTTTGACAACAATTTTCATGAGGAATCAATTTAAAGTGATTGAATTTAAATAGTTCAATATAATTGAACTTCAAGAATTTATTTTCCCATATTATTTTATTTTAAGAAAATAGTTTTTGAAAAAGAATTTCAAATCATTTCCACTTAAGGATCCTTGAATTTTTCATCCACAAAATGTTTTTCAGACTTTAAATAAAACTTACATAAAAATTCCTCATATTTTGTAGAGTATGTTGCATATTTTTAGTTGATTTTTGTGTATTTGAATTTGGTGTAAAAATTCATTTATGTTTGAATATTTTTGATTTAGGATGAATAACAAGATAGTCTTGGTATAGTTTAAATATTATTTTGAATTTAGTATTTATTTTTCCCCAGATTATTTTTCTTGAGAAAATAATTTTAAGAAATTATTCCAAGAATAATCCACTCAAAACTTGTTAAATTTATTAATAAAACTTATAGAAAAATTCTTCATAATTTATAGAGAGTGTTGATTATTTTTAGCTGATTTTTGTTCCTTTTGTTTGGGAGTTAAAATTCATTTCAGTTTGGATAATTTTAAGTGGTAAAATTACCAATTTAACCCTGGGTCAAAACCAGTCAACCAACGGTTGACCCCTCTTTAGAGACTGACCAACTGACCCCACCGGTCAGTGGCCACTCGTTCTCCTCTTCCCTGTCTCGTTCCCGAGCTCTCTCTCTCCTCTCTCACGATCCCCAAATCGCCGCGCCGTCGCCTTGCTGCCACGGCCGACTCCGGCCATCTCGGCCGCCGCCGTCGGTCGCATACGGCGCGCCTTGGTGCTCTCCTTCATCCCCTCCAGCTCGATCTGGATTTCTTCCTCCTCCTTGGTCACGAGCAACCCTACTCCCCGGTTAGGGTTTCGGTGCTCGCCATGGCTCGGCCTCCTCGCCGTGCTCCCGCGCTCGGCTCCGAGCGTAGAGCACCTTGGCGGTGTTCGATGCCGCCCTGCTCCGCCATGGGCTTCGCCTTGGGTGCGCTGGTGGTCGTCTCCTACCTCCGCCCCCTCCAGGGTTGCGCAGGCACTGCCCTGCCGTCCCTGGAGCTACGGTCGAGGTCGATAGGTATGGTCTCCCTCTCCTCCTCCTCTCTATCCTCTCTGCCACTTTCGATTCCTTGCTCGACTGGCTCCATTAGCAGCTAGCCGACCCAAAACGTAGTTTAATCCGTGTATAACTTTGTATTTTAGGTGGCTGTGATGAGCTATACTAGCTCGTGATGTGCTTCACTGGCTTTGGTACTGTCAATCGCAGTCTTGCTGCTGACAGAGGGAAATGATATCGAACTAGGGTTCCTGGACCTAACTGTGACCAAAACCAATGTCCTGGATGTGCTTCAGATCAAGAATTCGATTCAAAAGAATATCACACACATTTTTTTATGTTTTCCTGAGCTTCTTCAGAGCATAACTTGCTCTGGTGTGGCTTATGCTTATGATGAGCCTGCAACTCTGAAGCAAATGATGTTGGTGGCTTAAGCTGTAGTTTTTAGTAGTTCTGGCTGTGCAATTAAGTAATATTAGGGTATGCAATGCAGTGTGAAACCTCCTGGGAGTGTACACAAGCAATGTAACATCCCTTTTTCTTACTTTCTTGTGCTAAGTGCTGAGATCTACCAAGTCCAGCTGTGGTGCCTCGTTTGAGTGTGCCCAGTGTTCAGATTCATGCCAAGCATGATCTGATGGTGTTGGTGTTGCTGGAATGATTTAGATAATGTGTTTCTGGATAGATTGGGCTATTTATTTGATAAGAACAGATCTAGTACTTGATTTCTTAGCCCTGGCCTGTGATGCAAAGGCTGAGGCCTAAATTTTTGATAAGAACAGATACTAGTGTGTGGCTTTTAATCTCTGTGATGATTTAGCATAGCAATTCTATGCCAATCTGAGAGTATTTCTCTTTTATCTCCAAAGTGTGTGTAAATGAATAGAGTGTGATTTTATTTAATTCCTGGACAAGCTCTAGCTGTGCAAACTGATAAGAATAAATGTGTTGCCTTGCTCTCCTCTCTTTCTAGCACTGTCCTATCATTTATAGGACTTGCTAGCACCTCTCCTCTGCCTAACACACACAAAGGATTAACCTGCTGTTGTTGAGCAGCTTGGTCTTCTGGAAAATGATGATAACCTGCGTCTTGTGGCTAGCCTGCTCCGCCTCGCTGCTTCAATGTTCCTAGAGGTTATTTTCTAGCTGCAAATTGTTTTAGTGGATGTTCTTGTGTTATTGGGGGTTCTTGAGATGTTCTTGGGTCCTAGCTGATTTGGGAAAGTGTTTTGGTGCTCTAGAAATAATGGAGTATTGTTTGTAGATGTTCTAGGCTGATGTATGAATTATTTGGTGCGGCTGAGATGTGTTCTTGGTGCTAGAACAGTAGCTGGTATGATTTGCTTGGGAGAAGAACATATGGTGCGGCTGGCTGTCCATGAAAATGTCTTTGTTGACAAATGAATTTGCTAGAAGGCTGTGGTGGTGTTTATAAACTGCTGGTTGATTGTTGTGGTGGTGACACACAACTAGGTGACTCTTGCTTTGCAAGGATGATTAAGGTGCTTGGTTGTCAAGCTCTCACACTTATGCATTACTTGGGGTTCAAGTTGAAGTAGATATTTTGTTTGTGGATAACTCTCCTATGTGGCAAGCTTATCCATCCCAAGCTTGGTATTATCTCTTTGCAAGATTTATTCTTTGGCAAGCCAAGTGGCTTTTGTTGCTAGATGGACTTGTGGGCTTATTCTCTTTTGTGGGCTTGTGAGCTAAATCCCTCATGTGTGCTTGTTCAAATATACATATGATAATATTCAAATGGCTTTGCAATTGCAATTTAATTGGATGGGCTTCACAGTTGGATTTGATCATTTGATCAGTTTGGATTGAATTCAAATGAGTGTGTGTAGGAGTATCAAAGTGACCCCTTCTAAACTCCTAGATTTATTCTAGCTGAAGGTTATTGGGTTTAGGTTGCTTTGTACCTTCTTATGCCATTTCATTTGTTTTCTTCCACACTGATTGAGATACTGACAAGAACAGCCTATGATGCATAAGTCTGAGGCAAAGGTCCCTTGTAAGAACAGATACTTGCATTTGGCTTTAAAATTCTCGATGATGATCTTGCATAGCACCTCTATGCATGGCTGAGAGAAAAATCCTTCTCCAGAAATCCATTTGTTGATTTGTCTTTCTTCCTTTGTTATCTTCTTTCTTTCTTTTGTTGTTTATTTTGCAGGGAAGAAGAATAAGAAGATTGAGATGATGAGATGATCAAGGTCATATGAGAAGATCAAGATTTAGTGTTAGGACTCTTTTTGTTCATTTGTAATTTTCTTTTCTTTTAGATGAGATATGTGTACTTATTCGATAAAGATGCAATATTGATTATTCTTTTATTTTGATCTTGCATTTTAATTCCCTATGATGTATCTAAGTAAACTTTGGACATTGGTTCCCAATTTGCATTTGAGATGAGTGTACAATGAGATGGTTCAATGTGTGTGAGATAAGATGATGAATTAAGATGATAAATTCATTTTTGTGAGATGACATTTGTATGGATGATATAATGTAATGATTCCTAGATATGTAATTGGAATAATTGTGGTTTATGGCCATTTAAATTATAACTTGTCATTTTATTGAATTTTTGATCAGAAGTGTCGAGAGTTAGGAAAGGTCATGTCCAATTCTGGTTTGCATCGACTAAAATTCTATTTTCGATTTAGTTGTTAAAAAGATCATGTCGAAGTTTATCGCACCCACCAGATGATCTAAACCCTAATTCACCTAGTCGAGAGAAACATTGATCACTTTGCATTATTTAATTTAACGCGCCAAAATTTCCCGGGTTTTAGATGCATGCCATGCAAATGCACAAATTCTATTTCTATCCTTCCGACTCTCTAAACTGTGGGGTATTACAATGACACTCAACCTTTCCATCATCTTTTCAAAACCAAGTCCACCCAGGTGATAAATTACTTAGTAGAATTAAACTTTAAAGAAAACACATTTGCATAGCATCAAATAATCTACTAAGTTATCACAGGGTTTCTAGACACAACTAGTGTAAAGGTATGGTGGGTTAGCATCTAGCAATAATACTATCCAACACATGCATATAAAGAAATACACTAAATAATGCATATAAAAATACTTAGGAAATTTCATGGGGGTGTGCCACTTGCCTTGGCAAACAGAAGTGTAGTAGTAGCAGTTGCAACCACTTTCGTCTCTCTCCGGAATTTCTAACAAGTCAAATAAATCACAAATAAACACACAATCATAAATGCAACACTTAGAAAAATATGATATGCATGAGATGCAGGATGACACAATAATTACGGTATGAAAGACATGCAAACAAAATAAGGGAAAGACATAAATAACAATATCCCATTTAGCTAAGGCAAGGTCTAGGTTGAGCCTAAAGTAAACTTGATAAAACAACTTGAAAAGTTGTAAGGTTATTCTAAGTTTTCACAACTTTGGTCTTCAAATAATCTTCAACTCCTTTGTAGCTTCATTGATCTTCAATGGTCTTCAATTAGCACTCTAGTAACTTAGTCTTAAACACCAAGGACTTGGAGTATGTCCAAGGTGAGACAAAAATTAGAAAGAAAGAGAAGACAGAAAGAAAGAAGTAGTTGGTCTTCCAAGAATCTTCTCCGTACTTCCTTTGTAGTTTTCTCCTTGATGTGTTGACTTCATTGAAAATTGTAGACTTGATGGTTCTGCAGACTTGCTGATCTTGGTATCACCAGGGTTGGTCTTGAATGTAGCTTAGCCACCATGAAGTCTAATAGAAGAAGGAAGAAAAGAGAGAAGGAAGGAAAGACTTAGAAAAGGTAGGGTGGTTGGTCTTCATGAACTTCCTCTTGATTTCTTCTAAGTACTTTTTCTTCTTGGAGATGCTTCTGGAGTCTTGTTTTCTTGATAAGTCCTTCATGGTTCCCACTAATTCTAACTTAGTAGAATTTGGCTAGGAGGGCTAACATGCATCACCTCAAAATTCCTAAGGAGGAATGCCATGTAAGAAGTGCAAATTATTTCTAAGGACTGGAATGCATGCCATGCCATGAAATTATTCTAAGGAATGCAAGCAATGAAAGATGGTCCAAAAATGACTAAGGACCAAAGGTCAAACAATGAGTCCAAATAATTTTTAAGGAAAAGTAAACAAACATGGTTGCTAAATTTTCTAAGGAAAATACTTTAAAACAATAGTTGGTAAAATTTCGAAGGACTAACATTTTTCAGAGCAAGCACTTAGAATATTTTCTAAGGAAACAACTAAATTTTCAAGATGCTAAAATTTTCTAAGGACAAGATCTAGTATTAATAAGACGTTGAAAATTTCTAAGGAAATTTCTAAGGAAAAGTGTTGTCAAAATAATTATCAAATATTTTAGAAGGAAGAAAATACTTTGTTTGGAGAGGCAAAATATTTCTAAGTACTTTTTGTAACTAAAGTGATCAAAATATGACTAAGTCATTTTATTAGCCGAATATATGAAGAAAAATAACTTTAATCAATTTTAATTATTAAAATAACACCTAGAAAGCAATTAATCAATATTAATTACAAAAATCATAGAAAATACTTTTACAAAATTGGTAGAATATTCCTACGGCCAAGTATTAATTAAACAAAGTTAAAGCAATTGGATTTGCCCAAAAATAGTTTTTAAACCTCAAGTTAAGTCAAATTTATTTAAACAAACAAATTTAAAATTTCAACCAATTTGAATTTGTCAAAACATAAATTTAACTATTCCAAAAGTTTCTACGTGTCATAAGCTTTCCAAAAATATTTTTTTGTAAAATTCGGCCAAACCAATAAAAAGTAGTGATAGATCTAAGATTTAGGGTTTTTCTGCAAAACTGCCGGTTTTCGGTTGACTGTTGACTCTGACCGCTGTCGTGGAGGTTGACTCGCTGACGTGGCAAACTGACTGGGCTTTGACTAAGAATTTTGACCAAAAATAAAGTTGCTCGGATGGAAAAACATGCTTAATGAAAGTTGTAGAGAATTGCGTGCTCTTTCTAACTATCACAAATATACCATAAGTGGATGAATAAATTGGGCACAAATCGCAAATTACCTTTCTGATCCGAAACTTCAAACTCAAAAATCTCCTAGCTCGCTTGACCAAAAGAGGTGAGGCTTGGGGCAAAAGAAAGGTCTTGATCAGGGGAACAACTTTCGTAACTACGGCCCGAAGATTTGAGATTGTTTTCTTCTCCGAAAATCGTCAAAAGCAAACTGTATTGTACAGAGAATTCCGTACGTCAAAACCAAAAGAGTGCAATAGCAAAGTTGTAGGCAAGGCTTAGATCTGACTTCTCACCAAAGGAATTTCGATTTGAAGAACCGAGCGCGAAGAGATCTAAGAAATACGACTTCAGATCTGAAGGATGGCGATTCGAAATTCTTCCTCCACGGTTGATGAAAAGAGTTGAGGCCTCTCAGGATGGAAAGATATTGAACAGATCTGCAATATTGCTTCAGCCTCCGGTGCGATTCGAGATCGTTTTGGTGGGTAAATAAACGAAATACGATTTTGCTGGTTAGGGTTTCGGTGGAACGAAAAGGGGAAGAGAGATGACGGCGGCTACAGGGGTTTATATAGGCCAAGGGTCGGTGGAATAGCTTGGGCTCGAAGTTATGAACGCGTAGGATCAAACGGATCCGGATTTGGAGTTATATTCGTCGAGATAAACGTGTTTGAATGAAAAGGATTGAGAAACCGAATTTTTCCCGGAGTCAACATTGGGTTCGAACTCGAGTTGGTGGTCCGACTGGACTGGCTCGCTGCCTTGTTGGGCCGGCCGGTTGGCCCGTTTCGTTTTTTTCTTTCTTCTTTTTCTTTATTCTTTTTCTAGTTTTCTTTATAACTTTTGATTTCGGAATCGGAATCGAGTCAAACCAATTTCTATAGTTTTGTAAAATCAAAACCTTTCCATTAAAACTTTCAAAATTAATTTTCCAAACTTTTCAAAATTTGAAATTCAAATATTGCATAAAGGTTTAATTAGATCTTTATGTTAAATTTTATAAATAGGATTTATAAAAATTCTTTTGAACTTAGATTTAAAATCCATAACAAAATATGGGCAATAATATCCCATATCACTCAATAAGATAATTTTGCACCAAATCATTTTGTCTATAAAGAGTTTGATAAATCAAAATGGATTCAAAACTCTTTTTAAAATCTAAATAAATATTTTCTTTCAAAACAAAAACTATAAAACTTGGAAATAAAGAATAGGTAAGTAATAGAATATTTCCCAAAACATACAAACAATTCACAACCAAAATTTAACACAAAGGAGTATACCACAATACTTCAAAATAATATATTGGACATAGATAGTCCTTTTAATATATTTTCTTAAATATGTTTTCAAGTGGAATTATTATTCCCACTTTTGAAATATCAAAATGCAACAATACAATATGCGGATGAATGCATGCATGATTTTTCTTTTTAAAGCAAAATACATAGTAGTTTTCAAAAGTTTTAAATTTTTCCGATTTTTCAAATTTTTGAAAAACTTGGGATGTTACATACTACCACCCTTAAAAGGAATCTCGTCCCCGAGATTCGAGAAGGCTAGCAACAGGTTGTGACTGGGATGTCAGGGTGGCTACCACCCTTAAAAGAGATCCGCGTTGGTATTAAAATTCCAATGGCAAATATTACAACATTATCACCATTACATTGACTCTGGTCCTACTTGGCTAAACTCCTCATGAAGTTTCTCTGTGTGCTTCATTTCTGGTTTTACATTGATATCTGATCCGCCTTTTATCTGGTGTGGTGAGCGTGACCACTTTGTTGGCTTGATCAATCTGACCATCATATTTGGACATCCAGTCCTTGCCTATGATTATATCAAAGCCTTGCAGGTCCAGCACAAACAACTCGCTTGGAAAATTATGTGTATCAATTTCCAAGGTCATGTTTTGGCATACAGTGTTTGCTGGCATTTTTCTTCTGTAGAGCTTACTCTGATGGGTCTTCTAAGTCCTCGATTGGGGATCTTATTTTACTCGCAAAGTCTTTTGATATGAATGAATGTGTTGCTTCAATATCAAAGAGTACTAAGGAAGAATATGAGTTGATCATCAATCCTTCAATAACTGGGTCAGGTTTCTTGAGAACTCTCTCTATGTTTATAGAAAACACATGCCCCTTTCGAAACTGAATTGGCTTGGTCCCATTACCAGTCTTCCTTTCTGGACAGCTTCGAGAGTAGTGTCCCATTTTCTTGCATTTGAAACACTCTACCTGACTGAGGTCCTTCTTATTGGGTTTTGGGTGGAGATTCTGACTACTGTTTTCTCCCATAAGGTGCTCATCTTCGAGGTCATAAACTTCTTCAGTATGAGCTGGGCTATGGTGACCATGGTTGAGGTGGTGGTCATCCTCTCCATGAAAGTCGTGTTCATTAATATTACGACAATGACGGTTAGGGTCTTCATGGTGGTTGAACTCAAAACGAACATGTTCCTCATGTGAAGTGCTCCATTCATGCTGTGATGCTGAGTGATGGTTTCCCAATTTCCACTTTCTCTTCTTGTTTGCATATTGCTTTAGTTTACTTTCCAGGGCTATAGCTTGGTTAACCAGTGACTGGTAGTCAGGGGCATGGGCAATTGTTAAATAAATGGGTAATTTTCCATCCAGCCCATTTAGAAATCTCTTCCTCCTTTTGTCATCTGTATCAACCTCCTCCGGTGCGTAGCGCGCCAGATTATTGAACTCATTCATGTATTCATTTACATTTCGGTCGCCTTGTCTAAGGTCGAGGAATTCCTCCTTCTTTAGTTTCATCAGTCCTGAGGACATATGTGCAGCACGGAATCCTTCTTGGAACAAATCCCATGTGATCTCTTCAACGGGGTAAGTGATCTGGTAGCTGTCCCACCAATCTGCTGCAGGTCCTTCTAGTAGATATGCTGTGAATCTAACCTTCTCAGCATCTGTGCATCCAATTGTGACTAAATTTTTATTTACTGAACGTAGCCAATCATCAGCCAAAATAGGTTCAGTAGTTCTTGAGAACTTCTCTGGTCGAAGCTTCAAGAATTTGATCAGCATATCTTGAGATGGAGGTGGTGCTGGAATGTCCTTGGTATCTGGTTGGTTTTGGTTCATTAACAAGCTCAACTGATTCTGTGCTTCTAATAGTTGATTTGCATTTGTCTTCTCATCAACGTTGGGGCTTTGGCGAGGCATCTGTTTGGGTTTAGCATAGATGAGTAAAACATAGATAGATGCTAAGTAAGAATCCTACCCAACACAGCAGATCAAGACAAAACATCTTACAATCAACATCTAACCAACGAACGCCACAAGGTTCAAACACAGAAAAACAATCTAGTATTGGCATACAACCTAAGTTGGTATGATCAATACCCTAAAACGATGTCGTTGTTCTAATAAGGTGGTAGTTTCTAGTCTATCTCCATCTTGAGTGCTTCAAGTTCTTCTTCAGTTTTCTTCAAAATCTTCTAAGTGCTTGAACTCATAATCTGATTTCTTCAATGATCTTCCATGCAGGTAGTGCTTCATGTTGAGTCGTAGCATTTCTCCATGAAGTATCAAACTTACTCTTGGTCATCACCAAACATGTCTTCATGGATACAAGGAGGTAGGTCATCTAGAATAAGATAAGAATTTTCTAGAAGGTTGATAGTAGATGAGAGTACTAGAAAGATAAAATGAAAAGTTTTGTTTTTAGTAACCTGAATAAAAATAGAATTTTAATCCTATGGTCAAACCTATTTCTATCCATGTCTAGGGTCTCGAATCTACAGGCAACACAGTGCTCTGATACCATCTGTAGCGTACCTGCACTTAAAAATTGGCAAGGTACCTGTGTATAGTGCAAACCCCTGGATCGATTCATTTGCACACACAGTCTAAGATGGAATATCACAACATTGTATCAATTATTACACGCGGATCCAGTACTTCGGAAAATATCCTTTACAAATTGCATAGCACGAAGCTAGCTTTAAAAAAAAAAAAGCAGCGGAAATTTATTCTTCATGGAGTCTCCATCATCTTCATGTGCCACAGGCGAAACATGTTGGTTGCAGACTCGAAACCCTTAACAAGAACTCACTCGTCGTCAGAACAATCTGCAACAAATAAAATGTTGCAACAGAGTGGGTCAGATACCATTAAAAATGGATCTGGCAAGTGACACTATGTGGACACTTAATGGAGTAACTCTAATAACCTATATGCATATTTGGGTGGTGGAGTTTCAAGGCTGTTTTGCATAAATGCCAATTTTTCCTATCTTTTATAAAACATTTTCTTTTGTCAAAACAGGTATGGCATGAAAACCACCCTCTTGTCTACCTTTATTCAACCTTCAATATTTTAACTTAAGAAATTGGAATGTCGGGAGCCTCCGTTGTCGTCCTTGATCAGCTGCTCAAATTGTCCGTAACCGGGGACACGGCTAAGTACTTAGTTTTAACTCTGCAGAGGTTGTGCACTTTCACCACAGACCCAACAAACCCAAACTATCCTCAAGCACTCAATTTGTGCTAAGGAAAAGGAGAGAGTTGAGACGAGACTTTTGGGAAACAGTCCCCTGTTCCTCTGGGCAGACCCATACAAAACATTCATCCGCTGAGACCTGCCGGAATCAGGTTCCTATAACTTAGTCAAGGCAGAGCCATAATACCAAGTGGCTGCACTGGAAGCATCTTCACTTAGAGAAAACATTGGTCCCTTTATTCCTGGGTGGCAACCACAAGTGACCATCCCTTAGAGGTCACCCCTAAGAGATGACACTCAACCTTTCCATCATCTTTTCAAAACCAAGTCCACCCAGGTGATAAATTACTTAGTAGAATTAAACTTTAAAGAAAACACATTTGCATAGCATCAAATAATCTACTAAGTTATCACAGGGTTTCTAGACACAACTAGTGTAAAGTTATGGTGGGTTAGCATCTAGCAATAATACTATCCAACACATGCATATAAAGAAATACACTAAATAATGCATAAAAAAATACTTAGGAAATTTCATGGGGGTGTGCCACTTGCCTTGGCAAACAGAAGTGTAGTAGTAGCAGTTGCAACCACTTTCGTCTCTCTCCGGAATTTCTAACAAGTCAAATAAATCACAAATAAACACACAATCATAAATGCAACACTTAGAAAAATATGATATGCATGAGATGCAGGATGACACAATAATTACGGTATGAAAGACATGCAAACAAAATAAGGGAAAGACATAAATAACAATATCCCATTTAGCTAAGGCAAGGTCCAGGTTGAGCCTAAAGTAAACTTGATAAAACAACTTGAGAAGTTGTAAGGTTATTCTAAGTTTTCACAACTTTGGTCTTCAAATAATCTTCAACTCCTTTGTAGCTTCATTGATCTTCAATGGTCTTCAATTAGCACTCTAGTAACTTAGTCTTAAACACCAAGGACTTGAAGTATGTCCAAGGTGAGACAAAAATTAGAAAGAAAGAGAAGACAGAAAGAAAGAAGTAGTTGGTCTTCCAAGAATCTTCTCCGTACTTCCTTTGTAGTTTTCTCCTTGATGTGTTGACTTCATTGAAAATTGTAGACTTGATGGTTCTGCAGACTTGCTGATCTTGGTATCACCAGGGTTGGTCTTGAATGTAGCTTAGCCACCATGAAGTCTAATAGAAGAAGGAAGAAAAGAGAGAAGGAAGGAAAGACTTAGAAAAGGTAGGGTGGTTGGTCTTCATGAACTTCCTCTTGATTTCTTCTAAGTACTTTTTCTTCTTGGAGATGCTTCTGGAGTCTTGTTTTCTTGATAAGTCCTTCATGGTTCCCACTAATTCTAACTTAGTAGAATTTGGCTAGGAGGGCTAACATGCATCACCTCAAAATTCCTAAGGAGGAATGCCATGTAAGAAGTGCAAATTATTTCTAAGGACTGGAAGAGCAAGCACTTAGAATATTTTCTAAGGAAACAACTAAATTTTCAAGATGCTAAAATTTTCTAAGGACAAGATCTAGTATTAATAAGACGTTGAAAATTTCTAAGGAAATTTCTAAGGAAAAGTGTTGTCAAAATAATTATCAAATATTTTAGAAGGAAGAAAATACTTTGTTTGGAGAGGCAAAATATTTCTAAGTACTTTTTGTAACTAAAGTGATCAAAATATGACTAAGTCATTTTATTAGCCGAATATATGAAGAAAAATAACTTTAATCAATTTTAATTATTAAAATAACACCTAGAAAGCAATTAATCAATATTAATTACAAAAATCACAGAAAATACTTTTACAAAATTGGTAGAATATTCCTACGGCCAAGTATTAATTAAACAAAGTTAAAGCAATTGGATTTGCCAAAAATAGTTTTTAAAACTCAAGTTAAGTCAAATTTATTTGAACAAACAAATTTAAAATTTGAACCAATTCGAATTTGTCAAAACATAAATTTAACTATGCCAAAAGTTTCTACGTGTCATAAGCTTTCCAAAAATATTTTATTTGTAAAATTCGGCCAAACCAATAAAAAGTAGTGATAGATCTAAGATTTAGGATTTTTCTGCAAAACTACCGGTCTTCGGTTGACTGTTGACTCTGACCGCTGACGTGGAGGTTGACTCGCTGACGTGGCAAACTGACTGGGCTTTGACTACGAATTTTGACCAAAAATAAAGTTACTCGGATGGAAAAACATGCTTAATGAAAGTTGTAGAGAATTGCGTGCTCTTTCTAACTATCACAAATATACCATAAGTGGATGAATAGATTGGGCACAAATCGCAAATTACCTTTCTGATCCGAAACTTCAAACTCAAAAATCTCCTAGCTCGCTTGACCAAAAGAGGTGAGCCTTGGGGCAAAAGAAAGGTCTTGATCAGGGGAACAACTTTCGTAACTACGGCCCGAAGATTTAAGATTGTTTTCTTCTCCGAAAATCGTCAAAAGCAAACTGTATTGTACAGAGAATTCCGTACGTCAAAACCAAAAGAGTGCAATAGCAAAGTTGTAGGCAAGGGTTAGATCTGACTTCTCACCAAAGGAATTTCGATTTGAAGAACCGAGCGCGAAGAGATCTAAGAAATACGACTTCAGATCTGAAGGATGGCGATTCGAAATTCTTCCTCCACGGTTGATGAAAAGAGTTGAGGCCTCTCGGGATGGAAAGATATTGAACAGATCTGCAATATTGCTTCAGCCTCCGGTGCGATTCGAGATCGTTTTGGTGGGTAAATAAACGAAATACGATTTTGCTGGTTAGGGTTTCGGTGGAACGAAACGGGGAAGAGAGATGACGGCGGCTACATGGGTTTATATAGGCCAAGGGTCGGTGGAATAGCTTGGGCTCGAACTTATGAACGCGTAGGATCAAACGGATCCGGATTTGGAGTTATATTCGTCGAGATAAACGTGTTTGAATGAAAAGGATTGAGAAACCGAATTTTTCCCGGAATCAACATCGGGTTCGAACTCGAGTTGGTGGTCCGACTGGACTGGCTCGCTGCCTTGTTGGGCCGGCCGGTTGGCCCGTTTCGTTTTTTTTTCTTCTTTTTCTTTATTCTTTTTCTAGTTTTCTTTATAACTTTTGATTTCGGAATCGGAATCGAGTCAAACCAATTTCTATAGTTTTGTAAAATCAAAACCTTTCCATTAAAACTTTCAAAATTAATTTTCCAAACTTTTCAAAATTTGAAATTCAAATATTGCATAAAGGTTTAATTAGATCTTTATGTTAAATTTTATAAATAGGATTTATAAAAATTCTTTTGAACTTAGATTTAAAATCCATAACAAAATATGGGCAATAATATCCCATATCACTCAATAAGATAATTTTGCACCAAATCATTTTGTCTATAAAGAGTTTGATAAATCAAAATGGATTCAAAACTCTTTTTAAAATCTAAATAAATATTTTCTTTCAAAACAAAAACTATAAAACTTGGAAATAAAGAATAGGTAAGTAATAGAATATTTCACAAAACATACAAACAATTCACAACCAAAATTTAACACAAAGGAGTATGCCACAATACTTCAAAATAATATATTGGACATAGATAGTCCTTTTAATATATTTTCTTAAATATGTTTTCAAGTGGAATTATTATTCCCACTTTTGAAATATCAAAATGCAACAATACAATATGCGGATGAATGCATGCATGATTTTTCTTTTTAAAGCAAAATACATAGTAGTTTTCAAAAGTTTTAAATTTTTCCGATTTTTCAAATTTTTGAAAAACTTGGGATGTTACACTTTCGCCTACTTATTCCCTCCGAGAAAATAACCCTAAGTGCCTGAGCCAATATCCACGAAAAGTTCCAGAGACGCCGCCGCCATCAACCCTAGCTCGGGAGGGTCCAAACCTCTTCCCGGCACCCTGCCGGAGAGGGGAATCGTCACCGGAGGCTTCTACATCGCCATGCCTGCCTCCGGAGTGATGCGTGAGTAGTTCATCCTTGGACTACGGGTCCATAGCAGTAGCTAGATGGTTGTCTCTCCACTTTGTGCCATCATGTTTAGATCTTGTGAGCTGCCCTACATGATCAAGATCATATTATTGTAATGCTACATGTTGTGTTTGCTGGGATCCGATGAATATTGAATACTATGTCAAGTTGATTATCAATCTATGCCCTATGTTATTTATGATCTTGCATGCTTTCCGTTACTCGTAGATGCTTTGGCCAAGTAGATGCTTGTAACTCCAAGAGAGAGTATTTATGCTAGATAGTGGGTTCATGCCTCCGTTTAATCTGGGACAGTGACAGAAAGTTCTAAGGTTGTGGATGTGCTGTTGCCACTAGGGGTAACCTAACGATGCTATGTCCACGGGCATATGTGTTTGTTTACATTACGCGCTTTACTTAATGCGATTATCCGTTGCTTGCAACTTAATACCAACGGGGAACTCGGATGACAACCCGGCGGTGGATTATTAGTCATAGACGCTGTTGGATAACGGTCTATGTATTATGTCGTAATGCCCAATTAAATACCATAGTAATCATCATGTCATATTTATGCATTGTCATGCGCTCACTATTTGTCAATTGCCCAGCTGTAATTTGTTTACCCAACATGTTAGTTATCTTTTATGGAGAGACACCACTAGTGAACTGTGGACCCCGGTCCATTCTTTTACACTGATTAAACAACCACAAACTGCAAACTGTTCCTTTTTCATTCTGCAATTTAATACTCATTTTCCACACGAGACGTTTAATCCTTTGTTTTCAGCAAGCCGGTGAGATTGACAACCTCACTGTTTCGTTGGGGCAAAGTATTGATTGTGTTGTGTGCAGGTTCCACGTTGGTGATCGTGTTGCGCCGTGCGGCCGCCAACAACCTTCAGAAGAGTTGCTGCTCCTACTGGTTCGATAACCTTGGTTTCATACTGAGGGAAAACTTGCTGCTGACTACATCAAACCTTCCTCTTGGGGTCTCCCAACGAGCAGGCACGTAGCAATCAAGCATTTTCTGGCGCCGTTGCCGGGGAGACAGCAGTCTTCTGCAAGGGGAGTTTCACGCTTCCAATCTCTTTACTTTGTTTTTGTCTTGCTTAGTTTATTTTATTTTATCTTGTTTGCTTTCAATTATCAAAAACACAAAAAAATTAGTTACTTGCATCTATTTATTTTCAAGTTATTTTCTGTCCTGTTTTTAATTCTGCTAAAATGAGTACTCCTGAGAACACTAAGTTGTGTGATTTCACTAGCACAAACAACAATGATTTCATATGCACACCTATTGCTCCACCTGCTGCTTCAGCAGAGTTTTATGAAATTAAACCTGCACTTTTAAATCTTGTTATGAAAGAGCAATTTTCTGGTGTTAGTACTGATGATGCTGCTGTTCACCTTAATAACTTTGTTGAACTTTGTGAAATGCAAAAGCTCAAGGAAGTAGATGGTGATATTATTAAACTGAAACTTTTTCCTTTCTCCTTGAGAGGACGTGCTAAAGAATGGTTGCTATCTTTGCCTAGAAATAGTATTGATTCATGGACTAAATGCAAAGATGCTTTTATTGGAAAATATTATCCTCCTGCTAAGATTATTTCTTGAGAAGTAGCATAATGAATTTTAAGCAATTTGATAATGAACATGTTGCTCAAGCATGGGAGAGAATGAAATCATTGGTTAAAAATTGTCCCACTCACGGACTGACTACTTGGATGATCATCCAAACCTTCTATGCAGGATTAAATTTTTCTTCAAGGAATTTATTGGATTCGGCCGCTGGAGGTACCTTTATGTCCATCACTTTGGGTGCTGCAACAAAGCTTCTTGATGATATGATGATTAATTATTCTGAGTGGCACACCGAGAGAGCTCCAACAGGTAAGAAGGTAAATTCTGTTGAAGAAACCTCTTCCTTGAGTGCTAAAATTGATACTATTATGTCTATGCTTGCAAATGGTCAAACACATGTTGATCCAAATAATGTTCCTTTAGCCTCTTTGGTTGCTCAAGAAGAGCATGTTGATGTGAACTTCATTAAAAATAATAACTTCAACAACAATGCTTATAGGAATAATTTTGGTAATAGCAATTATAGGCCCTATCCTTCTAATAGTGGCAATGGTTATGGAAATTCCTATGGTAGCTCCTACAACAATAATAAGAGTGTACCCTCTGATCTTGAAGTCATGCTTAAGGATTTTATTAGTACACAAACTGCTTTCAATAAATCTGTTGAGGAGAAATTTGGGAAAATTGATGTTCTTGCCTCTAAAGTTGATAGTCTTGCTCTTGATGTTGATTTGTTGAAACTAAAAACATGCCTCATGATGTTAAAGAGAGCAAAACTCTCAATGCTATACAAGTTAAAATTGATAACAATGTGAGGATGTTAGCCGAATTGCATGCTAGATGGGAAAGAGAGGATGAAATTGCTAGAAAGAATAATATTGCTAGAGTTTATACTATTACTACTTCTGAAAATGCTTCAAACACAAGTGTTAGCAAACCTCCTACCATTAATGGCAAGATAATTGGTGTTGGTAATGTTTCCACTTCTATTGCAAAATGTCCTAAATTGCCTGATAACTCTAAAACTGTCCTTGATAAAGATGCTGAAATTTCTAGCAATAAGGAAGATAATAACTCCATTACTTTGATGATAATGATTTTGATTTTGATGGTGTAATCTTTCTGAAGTAATTACATTCTTGCAAAAGCTTGCTAGAACTCCTAAGGCAAGTGAGATAAACATGGCTTTCACTAAACATATTACTAATGCTCTCATACAAGTGAGGGAGAAAAATTGAAACGTGAAGTATCTATCCCTAGGAAGTTAGAAGATGGTTGGGAGCCATCATTAAAATGAAATTGAATGATTTGATTGCAATGCTTTGTGTGACCTTGGTGCTAGTATTTCTGTTATGCCTAAAAGATTTTATGATATGCTTGATTTAGCACCTTTGGAAAATTGTTACTTGGATGTTCACCTTGCTGATTCTACTATTAAGAAACCTTTGGGAAGAATTGATGATGTTCTTATCATGGTTAACAACAATTATGTCCCGTTGATTTTATTGTCTTGGATATTGAATGCAATCCATCATGCCCTATTGTGCTTGGAAGACCTTTTCTTAGAACTGTAGGTGCTATTATTGATATGAAAGAGGGAATATAAAATATCAATTTCCTCTCAAGAAAGGTATGGAACACTTTCCTAGGAAGAAGATTAAGCCACCTTATGATTCTATTGTTCGAACAAATTACAATGTTGATGCTTCTTCATTGGTAATACTTGATGCATGCTTTGTGCCTAGCTAAAAGGCGTTAAAGAAAAGCGCTTATGGGAGGCAACCCATTATTTTTATTTCTGCAATTTTTCTTTTATTGAGTCAAGGAGATTGTTTACTTCTGTAGCAACTCCTTTGTATCTTTATTTTCTCGCATTGTTGTGCCAAGAGTAGCCTCTAGTGTTAAGACGATGCTTAATTTTGATTGCTGCGCAGAAACAGATTTTTGCTGTCCACTGTACGAAAATCCTAAATCACCAGATTGTTGAAAAAATCTGAAATTTTTGTGCGTAATCTTTATGAATGTCTGAATCTTTCATTAGTTCAAAGTTTTTTGATCTGAGCGTTGTAAGTGCCTCGAAAAAATTCATCTTTACTGGCTGTTCTGTTTTGACAGATTCTGTCTCTGTTTTTTGCATTGTCTCTTGTGGGCTTTAGGCAAGGCTTTCTAATGGAGGGCTGTAGCTAATGTTTTATTGAGTTCTTGCAATGTGTCACAACAGAACCAGTGGATTAAAATTTTTGAGTACTAACCCCTCTAATGAGATTTACTTTGAGTTTGGTGTGACGGAAGTTTTCAAGGGTCAAGAGAGAAGGTGATAATAGGATCAAGAAGAGTGAAGAGCTTAAGCTTGGGGAGGCTCCCATGGATCTCCCCAGCATATTTCAAGAAGACTCAAGCGTCTAAGCTTGGGGATGCCCAAGGCATCCCCTTCTTCATCGTCAAATTATCAGGTCATCTCTAGTGAAACTATATTTTAATTCTTTCACATCATATGTGCTTTTCTTGGAGCGTCTGTGTGCTTTTATTTTCAGTATTGTCTTTTATTTTCAATAAGCTTGACTGGACCCTAGCATTCTTGATTGGGAGAGAGACACGCTCCGCTTTTTCATGAGAATACTCCTATTCTTCACTTATATTTGTTGAGTATTCATATCTAGCGCTGTTCAGCTTTTAGCTCTTGTTTTCATGTATCTCTTTTCAGAGCTATTAGCTTTCTTTTGTAGAAAGTACTCTCTTGCTTCACTTATATCTATTTGGAGAGTTGATTAAATAAATTGATTGGTGTTTGGTTGGTTCCGAAAATGTTGCATGTGGTAATTGGTATAAGGAAAAACTTGCTTAATCTTGTAGATCACTAATATGGATAACTTGATGCTTGTCAATTGTTTTGAGTTAACAAGTAGATCATGATTAAATTTGTGCATCACATGAGTTAAGCCTATTAGTGAAGAACTACCGTAAAGCTTGTTGAAAATTTGGTTTGCATCGGTGGTATCTCTAAGGTCTAGATATTTTCTAATAAACGGGTTTGGTTAACAAGGAAGACGGTATGAAGTCTTATAACGTTTGCAATATGTTTGTCATATAAAACTTGGTGTACGGGTTGATATTCTTGTTTGCTTACATAAACCTTGCTAGCCTAAACTCTGTACTGAGAGGGAATGCTTCTCGTGCATCCAAATCCTTGAGCCAAAATCCATGCCATTTGTGTCCACCATAACTACCTATATGTGGTATTTCCTTGCCACTCCAAGTAAATTTTTCATGTGCTACCTTTAAATTATTCAAAATGTTATTATTCCCTTTTTGTGTCAATGTTTACCAGCTCATGAGGAATTAGTGTGGTTATTCTTTATTCTGGTTGTCAAATGGACTTTTACACCTGGACTAGCGGCATATACATCCGCTTATCCTCTAATTTTGCAAAAAGAGCTGGCAACGGGGTGCCCAGTCCCAATTAATTACAACTTTAACCATTAATTCTCTTCACACTTTTGCCCTGATTCATCAGTAAGCAATGACAACACAGTGAAATATCTGCATGTGTGTAAACCAAAGAGAAAAGGGATGATCTGCCTTGCTGGTAGAAATAACGTCCTATGGGAGCCGCTCTTAAAAGTCCGTTTGACAGGTAGAATACTGTTATCACCCGCTACCATTCGTTGACAATTAACAAACACCTCTCAAAAATAGATACTCCTCCATGGTATGTGATTGATGGAAGGCACCCGAGGATTCGGCTAGCCATGGCTTGTGTTAGCAAGGTTGGGAGGAGTATCAAATATTTTATGCAATCTCTATATGCTTTCAAAAACCTAAAAGCTCTAGCACATGACTTAATCCCTGCTTCCCTCTGCGAAGGGCCTTTCTTTTACTTTTATGTTGAGTCAGTTTTCCTATTCTTTCTGTCTTCCACAAGCAAACACTAGTGTCAACTTTGTTACAACATGGGTTATATGCAACGTATTGGACTTGTTATACTACTTTGTGTTGACGATATCCATGAGATAAATATGTTGAAAGTTGAAGCAAATGCTGAAACTTAATTCTTCCTTTGTGTTGATTGAATACCTTTTATTAGAAACTATTGCTTTATGAGTTAACACTATGCAAAACAGTTTGATGCTTGTCTTGAAAGTACTATTCATGAAAACGTTTAGCTTGTGTGATTCATTGTTTACTCATTATCTATTTGGTAGCAAATTATAGACCATTGACTTGGATCACTTCATTCATTTACATGTGCCTTGCAATATTATATGATCAAGATTATGATGGTAGCATGTCACCTCAAAAATTATTTTGTTTTTATCGTTTACCTACTCGAGGACGAGCAGGAACTAAGCTTGGGGATGCTGATACGTCTCCAACGTATCTATAATTTTTGATGTTCCATGCTTGTTTTATACCAATTGCTACATGTTTTGCATCTACTTTATGTCACTTTTATACATTTTTTGGGACTAACCTATTAACAAGATGCCGAAGCCAGTTCCTGTTTTCTGCTGTTTTTGTATTCCAGAAAAGCTAGTCTGGAAATATTCTCGGAATTGGACGAAACTTCACGGGAGTCCCTATTTTGCCAGAACACACCAGATGGAGCAAAGGAGCAACAGAGGAGGGCCACCAGAGGTCTCCAGCCGCCGCCCTTTCGCCTACTTATTTCCCCCGAGAAAATAACCCTAAGTGCCTGAGCCAATATCCACGAAAAGTTCCAGAGACGCCGCCGCCGTCAACCTAGTTCGGGAGGGTCCAGAACCTCTTCCCGGCACCCTGCTGGAGAGGGGAATCGTCACCGGAGGCTTCTACATCGCCATGCCTGCCTCCAGAGTGATGCGTGAGTAGTTCATCCTTGGACTACGGGTCCATAGCAGTAGCTAGATGGTTGTCTCTCCACTTTGTGCCATCATGTTTAGATCTTGTGAGCTGCCCTACTTGATCAAGATCATATTATTGTAATGCTACATGTTGTGTTTGCTGGGATCCGATGAATATTGAATACTATGTCAAGTTGATTATCAATCTATGCCCTATGTTATTTATGATCTTGCATGCTTTCCGTTACTCGTAGATGCTTTGGCCAAGTGGATGCTTGTAACTCCAAGAGAGAGTATTTATGCTAGATAGTGGGTTCATGCCTCCGTTTAATCTGGGACAGTGACAGAAAGTTCTAAGGTTGTGGATGTGCTGTTGCCACTAGGGGTAACCTAACGATGCTATGTCCACGGCCATATGTGTTTGTTTACATTACGCGCTTTACTTAATGCGATTATCCGTTGCTTGCAACTTAATACCAACGGGGAACTCGGATGACAACCCGGCGGTGGATTATTAGTCATAGACGCTGTTGGATAACGGTCTATGTATTATGTCGTAATGCCCAATTAAATACCATAGTAATCATCATGTCATATTTATGCATTGTCATGCGCTCACTATTTGTCAATTGCCCAGCTGTAATTTGTTTACCCAACATGTTAGTTATCTTTTATGGAGAGACACCACTAGTGAACTGTGGACCCCGGTCAATTCTTTTACACTGATTAAACAACCACAAACTGCAAACTGTTCCTTTTTCATTCGCTGCAATTTAATACTCATTTTCCACACGAGACGTTTAATCCTTTGTTTTCAGTAAGCCGGTGAGATTGACAACCTCACTGTTTCGTTGGGGCAAAGTATTGTGAATGTGTTGTGTGCAGGTTCCACGTTGGTGATCGTCTTGCGCCGTGCGGCCGCCAACAACCTTCAGAAGAGTTGCTGCTCCTACTGGTTCGATAAACCTTGGTTTCATACTGAGGGAAAACTTGCTGCTAGACTACATCAAACCTTCCTCTTGGGGTCTCCCAACGAGCAGGCACGCGTAGCAATCAGTATCCATAATCAGTTTTTCCTTTTCCCTTTGTATCAACTATAAGCTTTCCATTTTTTATATTTTGCAAGGAGGACAAATAATTCTGTAGAAAGCTTATAGAGTTTTGTACAGATGCTTTACCATTATCAAAAATAATGTTGTTTCGGTGGTGCCAAGCCCTCCACCAAATAAACATCATCTTATCCCTCCACTCTTGGTTCAGCTTGTCTAACAGGATCAGGACCCAGTCTTCTCCTGTGAACTTTAATTCAGATTCATTTGGTAAATTCCAAATATCAGACAAGCCCTGTCGAAGAGCTTTTGCTTTTGTGCAGGTCATTGTAGCATGGAAACCAGTTTCTTCCTCCATCCCACAAATACTACAGATAGGGATCACTTTAGGCAATCTTCTGCTTCTATTCACTTGGACAACCAGGCTATTTGTAGCCAATCTCCAAGTAAATATCTTTACTTTCGGTGGCGTGTTTGATTTCCAGATCGTATTCCAAAGACTTCTATCTCCATCTAATCTGCCAGTGGAGTTTGAAGGTGGCGTCTTGTTTCGAAGGTCTAGAGCCAGGTTATAGGCACTCCGAACTGTGAACATGCCATGATTTTCTCTTGTCCAAGATATAAAATCCTCTCCGTAAAGTTTGGAAGACGGATCTTCAGAATTTCATCTGCATCATGTTGCATAAATATTTTTCTTACCATAGCCTCATTCCAGGTGCGATCATCTTGGTTGATAAGTTGTTCAACTCTTCTTACTCTCGAGTTTGTCAAATTTGCTGTGATTTTCAAGTCTCCCCTTGGTATCCAATTATCTCTCCATATTCTAACTCTCTTTCCATTTACAATGCGCCAGAGAATGCCTTTTTTCAAAAGCTCAAGGCCATGCATGATGCCTTGCCAACAAGGGGACGAATTCTTGATAAAAGCAGTATCAGTTAATTCCCCTGAAGGGAAGTATTTAGCTTTTAAAAGTCTTGCACAAAGGCTGTCTGGAAAAACAATGAGTCTCCAGGCCTGCTTGGCAAGGAGTGCTTGATTGAATAAATGGAGATCTCGGAACCCCATTCCACCCTGTCCTTTTCTCTTTGTTACCTTGTCCCAACTTAACCAGTGCATTTTCCTTCTCTCATTTTTATCCCCCACCAGAAGTCTCTTGTCATTTTCATGAGATCCTCACAAAAGCCTTCAGAGAATTTAAAAATGCTCATAGGATAGGTTGATATGGCTTGAATCACTGATTTTATCAGTGTATCTTTGGCGCCACTTGAAGCATATTTTTCAGCGTAGTCAGAGAATCGCTTTTTAAGTTTCTCCTTAACAGGCTGAAATTTACCATCTTTCATCCTTCCTTCCGGAACTGGTAAGCCAAGATTTCAAAATAGATGCAACCTCTTCACCCTCATCAGCAGAGCACTTGTTTCCCAACAAAAGTGAACATTTTCCAGGGCTGAGGAGCTAACCGGTGGCTTGTTCATAGTTTCCCAGCACATTCTTTATTTTGCTTGCTTGCTCGGCATTGGCTTCAAAAAACAGTAAGCTATCATCAGCAAATAAGAGGTGTGATATGCCCGGGCTGCGTCTGCAAACCTTAGCTCTCTTATTTGGCCAGCATCAATTTCTTTTTGTAGTAGTCTAGACAGACCATCAGCCACAAAAAGAAAAAGGTACAAAAAGAAAAAGGTATGGAGAAAGGGGGTCACCCTGTCGTAGGCCTCTTGTGGGAGTGAACTTCTCCAAAATCTCACCATTAAAACGGACTGAGTAAGTGACAGTTTTAACACAAATCATGACCCAAGAGATCCATTGCTCAGCAAAACCCAATTTCTGTAGGATTTCTTCTAGATATTTCCAGTCCACCCAGTCATAAGCCTTTGCAAGGTCCAACTTGTATCCACAGAATTTTCCTTTTGTGTCACCACTTTTCTGGAGAGAATGAATACACTCAAAAGCTATTAAAGCATTGTCCGTAATTAATCTCCCAGGGATAAAGGCACTCTGATTCGGGCAATGATATCCTGAAGCAAAGGTCTTAGTCTATTGACCAAACATTTGGGGACTATTTTGTATGTCACGTTACAGAGACTTATAGGACGAAAATCTCGTAAGCAGACATGGTTTTTCTTTTTCAGTATGAGTACAATTACCGTATCATTTATCCCTTCTGGCATAATCCCAGTCCGGAAGAATTCTTTCACCGCAGAGATGATATCATTTTTGAACACACCCCAATGGCGTTGGAAAAATCTTGCAGGAAAACCATCTTTACCTGGTGCCTTTAAAGGTCCAATTTGGAAAAGAGCATCACCGATTTCCTTGTCCGAGAAGTTTGTGCACAATCTTTCATTCATCTCCTCCGAAATTTGTGCCTGTACATCATCAGTAATAATTTCTGGATGTACATGTGTCATCTGCTGTGTACAACTCCTTGAAGAAATTTGTAGCCATTTCTTTCATTTCGTCTTTGTTTTCAGTCATACTTCCATCCAATTTCACCAGCCTTTCAATTTTATGCTTCTTTGCCCTCCATGTTGCTTTGCGATGAAAAAACTTGGTGTTTCGGTCCCCTTCTTTTAGCCAACTAATTCTTGAACGTTGCCTCCAGTAAAGTTCTTCTTGCTCTAGCAAACCATCCAGTTCCTTTTCAATATTTCTCTTTTCAGCTTCAATGTTCCCCATATGCCCAGAATTTATCCTCTCAAGCTTCTTTCTTAAAGTTTCAATACGAATTGGGATAGAGCCTACAATCTTCTTACTCCAAGTTTGTAGGCAATCCATCACACCGGATAAGTTGGAAGCAATAGCTCCGAGATCCCTTGGCAATTTTAATTTCATCAGCTAAAGATTCTTCTCTTTCCCAGCACGCTTCATACCTTCTAGGGTGCTGGCTTTTTCTAATAGCAATATCCTGATCAAGCTTGAGAAGAATCGGGCAGTGATCAGATCTGGAGGAGGTCAAATGGCTTACCGTGCTATGAGGGTAGATGTCCGACCAGGCAGGTGATGGCACCGCTCTGTCCAACCGAACCCGCACGTTTCTGTTTCCAACTTGCTTATTGTCATATGTCCATGGTTGCCCAGAGTATCCCAGATCATGAACATCACAATGCGACAACACATCACAAAAGGCCTCCATGAGACGCTCCGATCGTCGAGCCATAGAAAAGTGTTCATGCTGCCATTGAGCCTCATTAAAATCTCCTATCATCATCCACGGCGCTGCAGACCGTGGTTTAATACGTCGTAACATGGTCCACATGTGGTGACGGTCTTGTGACTTGGGTTCGCCGTACACGAAGGTATCCCTCCATGCAACTGTCCCCTGTTCCTCCTTCACAAGGACGTCGATGTGCCGTTTTCTGAAGGACAGCAATTCAACGTCCACTGACTCATCCCAAAACAAAGCAATGACACCACCCTTGCCATCACCATCCACAGTAAAACAGTTCCTCAGCCCAGTTCACCCTTTCAAGTTCCTCAGCCCAGTTCACCCTTTCAAGTTCTTCACCCTTTTCTCCTTTTGTCTTGTTTCCGATAGGAAAACCAGTTTTGGCCCATGTATCCGCACTAGACGCACAAGCTCCTGAACTGTGGAGGGCTGGCTACCCCCCCGACAGTTCCAACTGATGAGTTTCAATGCGAGTAGTGGCACTCCATGAGGAAGTCCGCCAATGCTGGATCGAACATTAGCCGGCAAGATCTGTACGATCGCCGTGGAGGCCCCCTCTACCGTACCAGCAGTCGAGTGTCTTTTCCCAGTTGTAGCTCCATCAACGATGGCCGCCATGGCCTCCCCTGGAGGAGGACACAATTCCGACGAGGAGCAGGCCCTTCTTTCCGCAGACGAACTGGATTTAAGTTCCTCCCCTGTAGCAAGCTGACCACGATCCAGATCGCCTTCTCCCAAGATGGAACCTGCTCTAGTCCGCATCAGCTGCGGACAACTCGCTGGATCCCTTGACTTGCGAGCAATTTCCGTCGCCCGTGCCTTGAAACGCTAATTTCTCGTTCTCCTTTCTCACTCCATCCCGAATCACCACACACCCGACTGACCCCAAGCCAAACAGGTCGCCGCCGCCTCCATCGATTTTTGCGGCCGCCGGCAAAGGATGACGCCGCCGCCGCCAAAGGAAGACGCCGCCGCCTCCTAGACGACTCCCGCACCCGCTACCGTTGCCCTGCCCCGCGCGGCCGACGCACGTCCACCCCTAGCGCTTGTCCGTGTCGAGTTGTCGACCCCCGGCCGCTGTCCAGCTGCGAGCTTGCGGCTGCAGCTGCCATCGCCCACGTCGACACGACACAGCCACGCCGGCGATGCCATGCATCCGAAGGAGCAGAAATTGTAACCGTGTCTATGTCGACGTGTTGTGATCTATAAAACTATTATCTATCATAGTCTGTATTATCATGAAAATGTGTGTGATTTCTTCCAATTTTGAGGTCCCTAATATCATAAATATGTGATGTGATTATTGAAAAGTTTCATGAAAATGGGGTGTCTTTGTTTGAATTGATACATTGTACATTTACATGAGAAACTTTGATTAAATGCATGCTCAATTTGATGTCCAAAAGGTGCAAAAATTGCAACCGTAACAGGACAGACAGTGTCGTAATAGGACAGACACTGTCTGCTCATGTACATGAGCTTTTCTCCTGTGTTTCTATGCCTAAATAGCTCTTCTTTTGTCTTATGTAAATGTGCTTCAGTTTTAGATTTTTTTCATGAAAATGGGTTCCTTCCTATTTGAATTTATGTGTTGTTCATTTTTATTGAAATATTTGAATGTATGGAAGCTCAATTTAACGTTCAAAAACACAAAATTGTGCAAAACTGGACTGCCAACAGCTAGTACATGTCCTACCGCTCCTCTGTTTCCTCTGTTTTTGACTCAGGGATGGGCTCGCGAGCCGGCTCGAACTGGACCGAGCCAGAGCCAAGCTCGGGCCGAGCCTACTTTTCCGGCTCGACAGCCAAACGAGCCAGCCCGAGCCGAGCTGAAAATGAGCGAGCCAAATGCTGGCTCGGCCCGAGCCTAGCCAGAGTTGGCTCGTTTCCAGGCTGACCAGATTCCTCCTATAAAAAAGGACTCGAACAAATAAGTAGAGAGCCAGAAGGCAGTTGACAAAGATATGTCTATTTTTATAGAATCCTACTTACATAAGTTAAAGTGATTTTAAATTTTATGACCAAACTATAACACACTTGTAGTTCAAATTTAAATTATTTTCAGAAAATCGGCCAACATTCATTTAAATGTGCAAATGTAGCTACAAAGCTAGAAAAAACAAAATATTTGGGCATTGGTCATCCAATATGGTTTACCTTGTTGGAATATTTGAGAGGTGCCATTTGCACCATATTATTGGCAAATGCTTCACAAGGAAACATTTTTGGCACTTAAGAATTAGAAAATTGTATTTTTAAACAAAAGTTGGAAACTCCTTTTGTCACTATTGTTTGGAATCGCAAGATGCACCTTGGTGAAAAAAATGGGCTCAATATCATGAACTATGTCGTGGATATGACCATCACCTTGGTCATTTGGCATGAAGTAATAAATATTCAAACACGATAGGTTATTTTGTGCACGTGTTTTTGAAAGTTGTCAAAATTCAAGTTTATCATTTTTACTAATAATTTCTCACATAAAAGGACTTCATGCCAAATAATTGCATTTTTTTTTACATTTTTCATTTTCTATGATTTTTTCACAATAAGGTCATAATCATCAACACATCTATTCATAGAAATGATCTGATTCTGTCAACACCCTCTGCGGATATTCCATATAATCCTGATTAGGTACCTTAAAATGATTTTTTACAATTTTTATGATCAAACTATACTTGTAGTTCAAATTTGAATTACTTTCCAAAAATCGGCGAAAATTCATTTAAATTTGCATAAGTAGCTAGAAAGCTAGAAAGTTCAAAATCTTTGGGCATTGGCCATTCACTATGGTCTATTTTATGTGAAAATTAGAGGGTTGTCATTTTACATCAAAGTATTTCCATTTGCTAAAAAGTACCGCTGTCTGAAACATGTGCCATGTATCTTGTTTGCCGAGTGCCACGTATCTTGTTTGCCGAGTATCTCTCATCAGCCACCTGACATATATTACCATTTGCCAAGTATCTTTCATCAGTCACACGACATATATATTAGCATTAGCAGAGTGTCCAATAAAAGACACTTGACAAAGAGCTAGACGCTCGGCAAACAACGAGATTCCGGTAGTGATTGCATTCTTTAGTAGCTATACTCAGGAGCGAATACTCAGCAACGTATATTGTGGTCCTACGATTCGTTTCCAAAAGAAGAAGCATGCGGGCACTCAATCTCCGTGATATGATTCCCTCAACGAAAGCAGCACATGCGGACGGAAGATGCCGCGACGATAGTGTGTATATGTGTACACCTGGTGCATACTGCTCGGCCGCCCCGTGCTGTGTTCCCTCCCCGCCGGAGCCATGGCGACGACGGTGGAGCACCAGGAGCCGAAGCACACAGAAGACTTCAAGTTCCTTTGGAAATGGCGCAAGTACCTGCTGCTTCTCGCCACGTTGGTGGCCAGCGTCACGTACGCGGCCGGCCTCAACCCGCCTGGCGGCGTGAGGTCCGAGGAGGGAGGCAACAACGCCCGAGGGCAGCACACCGCCGGTACTGTCGAGCCCTCGGGTTTGTACCCATACCGCGTCGGCGGTGCCGTCGACCCGCCGCTTCCCCCAGCGTACCCGTACCGCGTCGGCGACCCGGTGCTGGTGTCCACCTACTCGAGCCGTTACACCGCCTTCTTCTACTGCAACGCCGCCGCCTTCGTCGCGTCCCTGGTCGTCATCTTGTTCCTGCTGGAGCCGCGCATCAGCTACAACTCCATCGGCCTCACGGTGCTCCGCTCCGCCATGCTGCTCGACCTGCTCGCCCTCATGGCCGCCTTCGCCGCCGGGAGCTGCCGTGACGTGGCCGCCACCATCTACGTCTCAGCCCTCTTCGCCCTCGTCTTCGCCTACGTCGCGATCCATGTCCGCGTGGAAAGGAGGCCAGCGGACACCGGTCCTCCACCGGACGCAGAGGAGATCCGCAACCTCAAAGACCGGCACAAGTTCATGCTGCTGCTTGCCACCTTCGCGACGCCGCTGACCTACGCGGCGGGGCTGGTGCCCCCGGTGGCTTCTGGAGCCAGACAGAGTCCGGGCACCGCGCCGGCGCCCCGCTGTTGCACGACGGGCTCTTCAAGATCCGGTACGATGCCTTCTTCTACGCCAACGCCAACTCCTTCGTAGCGTCGCTCGCCGTCATCATGATGCTCATGAGCAAGACGGTGAGCGACCGCCTCGCCAGGTCGTACGCGCTGCCGGTGTGCGTCCTGGTGGAGCTGCTCGGCCTCATGGCCGCCTTCGCCGCCGGGAGCTGCAGATGGCTCACCACGACTGTCTACGTTGTCTGCCTCGTCGGCGTCGTGCTTCTATACATTGTGCTGCAGATGGCCATCGCGGTGCTCGCCATGGACATGTTCAAGACATTGCATGACAGAATCTGTGACATACTCACATGTAGTCTATGTAGAGGCAACAAGAACACGTAACTAATTAACGTCACACCCCGTTCATTAATGTAAACAAGTATAATACAGTACTTAATTAGTAGAATTATTAATTGAGCTACCTACTGTCACAGGAATATGCAGGCGACGCCGGCGGGTACTGCTAATGCCCCACAACAACAAGAAAACGGACAGGGAGGAGGAGGCAGCGGCGGCGAAGGAGGAGGTTCAGAGAGGACAATCGACATCGAAAATGGCGAGGCTGCCACACAACAAGGAGGAGGAGGAGGAAGAGGAGGCGGCGGCGGCGAAGGAGGAGGTTCAGAGAGGACAATCGACATCGAAAATGGCGAGGCTGCCCCACAACAAGGAGGAGGAGGAGGAGGAGGAGGAGGAAGAGGAGACGGCGGCGGCGAAGGAGGAGGTTCTGCTGCAGAGAAGGTGGAAGAGTCGCGGGCGCTTCTGCTGCTGCTGGCCACGCTCGCGGCGACGGTGACCTACCAAGCAGGGCTGAGCCCGCCGGGCGGCGTCTGGCCGGACGCGCACGACCAAGGGAACCTAATCCACATCCCGGGGAGCCCGATTCTCCACGATATGCACTTCACGAGGTACATGGCTTTCTACCACTGCAACTCGGCGGCGTTCGTGGCATCGGTGGTCATCATCATCATCGTCCAGAGCAAGGAGCTTAGCTCCACCGACGACATCAGGCGTGCCGCGCTCAAGACGGCCATGATACTCGACCTTTTCGGCCTCATGGGCGCGTACATCGCCGGGAGCTGCCAAGACACCGCCTCCACGATCTACCTCTGCGCCCTGGCCGGCGTCGTCTTCGTCTACGCCATCGCCATGATCTTGGCTGCCAAGCTGACGAACCAAAACCAGCAGCCCACCGGGTCCGACTCCGACCTCAGGGAGCTCGAGAGGAAGCGCAAGTTCTTGCTGCAGATCGCCATCCTCGCGGCCACCGTCACGTACCAGTCCGGACTGAACCCGCCGGGCGGGTTCTGGCAAGTGAGCAAGGCCGAAAGATCTCTTACCGCCGGTGACCCGGTCCTTCTCGACTACTACGGGATCAGGTACCAGGTGTTCTTCTACTGCAACGCGACAGGGTTCATGGCGTCCGTCGCCGTCATCCGTCTTCTGGTGAACCAGAAGCTTTACAAGGACGGCATCCGGAGCAACGCGCTCCACGTGTGCGTCGTGGTTGGGCTGCTGGGCCTCATGGGCGCCTACTCCGCAGGGAGCTCCCGGCAACTGCGTACCTCCATCTATGTCTTCGCGCTTGTGGCCGCGGTGGTAGCCTTCCTCAGCCTTCAGATCCTATTCTTTGTGTTCGCCAACAGCTGCAATTTGTCGGAGCGGCAATTTGTCAAGCCGCTGTCGTCTCCGCCGTGGCAGACCGGCGAGAACAAGGGCAGCAAGGAGCAACAGCAAGGACACATCGAGAAGCATAAGGAAAGCAAGTACCTCATGCTGCTCGGCATCCTCGCAGCAAGCGTGACGTACCAGGCGGGTCTTGCGCCTCCTGGCGGCACGTGGGGCGATGACGACGATACTGCATTCTCGCCGTCGCCGTTACCATCCCCAGCCTCTTCGCCGTCGGGTGTCGCCGGCAACCCGATCCTGCTGGACAGCAGCCCGGCGCGGTACCAGGCCTTCTTCTACTGCAACGCGACCTCCTTCGTGGCCTCCATTGTGCTCATCGTGCTGCTGCTGCAGCACACCGTGAAGAATAATAAGAAGCCCACCACGAAGCCGCGCGACGTGCCGCTATGGTCGGTGCAGACAGCCGTGGTGCTGGACTTGCTCGGCCTTCTGGGCGCTTACGCCGCCGGCAGCTGCAGGGGCTGGAAGACGTCCGCGTACGTCATCGCGCTCGTCGCCGTCGTGGGCGTCTTCATCACCATGTACGTGCTGGTGCGGCTGTTACTGGCGAAGAAACCAGAGCTGTCACTGGTGCCCAACTGCTTGGGATCGAGAGGAAGCAACCATGCATGATGACAAGACCAACATGGCAATTAATCCGTAACTAATACTTCTTGTTTACATTCCTTGATTAATTTGCACTTTACTAATTGTTTGAGATTATTTCATTTGATTTGCTACTTTGCTGATCGCCGTTGGATTTTGGTTGCACCCTGCAGTTTGTGTGTGTGGGCTGCAAATCCTGTCTGATGTGGCTTGGATTGCATACGAAGTACCTTTGTAAATTATGATTCAGCTCCAATCAATTCAACTGTTGGACTGTTTGCTTTATTTTTGAATATATGTTGCTAATCTTGCAACGTGATTTATTCTTAAACCCAGGAGAAGAAAAGGAACCAGTTATTTCTTTCTTTCTTGGAACTTGAAATAGCTCTTTGTCAAGTACATCCACTGCACATGATTGCTTATTAATAGAAAAAGGCTAGCACAAGTACATTCCCCACTCAAATTTTTAGCCAAAGCAAGATCACCGTGCCGTGCCATAACACAGGCTGCAGGCATGCAGAACGGCAGTACACACAACTATTGTGCTCCTTCCCTCTCTTTGGATATCAGTAGTCAGTAGCTTTAAAAAATATATAAGACCACGGCCTCTGGGATGCACATAGCTATTTTATTGCAACGTTTCAAAGTTTACGAATCATAGATCATTTTGGGTGGCCACAACTATCAGCCAGTGGAAAAACAATAACCTCTAGTCTATCCAACATCTAGTCTATTAGAATGCCGTCACTCGGCCTATTTGTGAATTTATGTGTTGTTCAAACCCAAACGGCTGCATCCAGGATCTATAGCCTCTCGCTGCCCCGCGGAAGGAGAAATGACCACATGTGAATGGTAAGCTGCAGATAATGAACCACTTTAGTCTTGTTAATAATCAAGTCATGTCTATGGTTTCATATAGACCAAAGTAAAACATAAACTCCCACAAGAATTCACGATTTAGTTTTTTTTTTATCAAACCCATTCAACCAATTCCTAGAAAAATTCTGATATTTGTTGTAGTGGTAGATAAAAAGTAAACTCAACTATCCTCCAAGCAAGACAAGTAAATGGATAAGCGATAAATAAATGGTAAATAGATTCATTTGAATCACATAAACTACATTAATTTTGCTCATTTCGTTTTTTTCTTAGCAAGATTATATTTACTTAGTGGAACTTTGTTATGTAGAAATTACGTGAAGATTTTAATCTACAATGGTACATTAAGTTCCAAAGATATTTTACAAAATGTCTAGTATTACCATTCAACAGAGTCAAATTACATAGACATATTGCCACGTATTCAACAGATCCGCATACATAGACATAACTGTGAAATTACCTGAGGTGGTCATTTTCCAAACAAAAGAGTCGAATTCACCTGATAACTGTAGCATCGTCAACCATTGCACCAAATGTAACCACGTATTCCACTATTCCTGGTTAAAGTTTCACTAGTAGGAAAGTACTTATAGGTGCCCGATACCATTGGCGCACCAAAATAATGTCACCCCACTAGTATTTTCGGAAAATACTAGTTGCGTGGCCAATTCCTGACACGTCGCTGGTAACTGACTACTAGTGGCATGGCAGAAATTCGCCACACCACTAGTAACTTGACCCGGCCCGCTTTCGGACCGAAAATACTTGTGGCGTGGTGTCATTCTTCAACGTCACTAGGATTCACTGTACAAGTGGCGTGATGTTGCAATGTCATGCCACTGGTATAATCTGAAAAATACCAATGGCGTGGCGTGGCTGAGCCATGCCACGCCACTAGTAAATTGGCAGAAAAATAACCCCCATTTTCGGATCTCCTTCCTTCACTCTCTCACGCACACTCCTCTCTCTCTCTCTCTCTCCCGACCCGTGTCGCCGCCACCGCGGCTCGCCCCTCCGCCGCATCATCAACCCTCCATGCCGCTCGACGCACCGCCGCTGCTCCCTCTCTCCCCCTATCCGCACTCGCCCCTCGGCCGTTGTGAGCCTCTCCACTGCTCCCCCGCCGCCATCGACTCCGCCGCCACCGCCTCGTCTCCCCGACGCCACCGCGCCTCGCCCCTCCGCGGCCGCCTCCTCGTCGCCTCCTCGGTGAGCCTCCTCTACTCCTCTCTCTCCTCTCATGTGTTGTTGTTTTAGTTTGATTGAGTTTAGTTTAGCTTGATTTCGATTGATTTAGGTTTATTTAGTTTGAATTGTTGGGTCGATAGTGTCTACGCCACTGATTGGCCGTGCAACATGGTTGTGTTTTCCGTCGATGGCTCGGCCTTCGATGGATCGGACGTGGTATAATTTCTTTTAGGTTTAGCTTCATTTCATATATATATATATATATACTAGCAGTGGCGGACCCAGGATTTGGAGAAGACCAGGGCTAATTTCTAACACCCAAAAACTATGAAAAAAGTGTACCTATCGATCCCCTCCCAAAAAGCATAATGTATTAGGCAAATCACACTAAAAGATGGACCAATTGAGTTCGACGTGAAGTATAAGTTCGATATTTAACCAAATGATTGTAAGAAAAGTAAAAGAAAAAAAACAGAGTGGTGGCATAATAGTATAATGAGAGACATGGTTAGTACCTAAATAATGAAACTTTGCTCTGATCCTATCCTACAATTTTATCAACGATCATAGAAGAAGAACCAGAACCTACAAAAACAAGAAAAAAATCAGAAAATAGTATCGATAAATACATGATACATATGTTGTAATGATAAGAAATAACTTACCACTAGCGGCACGTGGTAATTGTTTCTTTTGTGACCTCATAATTTCAAAACACTCCAAAATCTTACCATCTTTGTGACGCCGATAAAAAATTAGATGACGCTATTCTAGATGAATAAGTCTTGCATCTCTTTCTGCCCCTCATCTTCTACATACTCAGATTAAATATGGTTAAAATTTACTATTTTCTAAACCTAATTGTATCAATTTTGTAGCAGTTCAATGACTCAAAGTTGTAGCAGTTCAATGACTCAACGTCTGAAATTGACTGTTCTTTTCATTAAAATTCCGATTTTTGCACTGGAAACCAACTAATTACCTAGCGTGCAAGAGCCAAGAAGAACATCCAATTGAAGACGATGCGATGAGACGACGAGAAGTTGAAGACAGGCAAGCGCCCATCGCGGACTTGCGGTTCATCAGGCTCAAACAGCCCGGCGGCGACAACGAGCGCGTCTCTGTACCCGGCCCGGCGGCGAATGGCGGCAGCCCGATGGTGTCGACATGGCGTGGCTGCTGGCGCGATTTCGTCGAGATCTGTAGCGTAGAGGCGGCGATCGAAACGAAGTAGCAGAGGAATAGGCAGTCCACGCCGCCACGCGGACTTGCGCTGATCGATAGCTCCTGTCTCCTTTTTTTTTTGTAAAAGAATGATCGTGCCAGGTTTGGTGCCTTGGTGGGCTCGTGACACTAGCTAGCCCTAATCGTTTTGGTCCAGGGACACGGGCTGGGCTACCTATTTCTACAAATTTCAGCGAACCTAGTAGAGGTATACGTATACGACGTGAGCCACGACCGGGGCAGTAGCCCCGGCTGCCCGGGCGCAGTTCCGCCCCTGAATATTAGCAAAATGCCCGTACTTTGCAACGGGTACCAAACCAAATTATGTACTCAAAGAAATGAAAATTGACTATCAAACATAATTCATGCCAATAAAACAACCAGGACTGTATCAATCCCAAATCGATCCATCGTCTGGTATCATGTCATAGTGTACTAACTTTAGGGCCTCTTTGATTCGAAGGAAAAACGTAGGAAATCCTTCCCTATACGAACTGGTGACTGCAACACTGTTTAATTCGTTAGAATGAGGCAAAGGAAGCATATGGGAATATTTATGCCATTTCAAAGGGAAAATGTAAAAAATAACATGGAGCAAGGCTTTGTCATTTTGTTTCTACCTGTAGGATTGGGCAAAGCACAATGCATGTGTCAGTTATGGGACCCATCTAGTTAGTGTATGAGCATCATTAATTGGATTCCTATGTTTTTAATATTCCTACGATTCAAGTAACCCTTGTCAAAAAAAAAATCTACTCTCTCCGTTCCAAATTAGATGACTTCCCTTTCTCCACGTGTGTACGTATATAGACATGTTACATGTATAGATACATGTGCATGTGGACAAATGGAAATCATCTAATTTGAAACGCAGGGAGTATGTATTTTCAATCATATGTCTTACACATGCATAGCAAAGAATTGTCGAAGTTTCTCTATTTCTATCTTTTTACAATCCTATGAATCAAAGAAGGCCTTACTAGTGGGGCAGTTCGTACTTGTATACCCTTGTTGGTACATATATCTGTGAAATCTGTCCCGTTGGCCAAAAATATACCAGCCAAAAGGGACCAAGTCGTACAACCAAATATCTAAGCCAGCTGTGCTAGGCAACCGTCTCGGCTTCCTCGAAGTCGCGAGATCAAACGTGGACCGAGCGACGACTTGGACCAGTGGATGATATCTACCCGAGTGGCCGTGAACAAGATGAGATGGTCACGGCGAACCAAAACGTACGTTAGTTTCGGAGGAGAGGCACCTAGCTAGTGCCGCTACCCGTTCTTTTTTTTTTTTTTGACTTTTTCATACTTGTATTCATACGGAAACGAAACCAGTACAACAGCACATACAAGCAAAGAAAAAAAGAGCGTACAGAAGACACTGCTGTGTCTCGCCATCTTCAACCTCGAGGTCCACCGCCGCGCGCGACCACCGTCGCCGGAGACGACAGAGGAAGCGACCGCCCGGCGACCAATGCCCAGGAACAGAAGAGCACCGAACCCGTTCTCGGTACTACAAATGATGGCAGAGAGGTCTACACTAGGCTGAGAAGCTGGGCAGACCGGCAGAGAGAGACCATGGAGCGATATGTTTCCCTCGCACGCGCTGCGGCCGTGCTGGCTCTCATCTTCTGTTCTTTGGCATGCTCGGCGGCAGTCCAAGGTAATCAAAACTACTGATCCACTGTCGTTTCCTATTCTCTTTATGTTGCCTGAGATATAGAGAATCAGAAATGTTCATGTTGTTGCCAATCCATGACAAGTCATATACATGAACGCAGCTGCTCTCGACGGAAACCGTAAGGGATGACATCCTCCGGCGCCACAAGCAAGGCTGGGGTTGCATCAGCAGCCAGCGCCACAACGGCGGCCGTATCGCTCTAGACCGCCACCACCAGAGGCGCCACCACCAGAGGCGCCGTCGGCAGTTGCGCCGCGCCGCAAAACCCTGCATGTCGATCGCTGCAAGCGTCTCCCTGGCAACGCCTGAACGAGCAACCGATCCGAGCTGACACCGCACTTTAGTTATCTTGAATTTTTATTCTCCTCGTGCATGCCGATATACATGCCGCATCTTTTCCTACTCACAAGTGATGGATTTCTTTTAGTTTCTTATTCTTATTGTTTTTTAGTTGTGTGCATCCGTAATAACCTAGGTTATTATGTTGTTACAGAGTCTGGGTGTAATTATTATCTCCACGATATTAATATATACTCTTTATCTAAAAAAAAAGTGATGGATTTCTTAGTCCACCCTGATGCTCCACCATGTATCCTCGATTTATTTCTTCTTCTTATCACAGGTGTGATGATGTGTTTTTGATTCTTGAAGAAAATTTGTAAAGTGGATTTTAAAAGAAATGCGACCTGAAAAAAGATGCAACATACTGCAAGAATGAGATGCGGTATGTACGCAAGGGCGACCACTTCCCGGTGCACCGCAACATGCATGCGCCCCCGGTGGAGTTCAAGATCGTCAAGATATAATGGATGAAAGCAAGAATGGTTTATCCCATCAAGAAAGAGCTGATTTCCATAAATTTTCATGGCCACAAAACGAATCAACAAAAATCAACCGTAGCGATCCAGGGACATATTTTTGAGTAAGTAGATTAAATTAAAGCAAAGTGTCATAAGAAGACAATAGACGAACTAGAAAACTTTGCATGCATGCTTTGTCAAACTACCTGACCGAAGGATCATAATCTAGTTCCGTTCGACAATGAAAATATAATTGAATAGTGTGAGGCATGGTTGAACGACGTTGTTCCTGTCCAAGTCCCACACTTGATGCTTGTGAGCCTGGTGATTCTTATTTTGTAGCAGCCTCCTTGACAAGTGGGGGTGGCGGTACTGGGAGATTTCAATTTTTGTGGTGCTTCTCGAGTAACGAGATGTTTTCCATGGTGAAAATCAAAGGTCTGGCCTTAGAATGTACCTGGCAATGGATTTGTTGAAGGCATTATTTTTGTGAACTCGGTCTTTCTACAGGGTGAAAACCTGAGATTTTTGATCAGGCGACGACAATGGTGTGCATTGTTTCAATTTGAAGGAGTTGCTTTTGGGAAACCTCTGTTATAGTCTCGGTGCTGTCTTTGGTGGTAGTTAGAGTGTTGCGACTGCGAGTGATTGATCACTATGGCGGGTCTTTTTTGTTTTTCTATTTTCTTTTTTGGCTGTGTGCATCCGAAATGTTTTCGGGCATGTAGTTGGTGTAGAGACTGGATGTAATTGTTATCTTTGCGGTATTAATATATTCCCTTTATTGAAACAAGCAATAGTGTACCGGTCGGGACTATTCGTTTCTTTCATAGAGGTGTGTCTGATGTGTCGTTCTGTACTAGTGGATACTTTTGATGATGGATGAGAACTGAGAATTGAGAAATAAAAATACCATGTGCATTTTTTTTTTTGAAAGGGAGTCGTGTACAAGATCAAGCAGAGAAAGAGTACACACGCACGAACACAAACGCAGGCCTCGCCACAGACGGCGACCCTGGCACCACCACGCACACCACACATCGAAGGAAGAAGCTCAGCCAACCTTGTTGAGAACGCCGCTTGATCCATCCGACGCAGGCGTCGGAATCTTGCCGCTGAACGAGCATCGGCGCTGAGCCGCCCCCAAACCACCATCGTCGCCTCGCGCCGGAGACGGAGATGACGGCACCACCCATCTTCCGCAAGCTCACCAGGAACACCGACGAAGGAGAACCCTGCACCTGCAACCTCCCAGCGACGTTAAGCAAAAGCACCAGCCTCCAACAAAGTGGAAGCTGCCGAAACCCTAGATCTAGAACTGGCGCCACCACCATGGCCACCAGCTCGAGGAAGAGCACACCACGGCTCCGGAGAGCGGCGGTCGCGCCCACGACGGCAGATCTGCCCAGGCCCTCCACCGGAGCAGCGAGAGCAGAGGAGGGAACCGCCGCCGCCAAAAGCCTCTCCGGCCACGCCTCCAACTCCAAAGCGCCGCCGGCAGGCAACCCACGCACCCCTAGACTATGTACACGGCGGGATCCGTCGATCCCCCGTCCTCCCGCCGCCGGAGCGGCCGCGGAGGGCGTGGAATCGAGCGGTTCGCCGCCGGCGAGCTGGAACGCACGGGTTCGCCCAAAAATCGCCTCCCGAACACTGTTTGGGTGGGGAACGGGGAGAGGGTCGGTGTGTTTGCTTTTTTTCGATCGACTGAATTAATACCATGTGCATTTTGTTATACACGTCTTACTTGTATGACACAATATCTGCACCTCATAATCATAGAAGCATACAGAACATGTTTGTATGCTGATCTGCTAATATTGAACCGATGAATCTGCTACCGGATGAACCGATGAACCCTCCTTCCTCCGCAGATGTAAACTCACTGGGAAGCAAATTACCTTTTCGGTACGTACCTCTCTGCAGCTATTTTTTTTTCTCGCGAAAAAGGAAATGGGGCATGGGGACAGGAACCCTAATTTTGTGGGCCGAATCCACTTTCTTGTCTCCATTTAGCCCAATTCCCGAAACCTACGGCAGCCGTATATATACACTCCCATGCCTGCTTCCGTCACCTTCTTTCCTCTTTCGTTTCAAAACCTTTCCTCCCCCCAAATCTCCATTTCCTCCCCACCATGGCTGACGGCGGCCAGCACCACAACTTCCGCGTCTTGGTCGGCCGGATCCTCGTCCACTACCGCCCCAACGAGTCGGCGTCCCCCGGCGACGTGACCATGCGCTACCTGCTACTTCCCGAGTTTCCGTTCAAGACTGCCAAGCTGCTGTTCGGCGTGGCCGCCGACGAGGGCCCCCAGATGGTCATCGCGCCGGTGACTAAGCAGCCGCTGGAGGACGAGGACGAGGACGTCCTCAGCGAGATCCTCGGCCGCCTCCCGCCCCTGCCCTCCCCGCTCGCCCGCGCGTGCCTCGTCTCCAGGCTCTGGGCTCGCCTCGGCACGTCCGCCGCCTTCTGCCGCCGCCTCCGCGCTCACCACCGCAAGCCCCCCGTCCTCGGCGTCTACGAGAAGCAGGGAAGGACGCTCCAACACCACAACTAAGATGATGTCCACATACTATCCTGACCGTCCAGTCCTGTTGGAGATTCGTGCAGGGCCTTTGACCATCTCCTACCATGTGAAAGCAATCCCGTGCATGGGCCCGCACATGTGCTCGTTTAGAAGTAATGGAGAGAGATTTACTCGGGGGGTAGTTTAGGCCAGACTCCCGACCGCCCAACCTACCCTTTTCCTCTCCTCTCTCCAAATTTTCTTGAATTCGTCGGCAGCTTCCAGTCCACCATTGCTAGTTCGGCCAGCGGCCGGAAGGAGGCGAAGGGAAGGGAGGGGAAGAGGCTGCGTCGGAAGGGACGCTGTCGCTCCGGCGAACGGCAACGAAAGGGAAGCTGCATCTCCGGCGGCAGGACAGGGAGGCTGCCTTCCACTACACCGCTGCCCCTCCTCCACCACCCATGCGGAGCTCGATTCTCCTCCACCACGCCATCAGGAGCCCTCCTCCCCGTGTCGCCGGACATGGCGGCCTCCATCGATCTGGTCATGGAGCCGGTGATTTTTGTGATCTGTATCTGTGCCTCTAATCTGAATCTGAGCCTTTATTTTTTTTGGAAGGCTAGGAGGCTTCGGATCTAGATCTTTTTCTTCTGTGATTAAAGTTTGGATCTGTGCTTGGATCTGGATCTCGTTCTTCTTTCCACTTATTTTTCTTCATATTTCTTGTACTGTATGGATATTTTCTTGCTACATGGAGATATACATGATGGTAATGCATTATCCATGGTAAGAAAATGCGTGCTCTTACATGTATTTCTTGTTAATGCATGCTCTTACATGTATTTCTTGTTAATGCATGATTAAATTCTGATATGATTTTTTTTGTTAATGCATAATCCATTGGATTTTTTATCCAAATACATTCCTGTTAATAAATGAATTTCCTGAAATGCATGATCTAGAAAATTCCTGTTAATCCGAAATATTTTTTGTCTGAAACGGATTGTTAATGCATACATTTTCAGGATATATATATATATATATATATACATCAATATTTTCTGGATGTATGATCCGAAATATGTATTTTTTAGTCTCCCAGCAATGCAAAGTACCGAAGGGTATTTTCGGCACTTCTGTAGCTTTACTTGGGAGATTAGGGAGAGGAGGGAATCTGCCGCTGCCATTACGCATTTTCCGGCAAGTCAAAGCTCGATTGGTGGGCCCGCCGTGGGCTGCTATCCCAAGACAAATGGACGGCTAAGATAGTATGTGGACATCATGTTAGTTGTGGAATCGCCGTTTTGGTTTCATCCCCACCCTCGAAGCTCCCGACGCCATCCCGCGCGAGCGGTTCTCGCTCAAGGTTATCGGCGACGGCGTCGCCGACCATGCCATGGAGTGCTGGAACGTGCTCGGATGCCGCCAGGGCCGCGTCCTCGTCGTCAACCGCTCCCGGGCCGAGCTCCTCGTGTTCGACCCCGTCTCCGGCGACCGCCACCTCGTGGACTTCCCGCTTGACTTCATGGACGAGGCGTGCTCCATCAACGGAGCCGTGGTCGTCGACGAGCTGCATGGGCAGTCGTCCCCGAGCCCGTTCAAGGTGGTTCTGGTAGGCGTCTCGGAGTCGGACGATGACACTGACGAGTCGGACAATGACACTGACGAGTCGGACGATTACATTGACATCGTCGCCCTCGCCCACCCCGTCGTCTCCGTCTCCGCCCGTGTATACTGCTCAGAGACCGGCGCGTGGGGCGACCTCGTGTCCACGCCGGAACCAGGTCGCGTGGGCCGCCTCCCCTCCACCCTCGTTGGCAATGGCCTGTACTGGTGGCTGGTCGAGCCTGAGGGCTCCATACTCCACTTCGATCTGGATACCCAGGCGTTCACCATGATCGACAAGCCTCCCGTCGACAAAGTCAACATCGGCTGCAGCCGGATTATCCGGGGAAAGGCCGGCGGCATCGGCCTCGCCGTGCTGTCGTACCCAACCTTCTCTCTGTATGACCGCAAGGTCGATCCTGATAATGGTGCTACCGCATGGGTTCTGCGGAAGATGGTCCAGATGGACGTCATGCTTGATCTCCCGGACTGGATGGAGCCAGGGAGTATATATACTGTGGGATACTCCGAGGATGCCGACACCATTGTCTTCTCGGCGCATCACGGCGATCTATATCTGTACATAGTTCAGCTGGAGTCCATGGAGTGCAAGAAACTCGTGGGAAGCTTCAGGGAGAATGCCTATTATCCTTTCGCAGATTTCTATACTGGGGGTAAGCTAGTGCTCATTATATATCCTTACATTTCATGAGTGGCAGCATGTCTGTCCGAAGCAATTTTCCATCAAATACCGTTCAAGGGCAAAAGAGTTAATTCGAATATCTAAAGAGTCGAAGTGTTCAGGAACAACTTAGTTATATTTGTTCCTCTTTGGTTGATTGATGAAATTAGTAATTCAGCTGTTTTTTACGTTATATATTAGTTTTATTTCTCATGAAAGGTACTTATATCGTATGATTGCTTCGAAGGCGCTGACAAACTTTTTGTAATTTTTCATATATGGTAGTAGCCAGAATACGCGTGTTTTCTGTGCTTTGAAGTGTTCAGGAATGACTTAGTTGATGTTTTCCTCTTTGGTCAAGCGATGGAATTAATAGCCGTGTTGTCTTCGTGTTATAGCCGAAAGCGCGGATAATCCATGTCTACAGTGCTTCCTACTATCTAAATAAAATTTTAATCCTGCGTTGATGTGTAATGTTCATTATACCCATTTATAAAGTATGAGTCAAGGTGTGTCACACATAATTCTTCCATCAAATATAGTTTAAGGGCTCGATGGTTAAATCATCTGAAACTATTATCCTTTTGCAGATTTCTATACTTGTGGTTACTGCTCATATATTATCCTTACATTTCATGAGTCGCAGCATAGATATATGTGTTGTTTTTCTCTTTGTTCCATCGAGAAAATTAGTAGGTGTGTTGTTGTTGATTTATATATAGAGATAATACAGTGGCCCGCTAATATGTCTTAGATCTGTGTGCCTTCGTATTATAAAATTGAATTTCATAGCTTGTGTTTGTTGTGTAATATTCTCTATACCAATTTTAAAAGGTATGATTCATGTCTGCCGCAAACCATTTTTCCATCAAATACCGTTCAAGGGCAAAAGAATTAATTCGAATATCTAAAAAAAAGTATGCCTTAATCGTACGAGTCAAAGTGTTCAGGAATATGTGTTTTCTGTGCTTTCAAGTGTTCACGAATGGCCTATTTAGATGTTTTTCTCTGAGCAATGGAATTAATAGCCGTGTTGTCTTCGTGTTATAAAGCGTGGGTAATCCATGTCTACAGTGCTTCCTACTATCTAAATAAAATTTTAATCCAGCGTTGATGTGTAATGTTTGCTATACGCATTTTAAAAAATATGAGTCAAGGTGTGTCACACATAATCCTGCCATCAAATACAATTTAAGGTCTCGAAGTTAAATTGAATATCTGAAATTTATACCCAACCATACAGGCCAAAGTGTTTGCAAACAACCTGGTTATATTTTTTCTCTTTTGGTTGATTGATGAAATTAATTAATATCTGTGTATTTTTTGTGATGTGATTTAGCTTTATTTGTCCTCAGATAGAGCAAACTGTTTTGAGTAGTTGATTGTATCGTAACATTGTTGGGAAGACTGACATACTTGCTGTAATATTATGATTTACCAGGCCCGTCGGCGCTCCAACTTCCTGCTCGTGTGGACAATGCTGGGGAGCTGCATGATGGTCACTCTACACAAGAGCTGGATTGGCTCGATCGGCGTAGCCGGTTCTGGTATCAATTAGTTGTGTCATATCGGGACCTGTGAGCACTACGGGAAAGCCACACTACGCCGACGGCCTTATTGTACGCCGACGGCCAAATGTCGGGGCCGTCGGCGTACAGCACGGGCTAGGGCAGACGACGAGCAAGCCGTCGGCGTACGAAGCGCCGTCGGCGTAGACATACGTGCCCGACGGCTGCCGTCGGCGTTCTTTCTCCCGTCGGTCTACAAACGGGCGGCATAACGGGACCGTCCAGCATCGTTGATACGCCGACGGTACGGCCGTCGGCGTACACGCGTTATTATACACCGACGGCTGCCGTCGGCGTTTAGTTGTTTTTTTATTTATTTTCGTATATAATATTCATTTCTTTATTTCTCTATATAATATTTAATGTAGTTGTAATTTATATATATATTGGACCTATAATTGCCCTCCCAATTTCAGTATCCCACCCACGTAAAATAACGGTTTGAGTTTTCCGGAACCCAACCCAACAACATATACATGTAAAACAAATAAAAACTTTTCCTGGCTCACTAGAGAGAAAGTGAAGCCGGTGATGTCGGTCACACGTAGGAGTAGATTCTTGCACATTTACAACACACAACACACTTGTATACATATGGTATGTCACAACCTAGGTTTGGGTGGGGTTCCGACGCTCCGGGGCCCCGCTTCGGTGAAACCCTGAATCCGCTGGAAAAACCCTAACGTTTCCGTCTACCCCCATAGACGTGCGTCGAAAGGGGGTAGCCCAGTGGACTTTTTTGCTTGGTTGTGTTATGTTAGGCCATAGGAACATGAGAAACCAAAGTCTACCCCAAATCGACACACGATTCCATCCGGTTCGTCCGAAAGGGGAGTTTTCACCTTTAAGTGCAGAAACTCACTAGAGAGAAAGTGAAGCCGGTGATGTCGGTCACACGTAGGAGTAGATTCTTGCACATTTACAACACACAACTCACTTGTATACATATGGTATGTCACAACCTAGGTTTGGGTGGGGTTCCGACGCTCCGGGGCCCCGCTTCGGTGAAACCCTGAATCCGCTGGAAAAACCCTAACGTTTCCGTCTACCCCCATAGACATGCGTCGAAAGGGGGTAGCCCAGTGGACTTTTTTGCTTGGTTGTGTTATGTTAGGCCATAGGAACATGAGAAACCAAAGTCTACCCCAAATCGACACACGATTCCATCCGGTTCGCCCGAAAGGGGAGTTTTCACCTCTAAGTGCAGAAACTCACTAGAGAGAAAGTGAAGCCGGTGATGTCGGTCACACGTAGGAGTAGATTCTTGCACATTTACAACACACAACTCACTTGTATACATATGGTATGTCACAACCTAGGTTTGGGTGGGGTTCCGACGCTCCGGGGCCCCGCTTCGGTGAAACCCTGAATCCGCTGGAAAAACCCTAACGTTTCCGTCTACCCCCATAGACGTGCGTCGAAAGGGGGTAGCCCAGTGGACTTTTTTGCTTGGTTGTGTTATGTTAGGCCATAGGAACATAAGAAACCAAAGTCTACCCCAAATCGACACACGATTCCATCCAGTTCGTCCGAAAGGGAAGTTTTCACCTTTAAGTGCAGAAACTCACTAGAGAGAAAGTGAAGCCGGTGATGTCGGTCACACGTAGGAGTAGATTCTTGCACATTTACAACACACAACTCACTTGTATACATATGGTATGTCACAACCTAGGTTTGGGTGGGGTTCCGACGCTCCGGGGCCCCGCTTCGGTGAAACCCTGAATCCGCTGGAAAAACCCTAACGTTTCCGTCTACCCCCATAGACGTGCGTCGAAAGGGGGTAGCCCAGTGGACTTTTTGCTTGGTTGTGTTATGTTAGGCCATAGGAACATGAGAAACCAAAGTCTACCCCAAATCGACACACGATTCCATCCGGTTCGTCCGAAAGGGGAGTTTTCACCTTTAAGTGCAGAAACTCACTAGAGAGAAAGTGAAGCCGGTGATGTCGGTCACACGTAGGAGTAGATTCTTGCACATTTACAACACACAACTCACTTGTATACATATGGTATGTCACAACCTAGGTTTGGGTGGGGTTCCGACGCTCCGGGGCCCCGCTTCGGTGAAACCCTGAATCCGCTGGAAAAACCCTAACGTTTCCGTCTACCCCCATAGACGTGCGTCGAAAGGGGGTAGCCCAGTGGACTTTTTTGCTTGGTTGTGTTATGTTAGGCCATAGGAACATGAGAAACCAAAGTCTACCCCAAATCGACACACGATTCCATCCGGTTCGCCCGAAAGGGGAGTTTTCACCTCTAAGTGCAGAAACTCACTAGAGAGAAAGTGAAGCCGGTGATGTCGGTCACACGTAGGAGTAGATTCTTGCACATTTACAACACACAACACACTTGTATACATATGGTATGTCACAACCTAGGTTTGGGTGGGGTTCCGACGCTCCGGGGCCCCGCTTCGGTGAAACCCTGAATCCGCTGGAAAAACCCTAACGTTTCCGTCTACCCCCATAGACGTGCGTCGAAAGGGGGTAGCCCAGTGGACTTTTCTGCTTGATTGTGTTATGTTAGGCCATAGGAACATGAGAAACCAAAGTCTACCCCAAATCGACACACGATTCCATCCGGTTCGCCCGAAAGGGGAGTTTTCACCTCTAAGTGCAGAAACTCACTAGAGAGAAAGTGAAGCCGGTGATGTCGGTCACACGTAGGAGTAGATTCTTGCACATTTACAACACACAACTCACTTGTATACATATGGTATGTCACAACCTAGGTTTGGGTGGGGTTCCGACGCTCCGGGGCCCCGCTTCGGTGAAACCCTGAATCCGCTGGAAAAACCCTAACGTTTCCGTCTACCCCCATAGACGTGCGTCGAAAGGGGGTAGCCCAGTGGACTTTTTTGCTTGGTTGTGTTATGTTAGGCCATAGGAACATGAGAAACCAAAGTCTACCCCAAATCGACACACGATTCCATCCGGTTCGCCCGAAAGGGGAGTTTTCACCTCTAAGTGCAGAAACTCACTAGAGAGAAAGTGAAGCCGGTGATGTCGGTCACACGTAGGAGTAGATTCTTGCACATTTACAACACACAACTCACTTGTATACATATGGTATGTCACAACCTAGGTTTGGGTGGGGTTCCGACGCTCCGGGGCCCCGCTTCGGTGAAACCCTGAATCCGCTGGAAAAACCCTAACGTTTCCGTCTACCCCCATAGACGTGCGTCGAAAGGGGGTAGCCCAGTGGACTTTTTTGCTTGGTTGTGTTATGTTAGGCCATAGGAACATGAGAAACCAAAGTCTACCCCAAATCGACACACGATTCCATCCGGTTCGCCCGAAAGGGGAGTTTTCACCTCTAAGTGCAGAAACTCACTAGAGAGAAAGTGAAGCCGGTGATGTCGGTCACACGTAGGAGTAGATTCTTGCACATTTACAACACACAACTCACTTGTATACATATGGTATGTCACAACCTAGGTTTGGGTGGGGTTCCGACGCTCCGGGGCCCCGCTTCGGTGAAACCCTGAATCCGCTGGAAAAACCCTAACGTTTCCGTCTACCCCCATAGACGTGCGTCGAAAGGGGTAGCCCAGTGGACTTTTTTGCTTGGTTGTGTTATGTTAGGCCATAGGAACATGAGAAACCAAAGTCTACCCCAAATCGACACACGATTCCATCCGGTTCGTCCGAAGGGGAGTTTTCACCTTAAGTGCAGAAACTCACTAGAGAGAAAGTGAAGCCGGTGATGTCGGTCACACGTAGGAGTAGATTCTTGCACATTTACAACACACAACTCACTTGTATACATATGGTATGTCACAACCTAGGTTTGGGTGGGGTTCCGACGCTCCGGGGCCCCGCTTCGGTGAAACCCTGAATCCGCTGGAAAAACCCTAACGTTTCCGTCTACCCCCATAGACGTGCGTCGAAAGGGGGTAGCCCAGTGGACTTTTTTGCTTGGTTGTGTTATGTTAGGCCATAGGAACATGAGAAACCAAAGTCTACCCCAAATCGACACACGATTCCATCCGGTTCGCCCGAAAGGGGAGTTTTCACCTCTAAGTGCAGAAACTCACTAGAGAGAAAGTGAAGCCGGTGATGTCGGTCACACGTAGGAGTAGATTCTTGCACATTTACAACACACAACTCACTTGTATACATATGGTATGTCACAACCTAGGTTTGGGTGGGGTTCCGACGCTCCGGGGCCCCGCTTCGGTGAAACCCTGAATCCGCTGGAAAAACCCTAACGTTTCCGTCTACCCCCCATAGACGTGCGTCGAAAGCGGGTAGCCCAGTGGACTTTTTTGCTTGGTTGTGTTATGTTAGGCCATAGGAACATGAGAAACCAAAGTCTACCCCAAATCGACACACGATTCCATCCGGTTCGCCCGAAAGGGAGTTTTTCACCTCTAAGTGCAGAAACTCACTAGAGAGAAAGTGAAGCCGGTGATGTCGGTCACACGTAGGAGTAGATTCTTGCACATTTACAACACACAACTCACTTGTATACATATGGTATGTCACAACCTAGGTTTGGGTGGGGTTCCGACGCTCCGGGGCCCCGCTTCGGTGAAACCCTGAATCCGCTGGAAAAACCCTAACGTTTCCGTCTACCCCCATAGACGTGCGTCGAAAGCGGGTAGCCCAGTGGACTTTTTTGCTTGGTTGTGTTATGTTAGGCCATAGGAACATGAGAAACCAAAGTCTACCCCAAATCGACACACGATTCCATCCGGTTCGCCCGAAAGGGAGTTTTCACCTCTAAGTGCAGAAACTCACTAGAGAGAAAGTGAAGCCGGTGATGTCGGTCACACGTAGGAGTAGATTCTTGCACATTTACAACACACAACTCACTTGTATACATATGGTATGTCACAACCTAGGTTTGGGTGGGGTTCCGACGCTCCGGGGCCCCGCTTCGGTGAAACCCTGAATCCGCTGGAAAAACCCTAACGTTTCCGTCTACCCCCATAGACGTGCGTCGAAAGCGGGTAGCCCAGTGGACTTTTTTGCTTGGTTCTGTTATGTTAGGCCATAGGAACATGAGAAACCAAAGTCTACCCCAAATCGACACACGATTCCATCCGGTTCGCCCGAAAGGGGAGTTTTCACCTCTAAGTGCAGAAACTCACTAGAGAGAAAGTGAAGCCGGTGATGTCGGTCACACGTAGGAGTAGATTCTTGCACATTTACAACACACAACTCACTTGTATACATATGGTATGTCACAACCTAGGTTTGGGTGGGGTTCCGACGCTCCGGGCCCCGCTTCGGTGAAACCCTGAATCCGCTGGAAAAACCCTAACGTTTCCGTCTACCCCCATAGACGTGCGTCGAAAGCGGGTAGCCCAGTGGACTTTTTTGCTTGGTTGTGTTATGTTAGGCCATAGGAACATGAGAAACCAAAGTCTACCCCAAATCGACACACGATTCCATCCGGTTCGCCCGAAAGGGGAGTTTTCACCTCTAAGTGCAGAAACTCACTAGAGAGAAAGTGAAGCCGGTGATGTCGGTCACACGTAGGAGTAGATTCTTGCACATTTACAACACACAACTCACTTGTATACATATGGTATGTCACAACCTAGGTTTGGGTGGGGTTCCGACGCTCCGGGGCCCGCTTCGGTGAAACCCTGAATCCGCTGGAAAAACCCTAACGTTTCCGTCTACCCCCATAGACGTGCGTCGAAAGGGGGTAGCCCAGTGGACTTTTTTGCTTGGTTGTGTTATGTTAGGCCATAGGAACATGAGAAACCAAAGTCCACCCCAAATCGACACACGATTCCATCCGGTTCGTCCGAAAGGGGAGTTTTCACCTTTAAGTGCAGAAACTCACTAGAGAGAAAGTGAAGCCGGTGATGTCGGTCACACGTAGGAGTAGATTCTTGCACATTTACAACACACAACTCACTTGTATACATATGGTATGTCACAACCTAGGTTTGGGTGGGGTTCCGACGCTCCGGGGCCCCGCTTCGGTGAAACCCTGAATCCGCTGGAAAAACCCTAACGTTTCCGTCTACCCCCATAGACGTGCGTCGAAAGGGGTAGCCCAGTGGACTTTTTTGCTTGGTTGTGTTATGTTAGGCCATAGGAACATGAGAAACCAAAGTCTACCCCAAATCGACACACGATTCCATCCGGTTCGCCCGAAAGGGGAGTTTTCACCTCTAAGTGCAGAAACTCACTAGAGAGAAAGTGAAGCCGGTGATGTCGGTCACACGTAGGAGTAGATTCTTGCACATTTACAACACACAACTCACTTGTATACATATGGTATGTCACAACCTAGGTTTGGGTGGGGTTCCGACGCTCCGGGGCCCCGCTTCGGTGAAACCCTGAATCCGCTGGAAAAACCCTAACGTTTCCGTCTACCCCCATAGACGTGCGTCGAAAGGGGGTAGCCCAGTGGACTTTTTTGCTTGGTTGTGTTATGTTAGGCCATAGGAACATGAGAAACCAAAGTCCACCCCAAATCGACACACGATTCCATCCGGTTCGTCCGAAAGGGGAGTTTTCACCTCTAAGTGCAGAAACTCACTAGAGAGAAAGTGAAGCCGGTGATGTCGGTCACACGTAGGAGTAGATTCTTGCACATTTACAACACACAACTCACTTGTATACATATGGTATGTCACAACCTAGGTTTGGGTGGGGTTCCGACGCTCCGGGGCCCCGCTTCGGTGAAACCCTGAATCCGCTGGAAAAACCCTAACGTTTCCGTCACCCCCATAGACGTGCGTCGAAAGGGGTAGCCCAGTGGACTTTTTTGCTTGGTTGTGTTATGTTAGGCCATAGGAACATGAGAAACCAAAGTCTACCCCAAATCGACACACGATTCCATCCGGTTCGCCCGAAAGGGGAGTTTTCACCTCTAAGTGCAGAAACTCACTAGAGAGAAAGTGAAGCCGGTGATGTCGGTCACACGTAGGAGTAGATTCTTGCACATTTACAACACACAACTCACTTGTGTACATATGGTATGTCACAACCTAGGTTTGGGTGGGGTTCCGACGCTCCGGGGCCCCGCTTCGGTGAAACCCTGAATCCGCTGGAAAAACCCTAACGTTTCCGTCTACCCCCATAGACGTGCGTCGAAAGGGGTAGCCCAGTGGACTTTTTTGCTTGGTTGTGTTATGTTAGGCCATAGGAACATGAGAAACCAAAGTCTACCCCAAATCGACACACGATTCCATCCGGTTCGCCCGAAAGGGGAGTTTTCACCTCTAAGTGCAGAAACTCACTAGAGAGAAAGTGAAGCCGTGATGTCGGTCACACGTAGGAGTAGATTCTTGCACATTTACAACACACAACTCACTTGTATACATATGGTATGTCACAACCTAGGTTTGGGTGGGGTTCCGACGCTCCGGGCCCCGCTTCGGTGAAACCCTGAATCCGCTGGAAAAACCCTAACGTTTCCGTCTACCCCCATAGACGTGCGTCGAAAGGGTAGCCCAGTGGACTTTTTTGCTTGGTTGTGTTATGTTAGGCCATAGGAACATGAGAAACCAAAGTCTACCCCAAATCGACACACGATTCCATCCGGTTCGCCCGAAAGGGGAGTTTTCACCTTTAAGTGCAGAAACTCACTAGAGAGAAAGTGAAGCCGGTGATGTCGGTCACACGTAGGAGTAGATTCTTGCACATTTACAACACACAACTCACTTGTATACATATGGTATGTCACAACCTAGGTTTGGGTGGGGTTCCGACGCTCCGGGGCCCCGCTTCGGTGAAACCCTGAATCCGCTGGAAAAACCCTAACGTTTCCGTCTACCCCCATAGACGTGCGTCGAAAGGGGTAGCCCAGTGGACTTTTTTGCTTGGTTGTGTTATGTTAGGCCATAGGAACATGAGAAACCAAAGTCTACCCCAAATCGACACACGATTCCATCCGGTTCGCCCGAAAGGGGAGTTTTCACCTCTAAGTGCAGAAACTCACTAGAGAGAAAGTGAAGCCGGATGTCGGTCACACGTAGGAGTAGATTCTTGCACATTTACAACACACAACTCACTTGTATACATATGGTATGTCACAACCTAGGTTTGGGTGGGTTCCGACGCTCCGGGCCCCGCTTCGGTGAAACCCTGAATCCGCTGGAAAAACCCTAACGTTTCCGTCTACCCCCATAGACGTGCGTCGAAAGGGGGTAGCCCAGTGGACTTTTTTGCTTGGTTGTGTTATGTTAGGCCATAGGAACATGAGAAACCAAAGTCTACCCCAAATCGACACACGATTCCATCCGGTTCGCCCGAAAGGGGAGTTTTCACCTTTAAGTGCAGAAACTCACTAGAGAGAAAGTGAAGCCGGTGATGTCGGTCACACGTAGGAGTAGATTCTTGCACATTTACAACACACAACTCACTTGTATACATATGGTATGTCACAACCTAGGTTTGGGTGGGTTCCGACGCTCCGGGGCCCCGCTTCGGTGAAACCCTGAATCCGCTGGAAAAACCCTAACGTTTCCGTCTACCCCCATAGACGTGCGTCGAAAGGGGTAGCCCAGTGGACTTTTTTTGCTTGGTTGTGTTATGTTAGGCCATAGGAACATGAGAAACCAAAGTCTACCCCAAATCGACACACGATTCCATCCGGTTCGCCGAAAGGGGAGTTTTCACCTCTAAGTGCAGAAACTCACTAGAGAGAAAAGTGAAGCCGGTGATGTCGGTCACACGTAGGAGTAGATTCTTGCACATTTACAACACACAACTCACTTGTATACATATGGTATGTCACAACCTAGGTTTGGGTGGGGTTCCGACGCTCCGGGGCCCCGCTTCGGTGAAACCCTGAATCCGCTGGAAAAACCCTAACGTTTCCGTCTACCCCCATAGACGTGCGTCGAAAGGGGGTAGCCCAGTGGACTTTTTTGCTTGGTTGTGTTATGTTAGGCCATAGGAACATGAGAAACCAAAGTCTACCCCAAATCGACACACGATTCCATCCGGTTCGCCCGAAAGGGGAGTTTTCACCTCTAAGTGCAGAAACTCACTAGAGAGAAGTGAAGCCGGGATGTCGGTCACATGTAGGAGTAGATTCTTGCACATTTACAACACACAAACTCACTTGTATACATATGGTATGTCACAACCTAGGTTTGGGTGGGGTTCCGACGCTCCGGGGCCCCGCTTCGGTGAAACCCCTGAATCCGCTGGAAAAACCCTAACGTTTCCGTCTACCCCCATAGACGTGCGTCGAAAGGGGGAGCCCAGTGGACTTTTTTGCTTGGTTGTGTTATGTTAGGCCATAGGAACATGAGAAACCAAAGTCTACCCCAAATCGACACACGATTCCATCCGGTTCGTCCGAAAGGGAGTTTTCACCTCTAAGTGCAGAAACTCACTAGAGAGAAAGTGAAGCCGGTGATGTCGGTCACAGTAGGAGTAGATTCTTGCACATTTACAACACACAACTCACTTGTATACATATGGTATGTCACAACCTAGGTTTGGGTGGGGTTCCGACGCTCCGGGCCCCGCTTCGGTGAAACCCTGAATCCGCTGGAAAAACCCTAACGTTTCCGTCTACCCCCATAGACGTGCGTCGAAAGGGGGTAGCCCAGTGGACTTTTTTGCTTGGTTGTGTTATGTTAGGCCATAGGAACATGAGAAACCAAAGTCAACAAAAGTCTACCCCAATCGAACACGATTCCAATCCGGTTCGCCCGAAAGGGGAGTTTTCACCTCTAAGTGCAGAAACTCACTAGAGAGAAAGTGAAGCCGGTGATGTCGGTCACACGTAGGAGTAGATTCTTGCACATTTACAACACACAACTCACTTGTATACATATGGTATGTCACAACCTAGGTTTGGGTGGGGTTCCGACGCTCCGGGGCCCCGCTTCGGTGAAACCCTGAATCCGCTGGAAAAAACCCTAACGTTTCCGTCTACCCCCATAGACGTGCGTCGAAAGGGGGTAGCCCAGTGGACTTTTTTGCTTGGTTGTGTTATGTTAGGCCATAGGAACATGAGAAACCAAAGTCTACCCAAATCGACACACGATTCCATCCGGTTCGTCGAAAGGGGAGTTTTCACCTCTAAGTGCAGAACTCACTAGAGAGAAAGTGAAGCCGTGATGTCGGTCCACACTTAGGAGTAGATTCTTGCACATTACAACACACAACTCACTTGTATACATATGGTATGTCACAACCTAGGTTTGGGTGGGGTTCCGACGCTCCGGGGCCCCGCTTCGGTGAAAGACCCTGATCCGCTGGAAAAACCCTAACGTTTCGTCTACCCCCATAGACGTTGCGTCGAAAGGGGGTAGCCCAGTGGACTTTTTTGCTTGGTTGTGTTATGTTAGGCCATAGGAACATGAGAAACCAAAGTCTACCCCAAATCGACACACGATTCCATCCGGTTCGTCCGAAGGGAGGTTTTCACCTCTAAGTGCAGAAACTCACTAGAGAGAAAGTGATGCCGGTGAGTCGGTCCACACGTAGGAGTAGATTCTTGCACATTTACAACACACTACACACTTGTATACATATGGTATGTCACAACCTAGGTTTGGGTGGGGTTCCGACGCTCCGGGGCCCCGCTTCGGTGAAACCCTGGAATCCGCTGGAAAAAACCCTAACGTTTCCGTCTACCCCCATAGACGTGCGTCGAAAGGGGGTAGCCCAGTGGACTTTTTTGCTTGGTTGTGTATGTTAGGCCATAGGAACATGAGAAACCAAAGTCTACCCCAAATCGACACACCCACGATTCCATCGGTTCGCCGAAAGGGGAGTTTTTCACCTTAAGTGCAGAAACGTCACTAGAGAGAAAGTGAAGCCGGTGATGTCGGTCACACGTAGGAGTAGATTCTGCACATTTACAACACGACAACCACTTGTAACATATGGTATGTCACAACCTAGGTTTGGGTGGGGTTCTCGACGCTCCGGGGCCCCGCTTCGGTGAAACCCTGAATCGCTGGAAAAACCCGAACGTTTCCGTCTACCCCCCATAGACGTGCGTCGAATGGGGTAGCCAGTGGACTTTTTTGCTTGGTTGTGTTATGTTAGGCCATAGAACATGAGAAACCAAAGTCACCCAAATCGACACACGATTCCATCCGGTTCGCCCGAAAGGGGAGTTTTTCCACTCTAAGTGCAAACTCACTAGAGAGAAAGTGAAGCCGGTGATGTCGGTCACACGTAGGAGTAGATTCTTGCACATTTAACACACAACTCACTTGTATACATATGGGTATGTCACAACCTTTGGTTGGGGGTTCCGACGCTCCGGGGCCCCGCTTCGGTGAAACCTGAATCCGCTGGAAAAAAACCCTAACGTTTCCGTCTACCCCCATAGACGTGCGTCGAAAGCGGGGTAGCCCAGTGGACTTTTTGCTTGGTTGTGTTATGTTAGGCCATAGGAACATGAGAAACCAAAGTCTACCCCAAATCGCACACGATTCATCCGGTTCGCCGAAGGGAGTTTTCACTCTAAGTGCAGAAACTCACTAAGAGAAAGTGAAGCCGGTGATGTCGGTCACACGTAGGAGTAGATTCTTGCACATTTACCACAACAACACACCTTGTATACATATGGTATGTCACAACCTAGGTTTGGGTGGGGTTCCGACGCCCGGGGC